>LR990200.1:0-600000 GCA_905147375.1 Hylaea fasciaria
CGTCTCTGCGACCCGCCGGATGGTGTCCAACGACTCGGACACCACCCTCTGCAGGTCCAGCGTTTCTGGCTGCTCCCGCTCCTGCCTTGTAATCGCCGGTGTGCGGAGGATGGCGGCTCGCGTCGTTCTCTTCCGTCGCGCGTCCTCCGCCATTCCCCGTTCGGCGTCGAGCTCCTCTGCCTCTGCCGCGTTTAATGCGGCCTTGGCTTTCGCCAGGTTGACGCCTTCATCGGTGGCCGAGGGACGAGCACGCCCCCTTCTGTCCTGCGCTTTCGCCGACGGCGACGCGTCGTCGTAGTCGTCGGAGTCGACGACGCTGGCCCGCTGCCGCTTGCGCCACCCAATCGGAGACGACGTCCGCGATGCCACGGTCTCGAAGCTCATGCCCGAAGCCGAAGACGACTCGGACAGAGTTCGAGGCCGTGGCACCACACGACCCTTCTCCTTCCCCTGACTTGCTCGAAGAGCCATCTCTAGGTCGCGTGTCGCGACCTTCTGCCACCTCAACATGTCGGATTCAGTCTCCGACAGGTTGCCCTTCCTCTCCGGTGTGGGGCAACGCGTCAAAAGGACGCGTGCCTCCTTCGCTACTAAAAGCGATGGTTCGCTTGCAGTCTCGGTGTCAGTTTTCTTGCGTAAGTCGTCGGGTTGAGGGCCGAGGCCCTCATGGCGGTTCTTGCCCCCCCCAGAGTACGAGGGGCAGACTGACCCAGATGGGCCAGTGAGGGATTCTCCTGCCTCTGAGAGGCAGGTACCCTCCTGGGGTAGTACTTGTTTTAGAGTCGCCATCATTGTTGTTTTGCCAGTTTTAAGGCTCGGCAGCCTGTCCACACAAACGTCATGGAAAATGATAACAAGAAGATAAGAGAAAAAACAACAAAAGACACACAAATGAAACACAAGAAATGAATGATACACGACAACCAGAAAAAGATGAAACATATACACAGAACAACACAATAAAATATGGAAATGATGATGAGATGAGATTGGATGGTTGATGATAGATGAGACATATACATATAATAATAAATAAACATACATATATACATAACCGTCCGGGCAGACCACCCTTCCTCTGCCCAGACCCCCCCCCGGCCCCTCCACAGTGCCCTCTGCTAATCAGAGGGACACGCGGAGAGGCCTCCCCAATCGCCCATGAGACCCCGTGCCGTGAAAACCCGACACGGAGCCCCATGGACGACGACACCGCGGCGCCCAGGGTTTTAGTTACGTCTGTTCCAGAGGGGACCAGACCAATAACAGGCAGCAACCACGTGAAGGATTACCCTGGACTTGCCTTGAGGATCATCACGACTTGCGCTCTCCCTCAAGACCGACGCCTCCGCACCCATCCGGGATGAGTACGGAAGGCCTGGGTTTATGCGTCAGTGACGGATAAACCCAGGCCCGCCCAACCTTTTTTTTTTTTTTTTTTTTTTTTTTTTTTTTTTTTTTTTTTTTTTTTTTTTTTTTTTTTTTTTTTTTTTTTTTTGCCCGGGGAAATGCTTTACGCATACCACCCCGCCCGAGGGGAGCAGGGTGGTTATGTGGGACTCCCCCGCCCTTGAAGAGGGCGGGTATACCCACTAAAACCCCGGGGGTGTTCTCTCGCCGCATGTGGTGTGGCCGCGGGATCGCTGGCGCACGCACCGCGACCACACCTGCGGATGCCCTGGGCTGGGCTCTCCTCGGAGGTGTATCAAGCCTCTATCTCCGCTTAATGCGCCCCAGAACACATCAGGGCGCATTTCAGCTCGGGACTTCTTAACTCGGGTGACGGACCCCCCGATCCGCCACCCGAAAGTCCCCATAATGGCGGCAGGTGGCGGGCACAGGCCAATAGCCCGCGGCCCGGTCTGCGGCGGCGGATTGGGAGGGAGAGAGTATCGTCCTCTCCTTCCCTCTCCGCTCTCTCCTTGGAAGGCTATGTAAAAAGAAGAATAGATCAAAAGACACAAATGAAAAGGATAAGAAATGGATGATCTGAATGAGACGAAAGAGAAAGAAAGAGGGAGAATAATACGTGAATGATCAATATATACACACAATAACAAATAAACATACACATATAAATAGATGATCCGGTATGAAGACCACCGCAAAGCAAGCTTTGCGACAATCTTCACACCGGCTACCGCGGCGCCCAGGGTTTTAGTTACGTCTGTTCCAGAGGGGACCAGACCAATAACAGGCAGCAACCACGTGAAGGATTACCCTGGACTTGCCTTGAGGATCATCACGACTTGCGCTCTCCCTCAAGACCGACGCCTCCGCACCCATCCGGGATGAGCACGGAGGGCCTGGGTTTATGCGTCAATGACGGATAAACCCAGGCCCGCCCAGGCCCGCCCAACCTAACCTTTTTTTTTTTTTTTTTTTTTTTTTTTTTTTTTTTTTTTTTTTTTTTTTTTTTTTTTTTTTGTTTTTTTTTTTTTTTTTTTTTTTTTTTTTTTGCCCGGGGAAATCCTTTATGGATACCACCCGACCCGGGGGGGGCCGAGTGGTTATGTGAGAATCTCCGCCTTTGAAGAAGGCGGCCTACTCACTAAAACCCCGGGGGTGTTCTCTCGCCGCATGTGGTGTGGCCGCGGGATCGTTAGACACGCACCGCGACCACACCTGCGGGCGCCCTGGACTGGGCTCGGCCCTGGAGGTGTAAAATGCCTCCGCTCTCCGCTAAATGCGCTCCGGAACACTTCGGAGCGCATTTCAGCACGGGACTTCTAAGTTCGGGTGGCGGATCCCCCGATCCGCCACCCGAAAGTCCCCGTTGACAGTGTATAAGGCTGTCAACGGTTCGCGGTGTCCATGGCCTCCTGCCGTGGGCACTTTGGCTGTGAGGGACGGGCCCTAGGGCCAGCCGCAGCCTTCTTTTTTCTCTCCCTGGTCTTCGTGGGAGGTGTAGCAGGGCAGGCCTTGCCACCCATACGGTGGTTGGCCGCCCTCTTGGCGACATCACAAATGGGGCAGTGGGGATCGGCCGAACACTGCGCTGCCTTGTGGCCCGCCTTGCCGCAGCAGAAGCACAGTCCGCTGCGGTCAAGGCTGGACGTGCAGTTAGTCCCCACGTGCCCGGGCTCCAGGCAGCGGTAGCAACGTGGTGGTCTGGGTTCCAGTATCTTCGCCTGCACTGAAACCCAGCCCACCAGGAGCCGCTTTTCAACAACTTTTCTGGCTGCAGCGATAGGGAGGCTCAACCATATCTGCCCCTGCCGGCCGGGGGAGCGCCTCAGATCGCCCGCCCTTATGGCATTGTTGGCGCAGGCACCAGCATCCGCCACGGCTGCGACCACCTCTTCTTTGGTGACCGAGTCATCCAGGCCAGAGATACGCAGCTCCACGCATTTCTCCGGCCTGGAGACTCGGACAATATCGTCACCGACGGCCTCCCTGATCTTCGACGCCAGAGCATCTGCCTTCTCGGCACTACTGGCACCCGGCAGGATCAGGAGACGGGCCCCGGTGGCTGCGGTGCCAAACCGAAGGCCGTCGATCCCAATCTCCTTCAAATTAATCTTTCTTTTCGCCTCCCCGAGGACTTTGAGGTAAGTCACCCCACGCTCCACCGCCTCCGGCTGCAGGGTGAGCATTACTGCAGTCGTGCGAGGCGGGTGGAGCTTGGGCAACTTCTTCCTCGGGGCCGCCTTCTTCTTAGGCGCCGCAGGAGCAGTAGCGGGCTCCACTGCGGGCTTCACAGCGGCCTTCTTACTCTTCTTCTTGGTGGCGCCCTTGCGGACCACCACGCGCCACGGCTCCTCCATGGGCTCCGACGGAGGCTGGGGCTCCAGCCGAGGGCTCGGCTCTGCATGAGCCACCCTCTTCGTCTCGGCCTTCTTTTTCCCTGGCTTGGTGGAGGGCGCGGGAGCAGCGTCCACCGTAGTCACCGACGGTGTGTGGCGGGTGGGGCGTGATGCCGCTGCAGGAGCAGCAACAGCAGCAGCAGCCGCCGCAGCCATGTCTCTTTTCTTGTCTGCGGCCAGTGGTGGCCGCAGACGCTTGGCCGGGAGCAACCGCTCCTCCAGCCCCTCGAGTCGAGCGCTGACCATGGTGCCGCACTGCACCATGCAGGCACGCACGATCTCCTCGAGGGACGGGGATGGAGCTGGGGCTGGCTGTAAACGGGCCAGCTCCCTCCGGACCTCTTCCAATTCGGCCGCCAGTTTCTTATTCGCGGCCTCAAGCCGCGCGACCTCTTCCGTCATCGTGCGGGTCCGGACTTCCACGAAAGAGACTTTAATGGCGTCAGCCGCCTCATTCAGGGCCCTCACAAAGGTCCCTTTCAAATTTCCGGACGTCTCCGCGACCCGCCGGATGGTGTCCAGTGACTCGGACACCACCCTCTCCAGGTCCAGCGTTTCGGGCTGCTCCCGCTCCTGCCGTGTTATCGCCGGTGTGCGGAAGATGGCGGCTCGCGCCGCTCTCTTGCGTCGCGCATCCTCCGCCATTCCCCGTTCGGCCTCCAGCCGGAGCTCCTCCGCCTTTGCCGCATTCAGTGCGGCCTTGGCTTTCGCCAGGCCGATGACCTCTTCGGTGGACGAGGGACGAGCACGCCCCCTTCTCGACGGCGACGCGTCGTCAAAATCGTCCGAGTCGACGCAGGCGGCCCTCTGCCGCTTGCGCCACCCACTTGGCGACGACGTTCGCGATGCCACGGTCCCGAAACTCATGCCCGAAGCCGAAGACGACTCGGACAGAGTTCGGGGCCGCGGCACCACGCGACCCTCTCCCTTCTCCTCCTGAACTTCCAGGCAGCGCGTGAGAATCACGCGGGCCTCCTTCCTCACTTCCAAACGCGAGCCGTTGTCGCGTGCTGTATCGGTGTCCGAGTACGTGCATAGGTCGTCGCGTGCAGAATCAGTGTCCGGGATAGTGCGTAGGTCGTCGGGTTGAGGGCCGAGGCCCTCATGGCGGTTCTTGCCCCCCCCAGAATACGAGGGGCAGACTGACCCAGATGGGCCAGTGAGGGATTCTCCTGCCTCTGAGAGGCAGGTACCCTCCTGGGGTATGTCATTTTTAGAAGTCGCCATTATCATTTTTTTGTCGGTTTTACGGCTCGACAGCCCTCCCCCCTCAAAACGTCATGGAAGAAGTATAATGAAAACAAGAAGAGACAAAGAAACAAATAAACAGAACAAAGAATAAAAAATACCCAAAACACAAATGACAAACACACAGAAATGAATGATACACGAACAGATATATACACGAAAAAGAAAACAAAGACGAAAAACATGACAATGAAACGATGATGATGAGATTAGATGATTACATAAATACATAGGATAATAAATAAACATACACAAATAAATAGATGATCCGGAATGAAGACCATCGCAAAGCAAGCTTTGCGACGACCTTCACCCCGGCTACCGCGGCGCCCAGGGTTTTAGTTACGTCTGTTCCAGAGGGGACCAGACCAATAACAGGCAGCAACCACGTGAAGGATTACCCTGGACTTGCCTTGAGGATCATCACGACTTGCGCTCTCCCTCAAGACCGACGCCTCCGCACCCATCCGGGATGAGTACGGAGGGCCTGGGTTTACGCGTCAGTGACGGATAAACCCAGACCCGCCCCGCCCAACCTAACCTACCCTTTTTTTTTTTTTTTTTTTTTTTTTTTTTTGCCCGGGGAAATCCTTTATGGATACCACCCGACCCGGGGGGGCCGAGTGGTTATGTGAGAATCTCCGCCTTTGAAGAAGGCGGCCTACTCACTAAAACCCCGGGGGTGTTCTCTCACCGCATGTGGTGTGGCCGCGGGATCGTTAGACACGCACCGCGACCACACCTGCGGGCGCCCTGGACTGGGCTCGGCCCTGGAGGTGTAAAGTGCCTCCGCTCTCCGCTAAATGCGCTCCGGAACACTTCGGAGCGCATTTCAGCTCGGGACTCTTGTAAAGTTCGGGTGGCGGATCCCCCGATCCGCCACCCGAGAGTCCCCGTTGACAGTGTATAAGGCTGTCAACGGTTCGCGGTGTCCATGGCCTCCTGCCGTGGACACTTCGGCTGTGAGGGGCGGGCCCTAGGGCCAGCTGCAGCCTTCTTTATTCTCTCCCTGGTCTTCTTTGGAGGTGTAGCAGGGCAGGCCTTCCCACCCATACGGTGGTTGGCCGCCCTCTTGGCGACATCGCAGATGGGGCAGTGGGGATCGGCCGAACACTGCGCCGCCTTGTGGCCTGCCTTGCCACAGCAGAAGCAGAGTCCGCTGCGGTCAAGGCTAGACGTGCAGTTGACCCCCACGTGCCCGGGCTCCAGGCAGCGGAAACACCGTGGTGCTCTGGGTTCCAGCATCTTCGCCTGCACTGAAACCCAGCCCACCAAGAGCCGCTTCTCCACGACCTTTTTGGCTGCAGCGACTGGTACGCTCAACCAAATCTGGCCTTGCCGGCCGGGGGAGCGCGTCAATTCGCCCGCCCTTATGGCGTGGTTGGCGCAGCCACCGGCATCAGCCACGGCCTCGACCACCTCTTCCTTGGTGACCGAGTCATCCAGGCCAGAGATGCGAAGCTCCACGCACTTCTCTGGCCTGGAGACCCGAACCACGTCCTCCCCAACAGCCTCCCTGATTTTGGACGCCAGTGTGTCTGCCTTGTCGGCACTACTGGCGCCCGGCAGGATCAGGAGTCGGGCCCCGGTGGCTGCGGTGCCAAATCGGAGGCCCTCAATTCCAATCTCCTTCAAATTTATCTGCCGTTTTGCCTCCCCGAGGACTTTGAGGTATGTCACCCCACGCTCCACCGCCTCCGGCTGCAGGGTGAGCATTACTGCAGTCGTGCGAGGCGGGTGGAGCTTGGGCAACTTCTTCCTCGGGGCCGCCTTTTTCTTCGGCGCCGCAGGAGCAGTAGCGGGCTCCACTGCGGGCTTCACAGCGGCCTTCTTCGCCTTCTTCTTGGTGGCGCCCTTGCGGACCACCACGCGCCACGGCTCCTCCATGGGCTCCGACGGAGGCTGGGGCTCCAGCCGAGGGCTCGGCTCTACAGCGGCCGCCCTCTTCGTCTCGGCCTTGGCCTTCTGTGTCTTCTTCGGCTTAGTGGAGGGCGCAGAAACAATCTCCGCCATAGTCTTCGTCGGTGGGGGGTGGGTGGGGCGTGATGCCGCCGCAGGAGCAGCAGCTGCAGCCGCCTCGGCCAGCTTCCTGTCCGCGGCCAGTGGTGGCCGCAGACGCTTGGCCGGGAGCAAGCGCTCCTCGAGCCCCTCGAAGCGCGCATTGATCATGGTCCCCACTTGGACCATGACCGTGCGCGCGATGTCCTCTAATGACGGGGCCGGAGCTGGAGCTGGCTGTAAACGGGCCAGCTCCTTCCGGACCTCGTCCAGCTCCGCCGCGAGCCGCGCGTTTGCGGCCTCGAGCCGAGCGACCTCCTCGGACATCGTGCGGGTCCTCGCCTCGATAAAGGAGACCTTTATGGCATCTGCTGCCTCGTTCAGGGCCCGCACGAAAGTCCCCTTCAGGTTGCCGGACGTCTCTGCGACCCGCCGGATGGTGTCTAAAGACTCGGACACCACCCTCTGCAGGTCCAACGTTTCGGGCTGCTCCCGCTCCTGCCTCGTCAACGCCGGTGTGCGGAGGATGGCGGCTCGCGTCGCTCTCTTGCGTCGCGCATCCTCCGCCATTCCCCGTTCGGCGTCAAGCCGAAGCTCCTCCGCCTTTGCCGCATTCAATGCGGCCTTGGCTTTCGCCAGACTGACGACCTCGTCGGTGGCCGAGGGACGAGCACGCCCCCTTCTCGACGGCGACGCGTCGTCAAAATCGTCCGAGTCGACGCAGGCGGTCCTCTGCCGCTTGCGCCACCCACTTGGCGATGACGTTCGCGATGCCACAGTCCCGAAACTCATGCCCGAAGCCGAAGACGACTCGGACAGAGTTCGGGGCCGCGGCACCACGCGACCCTCTCCCTTCTCCTCCTGAATTTCCAGGCAGCGCGTGAGAATCACGCGAGCCTCCTTCCTCACTTCCAAGCGCGAGCCGTTGTCGCGTGCTGAATCGGTGTCCGGGTACGTGCATAGGTCGTCGCGTGCAGAATCAGTGTCCGGGATAGTGCGTAGGTCGTCGGGTTGAGGGCCGAGGCCCTCATGGCGGTTCTTGCCCCCCCCAGAATACGAGGGGCAGACTGACCCAGATGGGCCAGTGAGGGATTCTCCTGCCTCTGAGAGGCAGGTACCCTCCTGGGGTAGATAAGTTTTAGAAGACGCCATTCATAGTTTTGTCGGTTTTACGGCTCGACAGCCCTCCCCTCACGTCATGGAAACGAAAATGAAAAAACAAGAACAAGGAACACAACAAATACACAGACAAAAGAATAAAATATACATACCAAAGACACAAATGAAAAACACAAAGAAATGGAGATGATACACGACACGACAATACAGGAAAACGAAAAAACAAATACGAAGAATACACATGAGGATGAAACGATGATGAGATAGATGATGCATGAGATATATACATAAGATAATAAATAAACATACATATATACATAACTACCGGTATGAAGACCACCGCAAAGCAAGCTTTGCGACAATCTTCACACCGGCCACCGCGGCGCCCAGGGTTTTAGTTACGTCTGTTCCAGAGGGGACCAGACCAATAACAGGCAGCAACCACGTGAAGGATTACCCTGGACTTGCCTTGAGGATCATCACGACTTGCGCTCTCCCTCAAGACCGACGCCTCCGCACCCATCCGGGATGAGTACGGAGGGCCTGGGTTTATGCGTCAGTGACGGATAAACCCAGGCCCGCCCAACCTAACCTTTTTTTTTTTTTTTTTTTTTTTTTTTTTTTTTTTTTTTTTTTTGCCCGGGGAAATGCTTTACGCATACCACCCCGCCCGAGGGGAGCAGGGTGGTTATGTGGGACTCCCCCGCCCTTGAAGAGGGCGGGTATACCCACTAAAACCCCGGGGGTGTTCTCTCGCCGCATGTGGTGTGGCCGCGGGATCGCTGACGCACGCACCGCGACCACACCTGCGGATGCCCTGGGCTGGGCTCTCCTCGGAGGTGTTAGCCTCTATCTCCGCTTAATGCGCCCCAGAACACATCAGGGCGCATTTCAGCTCGGGACTTCTTAACTCGGGTGACGGACCCCCCGATCCGCCACCCGAAAGTCCCCATAATGGCGGCAGGTGGCGGGCACAGGCCAATAGCCCGCGGCCCGGTCTGCGGCGGCAGATTGGGAGGGAGAGAGTATCGTCCTCTCCTTCCCTCTCCGCTCTCTCCTTGGAAGGCTATGTAAAAAGAAGAATAGATCAAAAGACACAAATGAAAAGGATAAGAAATGGATGATCTGAATGAGACGAAAGAGAAAGAAAGAGGAAGAATAATACGTGAATGATCAATATATACACACAATAACAAATAAACATACACATATAAATAGATGATCCGGTATGAAGACCACCGCAAAGCAAGCTTTGCGACAATCTTCACACCGGCTACCGCGGCGCCCAGGGTTTTAGTTACGTCTGTTCCAGAGGGGACCAGACCAATAACAGGCAGCAACCACGTGAAGGATTACCCTGGACTTGCCTTGAGGATCATCACGACTTGCGCTCTCCCTCAAGACCGACGCCTCCGCACCCATCCGGGATGAGTACGGAGGGCCTGGGTTTATGCGTCCGTGACGGATAAACCCAGGCCCGCCCCGCCCAACCTAACCTAACCTTTTTTTTTTTTTTTTTTTTTTTTTTTTTTTTTTTTTTTTTTTTTTTACCCAGGAAAATCCTTTATGGATACCACCCGGCCCGGGGGGGCGGGGTGGTTATGTGGGAGTCCCACGCCCTGGAAGAGGACGGGTATACCCACTAAAAACCTGGGGTGTTCTCTCGCCGCATGTGGTGTGGCCACGGGATCGCTAACGCACGCTCCGCGACCACACCTGCGGGGGCCCTGATGGGGCTCGGCACGGGAGTTTTGCCTCCGTTCTCCGCTAAATGCGCTCCGGAACACGGTACGGAGCGCATTTCAGCTCGGGACTCTTGTAAAGTTCGGGTGACGGATCCCCCGATCCGCCACCCGAAAGTCCCCAATTATGACGGTACGGGGGGGGCCCTAGAGCCCCCGCCAGCCGTCCCTCTCCCGGTCCTCCTTTTTGGAGGCGCCCTGGGGCAAGCCTTCCCGCCTATGCGGTGGTTGGCGGGCCTCCCGGCTGCTTCGCACACGGCGCAGTGCGGCTCTGCAGAGCATTGCGCCGCTTTGTGGCCGGCCTTACCGCAGCAGAAGCACAGTCCGCTGCGGTCAAGGCTCGACTCGCAATTCGCCCCCACGTGCCCGGGCTCCAGACACCGGTAACACCGGGGCGTTTTGCGGTCCAGGATTTTGGCCTGGACCGAGACCCACCCCACTCGCAGTCGTTTCGCCGCGACTATTTTGGCCGCGGCGATTGGGCAGCTCAGGAAGATCTGCCCGTTCCTTCCAGAGCGAGTAACCTCGCCCGCCCTTATGGCTGTCGTGGCGCAGCCACCGGCCTCGGCCACGGCCTCCACCAACTCGTCCTTGGTGACCGAGTCATCCAGGCCCGAGATGCGCATGTCCACGCACTTCTCAGGCCTGGAGACTCGGACAATGTCCTCGCCGACGGCCTCCTTAATTCGCGACGCTAGGGCGTCCGCTTTTTCGGCACTCCCAGCGCCAGGGAGGATTAGGAGGCGGGCACCGGTGGCTGCGGTCCCAAAGCGCAGTCCATCGATGCCGATGTCTTTTAGGTTAATTCGCCGTTTGGCCTCTGCGAGCACCTGCAAGTAGGTGACCCCACGCTCCACTGCCTCCGGCTGCAGGTTCAGCATGACTGCAGTCGTGCGAGGCGCGTGGAGCTTGGTCACCCTCCTCTTCGGTGGCGCCGCCTTTTTCTTGGGTGCCGCAGGAGCAGGGGCGGGCTCTACTGCGGGTTTCCCGGCGGACTTCTTCTTCTTGTTGCCCCCTTTCCGGACCACCACGCTCCACGGCTCCTCCGTGGGCTGGGGCCGACGCTGGGGTTGAGGCTGAGACTCTGGCGGAGGGGGGGTCGGCTCTGCAGCCACCCTCTTCGTCGCAGCCTTTCTCCTGGCCGGTTTGGTGGATGGCGTGGGAGCGGCATCCACCGCGGTCTCAATTGGTGGAGGGCGGGTGGGGCGTCGTGCCGCTGCAGGAGCAGCAGCAGCCGCAGGCACCGTCGCCAACTTTTTACTGTCTGCGGCCAGTGGCGGCCGCAGACGTTTGGCCGGAAGCAAACGCTCCTCCAGGCCCTCAAGCCGCGCGTTGAGCATGGTCCCACACTGGACCATGCACGCCCGGGCGATCTCCTCTACTGACGGTGCCGGAGCTGGAGCTGGCTGTAAACGGGCCAGCTCCCTCCGGACCTCGGCCAGTTCTGCCGCCAGCTGCGCGTTCGCCGCCTCCAGCCGAGCCACTTCTTCGGACATCGTTCGGGACCTCATCTCCACGAACGACGTCTTGATGGCCTCGGCCGCCTCATTCAGGGCACGCACAAAGGTGCCCTTGAGGTGCCTGGAAGTCTCCGCGACCTGGCGAATGGTGTCAAGAGAGTCGGACACCACTCTCTCCAGGTCGAGGGTTTCAGGTTCCTCTCTGCCCTTTTTCGTCAATGCCGGGGTCTTGCGTGAGAGGGCGACTCGCGTCTCCCTCCTCCGCCTCGCGTCCTCCGCCATGCCTCTCTCGGCCTCCAGCCGTAGCTCCTCGGCTTCGACCGCGTTGAGCTGGGCTTTTGCCCTAGCCAGGCCCACATAATCCTCTTCCGTAGAGGGGGGACAACCACTTCCCCTCCTGTCGCGTGATTTCGCCGACGGCGATGCGTCGTCGTAGTCGTCGGAGTCGACGACGGCGGCCCGCTGCCGCTTGCGCCACCCAATCGGCGACGACGTCCGCGATGCCACGGTCTCGAAGCTCATGCCCGAAGCCGAAGACGACTCGGACAGAGTTCGAGGCCGTGGCACCACATGACCCGCTCCCTTCTTCTCACCAGGGGTAGGGCTCCGCGACAAAAGGCGCGTGCCACTTTCCCGAGCCGGACTTGCTCTAAGAACCAGCTCCAAGGCCCGCGACGCAACGGTCTGCCAACTCTCGTCCTCGTCCGACAGGTTGCCCGTTCTCGCCGCACGGCCGTCTCCTCCCTCTCCCTTCTCCACACCTGGAGTAGGGCAACGCGTCAATAGGACGCGCGCCTCCTTCGCCACAACAGGCAAAGTAACACTTGCCATTTCGGAATCCGTTAAGAGTGAGCTTGGGTCGTCGGGTTGAGGGCCGAGGCCCTCATGGCGGTTCTTGCCCCCCCCAGAGTACGAGGGGCTGAGTGCCGAAGCACCAAAGGATTCTCCAGCCTCGGAGAGGCTGGTACCTTCCTGGGGTATACATGTTTGAGAATTCGCCATTTCATTTTTTGTCAGTTTTAAGGCTCGACAGCCTGTCCACCAAACGTCATGGAAAAATGGAACAAGAAATAATACGAGAAAAAAGAACAAAAGACACAAATGAAAACGCAAGAAATGAATGATACACGAACAAACCAGAAAAAGATGAAACAAATACACAGAACAACACAATAAAATATGAAAATGATGATGAGATGAGATGGATGATTATGAGACAAATACATATAATAATAAATAAACATACATATATACATAACCGTCCGGGCAGACCACCCTCCCTCTGCCCAGACCCCCCCCTGGCCCCTCCACTGTGCCCTCTGCTAGTCAGAGGGACACGCGGAAAGGCCACCCCAATCGCCCATGAGACCCCGTGCCGTGAAAACACGACACGGAGCCCCATGGACGACACCGCGGCGCCCAGGGTTTTAGTTACGTCTGTTCCAGAGGGGACCAGACCAATAACAGGCAGCAACCACGTGAAGGATTACCCTGGACTTGCCTTGAGGATCATCACGACTTGCGCTCTCCCTCAAGACCGACGCCTCCGCACCCATCCGGGATGAGTACGGAAGGCCTGGGTTTATGCGTCAGTGACGGATAAACCCAGGCCCGCCCAACCTAACCTAACCTTTTTTTTTTTTTTTTTTTTTTTTTTTTTTTTTTTTTTTTTTTTTTTTTTTTTTTTTTTTTTTTTTTTTTTTTTTTTTTGCCCGGGGAAATGCTTTACGCATACCACCCCGCCCGAGGGGAGCAGGGTGGTTATGTGGGACTCCCCCGCCCTTGAAGAGGGCGGGTATACCCACTAAAACCCCGGGGGTGTTCTCTCGCCGCATGTGGTGTGGCCGCGGGATCGCTGACGCACGCACCGCGACCACACCTGCGGATGCCCTGGGCTGGGCTCTCCTCGGAGGTGTTAGCCTCTATCTCCGCTTAATGCGCCCCAGAACACATCAGGGCGCATTTCAGCTCGGGACTTCTTAACTCGGGTGACGGACCCCCCGATCCGCCACCCGAAAGTCCCCATAATGGCGGCAGGTGGCGGGCACAGGCCAACAGCCCGCGGCCCGGTCTGCGGCGGCAGATTGGGAGGGAGAGAGTATCGTCCTCTCCCTCCCTCTCCGCTCTCTCCTTGGAAGGCTATGTAAAAAGAAGAATAGATCAAAAGACACAAATGAAAAGGATAAGAAATGGATGATCTGAATGAGACGAAAGAGAAAGAAAGAGGAAGAATAATACGTGAATGATCAATATATACACACAATAACAAATAAACATACACATATAAATAGATGATCCGGTATGAAGACCACCGCAAAGCAAGCTTTGCGACAATCTTCACACCGGCTACCGCGGCGCCCAGGGTTTTAGTTACGTCTGTTCCAGAGGGGACCAGACCAATAACAGGCAGCAACCACGTGAAGGATTACCCTGGACTTGCCTTGAGGATCATCACGACTTGCGCTCTCCCTCAAGACCGACGCCTCCGCACCCATCCGGGATGAGTACGGAGGGCCTGGGTTTATGCGTCCGTGACGGATAAACCCAGGCCCGCCCAACCTTTTTTTTTTTTTTTTTTTTTTTTTTTTTTTTTTTTTTTTTTTTTTTTTTTTTTTTTTTTTTTTTTTTTTTTTTTTTTTTTTTTTTTTTTTTTTTTGCCCGGGGAAATCCTTTATGGATACCACCCGACCCGGGGGGGCCGAGTGGTTATGTGAGAATCTCCGCCTTTGAAGAAGGCGGCCTACTCACTAAAACCCCGGGGGTGTTCTCTCACCGCATGTGGTGTGGCCGCGGGATCGTTAGACACGCGCCGCGACCACACCTGCGGGCGCCCTGGACTGGGCTCGGCCCTGGAGGTGTAAAGTGCCTCCGCTCTCCGCTAAATGCGCTCCGGAACACTTCGGAGCGCATTTCAGCTCGGGACTCTTGTAAAGTTCGGGTGGCGGATCCCCCGATCCGCCACCCGAGAGTCCCCGTTGACAGTGTAAATGGCTGTCAACGGTTCGCGGTGTCCATGGCCTCCTGCCGTGGACACTTTGGCTGTGAGGGACGGGCCCTAGGGCCAGCCGCAGCCTTCTTTTGGCTCTTCCTGGGAGGCATAGCAGGGCAGGCCTTACCACCCATCCGGTGGTTGGCCGCCCTCTTGGCGACATCACAAATGGGGCAGTGGGGGTCGGCTGAGCACTGCGCCGCCTTGTGGCCTGCCTTGCCGCAGCAGAAGCAGAGTCCGCTGCGGTCAAGGCTAGACATGCAGTTGGCCCCCACGTGCCCGGGCTCCAAGCAGCGGAAACACCGTGGTGGTCTGGGCTCCAGTATTTTCGCCTGCACTGAAACCCAGCCCACCAAGAGCCGCTTCTCCACAACTTTTCTGGCTGCAGCGACTGGGACACTCATCCAAATCTGCCCTTGCCGGCCGGGGGAGCGCGTCAATTCGCCCGCCCTTATGGCGTGGTTGGCGCAGCCACCGGCATCAGCCACGGCCTCGACCACCTCTTCCTTGGTCACCGAGTCGTCCAAGCCAGAGATGCGAAGCTCCACGCACTTCTCTGGCCTGGAGACCCGGACCACGTCTTCCCCAACGGCCTCCCTGATCTTCACCGCCAGAGCATCTGCCTTCTCGGCACTACTGGCACCCGGCAGGATCAGGAGGCGGGCCCCGGTGGCTGCGGTGCCAAACCGGAGGCCGTCGATCCCAATCTCCTTCAGGTTGATCTTTCTTTTCGCCTCCCCGAGGACTTTGAGGTAGGTCACCCCACGCTCCACCGCCTCCGGCTGCAGGGTGAGCATTACTGCAGTCGTGCGAGGCGGGTGGAGCTTGGGCAACTTCTTCCTCGGGGCCGCCTTCTTCTTAGGCGCCGCAGGAGCAGTACCGGGCTCCACTGCGGGCTTCACAGCGGCCTTCTTCTTCTTCTTAGTGGCGCCCTTGCGGGCCACCACGCGCCACGGCTCCTCCGTGGGCTCCGACGGAGGCTGGGGCTCCAGCCGAGGGCTCGGCTCTGCATGAGCCACCCTCTTCGTCTCGGCCTTTTGTTTCTTCTTCTGTGGCTTGGTGGAGGGCACAGAGGCAATCTCCGCCATGGTCTTCGTCGGTGGGGGGTGAGTGGGGCGTGATGCCGCCGCAGGAGCAGCAGCGGCCGCCTCGGCCAGCTTCCTGTCTGCGGCCAGTGGTGGCCGCAGACGCTTGGCCGGGAGCAAGCGCTCCTCGAGCCCCTCGAAGCGCGCATTGATCATGGTCCCCACTTGGACCATGACCGTGCGCGCGATGTCTGCCAGTGACGGGGCCGGAGCTGGAGCTGGCTGTAAACGGGCCAGCTCCTTCCGGACCTCGTCCAGCTCCGCCGCAAGCCGCGCGTTTGCGGCCTCGAGCCGAGCGACCTCCTCGGACATCGTGCGGGTCCTCGCCTCGGCAAAGGAGACCTTTATGGCATCCGCTGCCTCGTTGAGGGCCCTGACGAAGGTCCCCTTCAGGTGTCCGGACGTCTCTGCGACCCGCCGGATGGTGTCTAACGACTCGGACACCACCCTCTGCAGGTCCAGCGTTTCTGGCTGCTCCCGCTCCTGCCTGGTAATCGCCGGTGTACGGAGGATGGCGGCTCGCGTCGCTCTCTTCTGTCGCGCGTCCTCCGCCATTCCCCGTTCGGCGTCGAGCTCCTCCGCCTCTGCCGCGTTTAATGCGGCCTTGGCTTTCGCCAGGTTGACGCCTTCGGTGGCCGAGGGACGAGCACGCCCCCTTCTGTCCTGCGCTTTCGCCGACGGCGACGCGTCGTCGTAGTCGTCGGAGTCGACGACGTTGGCCCGCTGCCGCTTGCGCCACCCAATCGGCGACGACGTCCGCGATGCCACGGTCTCGAAGCTCATGCCCGAAGCCGAAGACGACTCGGACAGAGTTCGAGGCCGTGGCACCACACGACCCTCTCCTTTCTCCTTTCCAGGGGTAGGGCACCGCGACAAAAGGCGCGTGCCACTTTCCCGAGCCGGACTTGCTCTTAGGACCAGCTCCAAGGCCCGCGACGCAACAGTCTGCCAACTCTCGTCCTCGTCCGACAGGTTGCCTGTTTGCGCCACGCGCACCACTCTCCCCTTCTCCACACCTGGAGTAGGGCACCGCGTCAATAGGACGCGCGCCTCCTTCGCCACAACAGGCACAGTAACACTTGCCATTTCGGAATCCGTTAAGAGTGAGCTTGGGTCGTCGGGTTGAGGGCCGAGGCCCTCATGGCGGTTCTTGCCCCCCCCAGAGTACGAGGGGCTGACTGACCCACTAGGTGGGCCAGCGAGGGATTCTCCTGCCTCTGAGAGGCAGGTACCCTCCTGGGGTAATACTTTTTCAGAGTTCGCCATCATAGGTTGTTTGTCGGTTTTCAGGCTCGACAGCCTCCTCACACGTCATGGGAAAAATGAGAACAAGAAACAATACGAGAAACAAGAACAAAAGACACACAAATGAAAACACAAGAAATGAATGATACACGAATAACCAGAAAAAGATGAAACAAATACAAAGAAACACAATAAATATGAAAATGATGATGAGATGAGATGGATAAATGATAGATGAGACACATACATATAATAATAAATAAACATACATATATACATAACCGTCCGGGCAGACCACCCTTCCTCTGCCCAGACCCCCCCCCCCCCCCGTGGCCCCTCCACTGTGCCCTCTGCTAGTCAGAGGGACACGCGGAGAGGCCCCCCCAATCGCCCATGAGACCCCGTGCCGTGAAAACACGACACGGAGCCCCATGGACGACACCGCGGCGCCCAGGGTTTTAGTTACGTCTGTTCCAGAAGGGACCAGACCAATAACAGGCAGCAACCACGTGAAGGATTACCCTGGACTTGCCTTGAGGATCATAACGACTTGCGCTCTCCCTCAAGACCGACGCCTCCGCACCCATCCGGGATGAGTACGGAAGGCCTGGGTTTATGCGTCAGTGACGGATAAACCCAGGCCCGCCCAGGCCCGCCCAACCTAACCTAACCTAACCTAACCTAACCTAACCTACAACCTAACCTACAACCTAACCTACAACCTAACCTACAACCTAACCTACAACCTAACCTACAACCTAACCTACAACCTAACCTACCTACCTACAACCTAACCTAGGCGTAGCGTTCGGCTCGGCTCGGCTCGGCTCGGCTCGGCTCGGCTCGGCTCGGCTCGGCTCGGCTCGGCTCGGCTCGGCTCGGCTCGGCTCGGCTCGGCTCGGCTCGGCTCGGCTCGGCTCGGCTCGGCTCGGCTCGGCTCGGCTCGGCTCGGCTCGGCTCGGCTCGGCTCGGCTCGGCTCGGCTCGGCTCGGCTCGGCTCGGCTCGGCTCGGCTCGGCTCGGCTCAACTCGGTTTCGAAATTTTCTTAGATGGCTTGTGCCAAAAAAAAAAAAAAAAAAAAAAAAACGATTTGATGTGTTGAGAGTGTGAAGAAGTAATTTCTCCAAGATCGATCCAAGATTGCTTCTTTGGGTCTGGTTGCCTGCACCCACTCGTCCCGGGCACGAGTGAGTAAACCGCATTCAAGCAGACTTTTTCGGAAGCGCTCAGATTTCATCGAGGAAAAATAATGTAAAAAAAAAAAAAAAAAAAAAAAAAAACAAAAAAAAAAAAAAAAAAAAAAAAAAAAAAAACGGGATAATTGACATTTTCAATACATTATTTTTATTATGTTAAAACTCCATTGCATAGATCCCAAAGCTACTGTTTCGTCTCGCCTTGTCATCAATTTCTAATGTTCCGCTCTGATCTCACGGCAGGCAGGTAGCTTGCACGGCCACCGCCACCAACACCCTCGGCTTTTATTTTACTACCAATTTATGTTGCCATTTTTTGTTATATTTGGTTACCAGGCGTATGTAAAACATTACATAATTATTAATTACATGCTCAAGCAGTTCATTGTGTTGTCTTGTTTGGTTTGTGTAGCTTTTTTTTTACTGCTTTAATCTCTGTAATAAAGCTACACTTCATTATTACAATTATTATTCATGGCCGCTCATTATGGAGCAAGGGTCTCATCTCAGGCTTGACCTCGTGCCTCGCGCTCCCCCGGCTCAGATTGGTGCACCACGTCTTGGGCATATGGATTCCATTTCAATGTTTCCCTTCACCAAAAACTTTTAGATAATAATTTCGCACAATATTGTGTTATTGGGTTTTTTTTTTCTTACTCTTGGCATTGTTACACGTACAAGTCATTGTTGACACGTACTCGTCCCAGCCACGAGAGAGTACATTCAATCACATGATTGTATCAATCTCTATGAAGCACTTGGATCATACTCCTGGCACGCAGTGCATTGTCGTTGCCTCATTTTCATGCCATCTTCACCACCACCACCACCACCATCTCGTTATACTCATGTTTGAAGTTTGTTTTTACGTTTTAGTACACACACAGTGTACGTTATATTATAATGATGGCCAACCAGTTCAGTTTCCGGTCTTAATCGGTATATTATTACTTTTAAGCCTCATCATCATTATCCATATCGGGTTCCTGGTGAGGAAATGTCTCATCTTATATTTTTTTTAATTTGCAATGCAATAGACATAATTATATTTCAACATAGAGTAGGTATCCTTGTGCTGAAACACGTAATATTATACATTTTTCGGACATTATGGGTTCCATCCCGATGTTAATTATTATTAAGTCCGAAATGTATTATATTTTCAATCGAATAATAATATTGCTAGTAGGTACGTGCCCGCATTAGGATATTAACTTGCAACGCTCCGCTTAGAAGGCGCCTGTTACTGGGGCAGTTTATTAGCACTTATTAAAGCTTGTTCAATACAATATAAATTATTGTTGCTTATTGCAACGTCAGGCACAAATAGGCGCCCCTTGCCTAGTGTGTGCCCGCCGCGGAGATCCAGCCCGCGGGCGACACCTTTAGTAGGTTCCATTAGAGCTATAAATAGTCGTCGGGTTGACGAGCCTCTCTCTTCTCGCCCGGGCACCAACAATGATTTAGACAATGGTTGTCCTGTATCGCTTGCACATCGACTGGTTGCTTGCACTCTCTCGTCCCGGGTCGAGTGAATACATTCAAACAGAACAATTAAGTAGCGTTTAGATAACAGGAAAATATTGGTCTTATCTACCTCTCACCCAGACCCAGGTGCACAAAGTGGACTTTACCCATTGCGGAAGTAGGTAAATTATAATATTAGGTATCATAGTTTAAGGAATCTCTTTCAACAATATAATATTATTTATATTATTATGTTAGGATCACAGTTTCAGATGGACGTCTCTCGACACGACAGACCATCTTATACATTATCCAGAATGCATAATTACGTTCCATATTCGTTACCTTTTGTTCATTTATGGCTTTTGTTTATCCAGTGTTATCCACCACCACCACCACCGCCAACACTGTTACTACCACCAAGCAACACTCCCAAGTATAACATACGTTCAACACATTTTAAGTTACACAAACACAAGTGTGTATAGCCAGGCACACTTGCATAATTTACTTTCCACACACCACCACCACCACCACCACCACCAAGCAACACTTCTTCCACTTTTAACATGTTAAAAACACTACTAGTACCTACACCCACGCACAAGTGTATAATAATATAGGCCAGTAGTTTATTTTTCTTGTTCGGTATCCCATTGGAGCTTTTAGCGTCAGATCATCCACGCAGCAACAATAATTAATAACTCCAAGATTATGCTTCACTGCTTGAGCATAGTTTGATTAGACTGGTTGCTTGCATTTGCTCGCAGGTCCCGGGTGCGAGCGAATACGATCAAACAGGTCTTTATGGCTTGGAGAACAGCGCAGAAAAATACAGCCCCCGCAAGAGCTTACCATGACGTCTTATTGCAATGAATTGAGAACCTAAAGAGTATCGTTTGATTTTAAATAATACTAATACATGGCTTTCAGTATCATTTTGGTACACGTCAATACCTTTAGATTCAAAAGCAACTTAATTTGAGCATCTAGACGTCATGCCACGAATACTTGTAAGTAGGTATAGGTCCAGGCATAATAACTCTACTTAGTTACTGACTACCGTAGGTAATATTAATACAGTTTTATAAAAATATAATAAATGCCTACTTATAGGAATGTAGACGATGGGTGCCTCTCGCCGCAAGCTACTTATAGCCTCAGGTAATCCAGACTGAGAATGTAGAGGTGAGATTTTGTAATGATCGGGCATAGTTAATTAGCAGGTCAACAACCTTTTTGTAATTTAAACCACAATCAGTAAATAATTATAGTTATCATATTTCAAGTTTATAGCCGACTTTGAAAAAAGAAAGGCTTTTTCAACGTGGTCACATTCTTAGACTTGTATAGTAAGAGCTTTAATATTATTACCATATTATGCTATCAATGATTTGCTTTCGATTTTACATAAGTAATGTAAATATATATGATTTTGATATTCCCAGTGCTCGAAGGGCCAGGCAGGCAGTATTTTCTCTTGTTGGGTGTCTTTTTATCAGTTGTTGCGTCGCTGGCTCCACAATAAAGCTTGTTTATAGGATATTATTCAGCCACCTCTGTGGCGAGTGGCCGCGCGTGCGTGAGTAGGAACTCTCTGCGAGACCCTGCCGAGTAAGCAAGTGTCCATCGTCGAGGCAGGTTCTTTACGGTTGGCCGAGTGCTCCTCTGAACGTCTCTCACGGCTAGTTATCACCAGATTGCTGACCTTTGGATTAATTCTCACCCAGCCCAGGCTCCAATAATAATGAACTCCAAGATTATAATATGTACAACACCACTGTACATCATTGTTTCCACATGTCCTGGTTGCTTGCACTCGCCCGCCCCGGGTACGAACGACTACACTCAAACAGAATCATTCTGAAGCGCTTGGATATTAGCTCAGGGTGTATAATTATATTGGTCATAACAACTAGCTCTTAACCGTCGCGACGGGCCGGTTACACTTTAATAGTTATAACGTGACCGACGTTTTTCGACACTCGCTTGGACTCGGCTTCGCTAGCCTCGGGACATTGCACACATCATTTCCATTCTGTTATTGAAATGATCACCATCAACCGCCACCACCACCACCACCACCCCCACCAACAACTACAACACTATAATATCGACACGTCCACCGAGCACTTTGCAGTTTTACAAATACACAAGTTTATTTTCTTGTTTGGTGTATTATTATAAATATTACACCCATTTACATGGGTGTAACATTTTTAGTTATTGCTTTACTGTCTCGATAGTAAAAGCTTGTTCAACGGATAATATTATGTCAGAAACCTTTCGCGGTCAAGAGTAAAGGAGTATGTCTACTCACCACACCACAGAGACAAGCCGCCGTCGCGACAGGTGTATTCCTCATGGATATCCGTGCGCTCCTCGGAGCGTTCTCACGGCTAGTTATCGCGAGATTGCTGGGAGTCGAGTGTTCAAGAATAGGCTTTCTTCTCACTCCGACACCAACAATCATTCTTCAAGAGAACGCTTCACTGCTTGCGCATTAGACCGTTTGCCTGCACTCGCTCGTCCCGGGTACGAGCTAATACATTCAAACCGAATTATTATGAAGCACTTGAATCACAGCGCAGGACAAAATATTCGTCACAACAACAATAATAAATTCATTATTGACTGTCGTGGTTAAACATTACATTTTCATAGTTCAAGTAAACTGCTCTATAAAAATATAATGGTATCGTAGGAACGCAGACGACGGCGCTCCGTCTCCCGACACTAGCTCGCATCGGACGCCCGCCCACTGCCCAGTAAGCGACGCGCGCTCCGCTTCGCGTCTCCTCAGTCTGCGTTCTTAACGATACATGAATAATCTCTACTTACAATGTTGTATATACACGTAAAGATCAACATTGGATCGCAACTATTCGTCACATTTTACAATAACAGTGGTGCAAAATGTTGTACTGTAACCTAGTACCTAGGTAGGTAGGTACCTACTGTAATATTATAACATTTTGCCTACACCTTATTACATTTACTTTTTTTTTGTTTTAGTTATGGCTTCGCACGGTTTGTGCATATAACCAGTGTCAAGTATTTTATTATTTAAGTATTTCTTAATTTCACATTAAAAAAGTCACAGCAATATAGCAATCGTGGTCAAGTAGTCAAGTCAATTATTTACATCGTCAAAGTCACGATTCAGTAAAGTAGTGGATGCTTTACTGAAACTTTCCTGGAAGTTATGGAAAAAATGCGAAATGACACCTTTTTTGAGTTTATATCATTCGTCTACACTCATGCACGTTAACGAACACTTAATGATTAATATTCCACCAATATTATACATTAACACTCGAAGAAACACAAGTTTGAGAAAATAATACGAAACCAACAACGTCTCACTATCGGATTCCCGCCAAAACTCCATACATTTACTTATTACAAGCACATTTTATACTTAGGTCTGTTATATAAATATAGCAATAATATTTTATCCAAAAATCATTAATAGATTTTATTGTCATAACAAAAATCACTCTACGGCCCGTATTAATAAATTAATCTCAGCTCTGAGAGCTACGTATCTTGAGTGTACACTTGCTATTTCGTTCTATAATCTTACTAATATTATAAAGCCGAAAGTTTGTGAGTGTGTGTGTGTGTGTGTGTGTGTGTGTATGTGTGTATGTTTGTTAGCTCTTCACGCTCAAATGGCTGGACCGTTTTCGATGAAATTTGGTATAGGGGTAGATTGGACCTATGAGACGGACATAGGCTATCTTTTGTCTCAAAAAATAATCTCTAAGGGGATGAAATAGGGGTTGAATGTTTGTATGGGTGATTTATAATTCTTCAAGCTAGGAATCTGAAAATGTATATTTAGGCTTTTGGTAAGAAATAAATAAATACGGGTTTCAGCTTTTTTGCAAAATCATCCCTAAAGGGGGCAAGGCAAGGGGTTGAAATTATGAGGTATTCTTTAGATGCACCCCCTACGGACCACAATAACGGCTGAACGGATCGTAATGCAATTTGGCAAGGGGATGGATAATAATGGATACAAGATAAAGAGTGAGATAGAGGGAGAGGGAGAGAGATAGAGTGAGAGAGGTAGAGATAGAGGGAGAAATATATAGATTGAGAGATAAAGGGAGAGGGAAGGAGATAAAGGGAGAGATAGAGTGAGTGGGAAATATATAGAGATCGAGGAAGAGATAGAGAGAGAGAGGGAGGGAGATAGATTGAGAGGGCACATTTATAGAAATAGAGCGAGAGCGATCGAAAGAGGGAGAGGGAGAGAGAAAAAGGAAGAAAAAAGGAGATAAAGGGAGAGAGAGAGCGTGAGAGGGAGAGATAGAGTGAGTGGGAAATATATAGAAATAAAGGAAGAGAGATCTAGGAAGAGAGAGAGTGAGAGAGGGAAAGCGATAGATTGTGAGGGAAGTATATAGAAATAGAGGGAAAGAAATCCAAAGGGGGAAAGGGAGAAAAATAGAGATTGAGAGTAGAGAGGGAAATATGTAGAGATAGAGGGAGAAGGAAAGATATGGAGATAGAAGGAGAGGGAAAGCGATAGAGGTGGCATATATCATAGATAAGATTATATACCATAATTATGTGACTCACAAACATACATACATACACACACAATAACTCACATTGTTGTAGTAAGATTAGGTACGTTTAACTTTGTCCCACGATCTCGGTTTAATCCTAATTTCTATGTGGCTTTCATACTGTTCCATTTTCGGTATGTATGGACTTAGCGACCGATATCGGAAGCTAACTAATGTACAGACTGTCGCCCCATTACTCGGATGCTAACTATGATGACACAATAATATGCACAAACCTTTCAAATAGCTACCTATAGGTGTTGTAGGTAAATGAAACGCGGGTGAAACCGCGGGGCGCCGCTAGTATAATAATAATTTAATATATAGGTACTATAACGATCTCAAGATGTAGATTATACATTTTGAGTGTGAATCAGCTTTATTTATTATTCTAAGCTTTTCATAAATTATGGAATAGTTCTAAAGAGCTGATACATTTTTATATAAAATTACTAGCTGTTACCCACGAGGCCACGACTTCGTCTGCATTTATATTGGTAACAACTAGTAAGAATCCATACTAATATTATAAATGTGAATGTAACTCTGTTTGTTTGTTACCTTGTCACGGCTAAACGGCTGAACCGATTTAAATGAAATTTTGTTAGGGATCGATTGAACCTATGAGACGGACATAGGCTATCTTTTGTCTCTAAATATAATCTCGAAAGGGATGAAATAGAGGTTGTAAGTTTGTATGGGTAATTAATAATTCTTCAAGTTTGGAATCTGAAAATGTATATTTTGGCTTATGGTAAGAAATAAAGAAATACGGGTTTCAGCTTTTTTGCAAAATTTTCCCTAAAAGGGGGCAACACAAGGGGTTGAAATTATGAGGTATTCTTTAAATGTACCCTCTACGGAGCATAATAAACGGCTGAACGGATCGTAATGCAATTTGGCAAGGGGATAGATAATAATGGGTACAAGATAAAGAAAGAGAGGGATAGAGTGAGAGGGAAAGAGATAGAGGGAGATACCGTCGTCTACGGTAATATTGGTAAGTTATATTCCTCTGCAGGCACCGCTAATTCCAAAAATTAGGGCTACCTGTTAAACAAAAAAAAACATCCGTTTAAATCGTAATTAATCTGATATTTAATTATGAAGAAGTTGCAAGTACTCACTGTGATAAAAATGCTTAAATAAGTATCTAAGTATTTACCTTTTTTGCCAAGTATTTTTCATTTGGAGCGTTATTTATAAAAGTCTCAATATCTTTCCCCGTCAGGACTTTAGACTTTTTGGCCTTGTATCCCGTGGACAATTTCTTCAGCAAAGCCGTAAAATTATTTATTTATATTATGTCTTTATGTTTACTTCGTGTTTGGTTTGTATAGTTGCTTTTAACATTGAATATACCTATGCTCCAAAGAGTAGATGATTGAAGGTTTTTGGATAGCTCATCAAAATAAGTAAGGAAAACACTTTCAGTAAACGAATGCACTCGTCTTTCACGTCTCCATTTCATGAAGTTTTCGTACGGTTTTATATAATTATTGTTCCCGCGATTTAGCCGGCAACAGATTTTCTATTATTTTTCTGCCTTGCTGCTCCATTTGTATGTTAGGATCATAGTTTTCACTAGACATTTTCACCTTGTAATAGTACAGTCAAGTTTAATTTGTGTTGCAGTTGTAAACAAGTATCAAAATTCTGAATTTTATTTTAGAATTTAGCGGGAATATTATCATCACACCAACTTTTTTTTTAATATTCTTGTTGGCTTAGGAAGGAACACGTACACTACATCCTAAGATCGTCAAAAATGTAGGTACATCAATTACATGTTAATTAGTATTTAAACGGGTCTAATTCGCGCACAAACGAATATCAAAATATATAATTTTGACATACCTCGACGTTTCGACCAAGTTACATCGGCCGTGGTCACGAGAAGACTGGTGAATCATATGGTGAATCATATCATATGGTGAATATCACCGTCCGGAGCGGCAGGTGTTGTTTCCAACTACCCGCGTTTGATCTTGCAAAACATAATCGTCACGACATACTAACTAACATTAACAACGACTAATTAACATGTATTCAGTTCGCGAAAGTTTAAGAACTTCTATTGCAAACATCAATTACAGTTCCATTTTCAAAAATAAATTGTTCTGGTTTCTAACGGTTTTTGCATTAAGGTACTCTCTTTTATTTCTATGTTATTATGTCAAAATGGACAATTGAAAAGTCGAATCTTCAGCCTGTTGATAATAGCGAGTACAAATTAAAAAAAAACTACTTTCACTCCCTAGTGCCCAACAATCTCGTTTGCTCTCGCTAAGCTGAGCTGAGCTAATTTGACACACTTTTCGAGCATGAGGTGTGAAAAATGTATTTCTTATTTTCATAGCATGGTTCATAGTATGTAGGTACCTATACCTGTGTACGTAGGTTGTGCCACAGAACGGTATTTTCATAAAATAGGCACGCACGCCGCACGTACCTACCTATATACTCGTGTATACCTACCTATACATAATAATATGTACTAAGTCTGCTTACGGGTAACAGCAGATAAATGCACTTTTTTAGTAAATAGAGTTAAAAATGCAGTTTTATGTTATTTTTCATGCTCTATCTGCTGGTAAAACCGAATGAACGCTACGCCCAATGGCTCCGAGATAACCAGTGTGTAAACGTCATAAATACCATCAAAGTTGTATAGCTAATCAAGAAAAACCAAATAAATAATCTTTTTTTCATTGTCGTATATGGTATTGTTACTAATTTACTGAATAAATATCTACATTCGTTTATAATGTCATATTCCGTTCATTTAGCATTGTTTCGCGGATGATGAACAATTAACTTCTTGTAAATTCATTAATCAAGTTTGTATGCAGTTCGTTGTAATAAGTGACTTACTGTAGCTAAACCTATACAGGTAAAACCAGTTAAATAAAACAAAATATACATTCATTTAAGTAATGTCTGTAAAAATAATATTTCCAAAACAAAAGTAAGTATATCTAAGGTATTGTAAGGAAATATACTGGACCAAAATCAGTACTTTGTAGCGTTTAATTCAGAAGATAGCACACATTTTCTAATTACAGGTAAAACATGATAAATGCGGACCTGCTCCAATTTGTTTGAATTTAATAAAGTTTTTACTCTCACAAAATATTAATTAAGCGTAAATCTTAAAAGAAGGATGTTCAGATTGTTCAGTGCAGCAATTAACTTAAGCAATTTTTTAATTCATGAGTTTTAACTAGGCACAATAATTATAATGTAAACATTGAAATGCAATTTACTTAGTTTGACATAAAATGCATTTAACTGCTGTTACCCGTCAGCAGACGCTGTATAAAATATACTCTATCTATCTATATATATAAAAGCAAGAACTGACTGACTGACTGACTGACTGACTGACTGACTGATCGATCAACGCACAGCCGAAACCACTTGGTCTAGAACTATGAAATTTTGCACAAATATTCCTTATGCGACGTAGGCGAGCAATAAGAAAGGATTTTTGAAAATTCCACCCCTAAAGGGGTGAAAAGGGGTTGCAAAGTTTGTATGGAGCAACGTGTTTTCTTGGTCCGATCAACTTCAAACTTGGCATTTATTTTCTTTAAAACATTTAATTAAACACGTGTTTCATCGTTTTCTAATATTCAACCCCTAAAGTGATAAAAAGGGGTTGCAAGATATTTTCATCAGTTTTAGTTCATAATTGAAATTTGGCTCAATTATGCCATAAGTGTCATAGGAATGCACTAAAATGTGATTTTTAAAATTCAACCCCTAAAGGGGTGAAAAGGGGTTGTATCGTTTGTGTGTAACAACGTGTTTTCTTTGTCTGTACAGCTTCAAACTTGGCATTTACATTATTTAAAGGATTTATTTAAATACATTCATGGTTTTTTAACATTAATCCCCTTAAATGATAAAGAGGGGTTGCAAAATATTTTTCATCAGATTTAGTTCAAAACTGAAATTTTGTACACATATTCCTTAAGAGACTAAAGTGTGCACTAAGAATTTTTTTTTTAAATTTAACCCCTAAGTTGGTGAAAAGGGGTTGCAAAGTTTGGATGGAACAACGTGTTTTATTGGTTTGATCAATTTCAAACTTAGTATCTATGTTCTTTAAAAGGTAGGAAGTGGTAGATTTTGGTAGAAAACGATAAATTAAAGGTAGAAAATGGTAGATTTTTGATAGGAAATGGTAGGTTTTTGGTAATAATGGTAGATTTTGGAAGAAATGGTAGCTTTTGATAGATATTAGTGAATTTGAAATTAAAATGGTATAATGGTAAAACGGTAGATTACGGTTAAAATGGTAGATTTAATTTAGGAAATGGTAGTTTTTTGTAGGAAATGGTAGATTCTGGTAGGAAATGGTAGCTTTTGGTAGAAAATAGCACATTTAGAAAGAAAATAATAGATTTAGAAACAACATTTTAGATTGTGGTAGAACATTTTAGAGTTTAGTGGAAAATGGTAGCTTTTGGTAGAACATGGTATTTTGGTAGAAAATGGTAGATTTTGGTAGGAAATGGTAGATTTTTGTATGAAATGTTAGATTTTGGTATAAAATGCAAGGTTTTTGTATAAAATGGTAATTTTGATAGAAGATGGTGGATGTTGTACGAGAATGTTGGATATCGCATATCGGATGTCGATGTCGAACTCGAGGTCATGGTCTATTTTTAGTTATTTGGAATTATGGTATATAGTCCGCGCGGACGAAGTCGCGGGCAACAGCTAGTACATATATATAAAAGCAAGAACTGACTGACTGACTGACTGACTGACTGACTGATCGATCAACGCACAGCCGAAACCACTAGGTCTAGAACCATGAAATTTTGCACAAATATTCCTTATGTGACGTAGGCGAGCAATAAGGAAGGATTTTTGAAAATTCAACCCCTAAAGGGGTGAAAAGGGGTTACAAAGGTTGTATGGAGCAACGTGTTTTCTTGGTCCGATCAACTTCAAACTTGACATATATATTCTTTAAAACATTTAATTAAACGTGTTATTCATCGTTTTCTAATATTCAACCCCTAAAGTAATAAAAAGGGGTTGCAAAATATTTTCATCAGATTTAGTTCATAATTGAAATTTTGCACAAGTATTCCTTAGGTGACGAAGGTATGCACTAAAAAAGGATTTTTGAAAATTCAACCCCTAAAGGGGTGCAAACAAGTTGTAAAGTTTTTGTGTAACAACGTGTTTTCTTTGTCTGATCAGCTTCAAACTTGGCATTTATATTATTAAGATTTAATTAAACACGTGTTTCATCATTTTTTAATATTCAACCCCTAAAATAATAAAAGGGGTTGCAGAATATTTTTCATCAGATTTAGTTCAAAACTGAAATTTTGTACACATTCGTAGATGACACTAGGAGACGTAGGTGTGCACTAAGAACCTGACTATATATTTTTTTAATTTAACCCCTAAGTGGGTGAAAAGGGGTTGCAAAGTTTGGATGGAACAACGTGTTTTATTGGTTTGATCAATTTCAAACGTAGTATCTATGTTCTTTAAAAGGTAGGAAGTGGTAGATTTTGGTAGAAAATGATAAATTAAAGGTAGAAAATGGTCGATTTTTGGTAGGAAATGGTAGATTTTTGGTAATAATGGTAGATTTTGAAAGGAATGGTAGCTTTTGGTAGATATTAGTGAATTTGAAATTAAAATGGTAGATTATGGTAAAATGGTAGATTACGGTTAAAATGGTAGATTTAATTTAGGAAATGGTAGTTTATTGTAGGAAATGGTAGAATCTGGTAGGAAATGGTAGCTTTTGGTAGAAAATAGCACATTTTAGAAAGAAAATAATAGATTTACAAAAAAATTTTAGATTGTGGTAGAAAAATTTAGACTTTAGTAGAAAATGGTAGCTTTTGGTAGAACATGGTATTTTCGTAGAAAATGGTAGATTTTGGTAGGAAATGGTAGATTTTTGTATGAAATGTTAGATTTTGGTATAAAATGCCAGGTTTTTGTATAAAATGGTAATTTTGATAGAAGATGGTGGATGTCGTACGAGAATGTTGGATATCGCATATGCGGATATATCGCGGATGTCGATGTCGAACTCGAGGTCATGGTCTATTTTTAGTTATTTGGAATTATGGTAAAGTATATAGTCTGCGCGGATGAAGTCGCGGGCAACAGCTAGTATACTATATACCTACACATACCACCGCCGCGCTCGGAGCGATCACGGCAGCCAACGTTAACTCTTCTAGTCAAACAATATTGCAGGCAAAACAATCTCCGATCTCGTGGTTGGATGTTTTAGTCTCAGGATTTCGAGAATAGACATACTCTGCACATAATTGTTGCACAATAAGAAACAAAAACATGAAAATTATTAATCGTTATTTTATTGCTATCTCTTTATTCACATCACATACAATAACTGTTGCTACTGCTTGGTGTTTACTACTTGAAACTTACAGTGTACGTATATACAATTATACACTGTACAAACATCTTATTATCTATATCTATACTAATACTTGTGACTTATATTACATTAAGATCTATAACTTACTATAATAATTATTCAAAAATATCCGATATTAAGAATTATTTTTAATTAGGTACGAGTATATCTTACTAATATTATAAACGCGAAAGTTTGTAAGTATGGATGGATGGATGGATGGATGGATGTTTGTTACTCTTTCACGTAAAAACTACTGAATGGATTTTAATGAAACTTTACAATAATATAGCTTTTACATCAGAATAACACAATGGCTACAATTTATACAGATATTGTGTGAATTGTCCAAAATATAACGATAAGTGCCATGTAAGTAAGAAAAAATCTACCGTATCCGAGCTATTCTGGCGTGCGCTGCTAAACCCGCTAGAGTTACACATAATATGTAATGTATGATGGAAATGTTTATCTTAAATGGTTCTACAAAAAAGCCAGCCACAGTATATATCTATATCTTATGTGTAAGCCATTATAGCCAAAATAGTGAACCATAAAAATGTGTGATAAATTTAATGTCCTAATGTTAGTCATTTTCTACGCCAAGCTAATAATTATAACCTGCTCAAAATACTAATCCTGCGCAGACGAAGTTGCGGGCATCAGCTAGTCATTCATAAAACTAGTTAGGAAGAGCCGTTTAAATAAAAGGCAAGGCTGATTAGGTACACTAGTTGGCTGTGACATAAGTATGTTATAAATGATTATAGTACCTATTTAATTCTCCTAGATTATTAAGTTCGACTTGTTGTAGCTGGATGGTGATGTTTACAAATTGGGTTACGTATTATTATTCTTACTAGCTGTTACTTATATAAATGCAGACGAAGTCGCGGGTAACAGCTAGTGCGTATATTATTATTAAAAGAAGCCTAATGCACCTTCACAAAATGGTTATTTAATTGAACCGTTCTCACCGTTGTGAAAAAATGCTTGATACTAAGCAATGTGAGTATATACCTACCTACTTATGATAATACTAGACTAGTCTACTAAAATTAGAATTATTTAACTCAATTAGTCTAGCTAGTAAGATCATGATATCAATCGTGTTCGTATCACAGCTGTTGTATCCCTAGTAAGATAGCAACTATGAACCGCTTTCATAAACTCGGCGTTAACTGTTTTACTGCGACATAATAATTATACACAACCACCATTTCGTCTTAAAATAATAAACGTATAATAATAATAATATCACATAGAGATTTACTTGGTAATAATTATGAACAGCGATCGATATACCGACCGCCTAGCGTCCGGCGCCAGTTGGAACGTCGTGACATTTGGACACGGGCGGCGGCGCGGGCGCCGGTAGTGACGTGGGCGCCGACAGCGACGCGGGCGCCGGTAGTGACGTGGGCGCCGACAGCGACGCGGGCGCCGGTAGTGACGTGGGCGCCGACAGCGACGCGGGCGCCGGTAGTGACGTGGGCGCCGACAGCGACGCGGGCGCCGGTAGTGACGTGGGCGCCGACAGCGACGCGGGCGCCGGTAGTGACGTGGGCGCCGACAGCGACGCGGGCGCCGGTAGTGACGTGGGCGCCGACAGCGACGCGGGCGCGGGCAGCGAGACGGGCGCCGACAGGGGCGTGGGCGCCGACAGCGACACGGGCGCCGGTAATGACGTGGGCGCCGACACCAACGCGGGCGCCGGTAGTGACGTGGGCGCCGACACCAACGCGGGCGCCGGTAGTGACGTGGGCGCCGACACCAACGTGGGCGCCGGTAGTGACGTGGGCGCCGACACCAACGCGGGCGCCGGTAGTGACGTGGGCGCCGACACCAACGCGGGCGCCGGTAGTGACGTGGGCGCCGACACCAACGCGGGCGCCGGTAGTGACGTGGGCGCCGACACCAACGCGGGCTCCGGTAGTGACGTGGGCGCCGACACCAACGCGGGCGCCGGTAGTGACGTGGGCGCCGACACCAACGCGGGCGCCGGTAGTGACGTGGGCGCCGACAGCGACGCGGGCACCGGCAGCGAGGCGGGCGCCGACAGCGACGCGTCCGCGGCCGAAGGCGCCGTAACACAGATGGAGTCAGGCGCTGGCTGCGGCCTCGGGGTCGGCAGCGCCAGCCGCAGCTTCTCCCAGAACCACGGGTCGCCCCACCGCACGTAGGTGTTGCAGCGGAGGTAGCGCTGCAGGCGGGGGTCCAGCGGCAGCGCCGCCGGCTCCTCCAGCAGCACCACCACGAGGCGCGGCGTGGCGTCGGCCATCGCGTGCGCATACGCCTCGCGGAACTCGGCGCGCGCCCACGTCGACTCCAGGAAGTGCCGCGACACGAGCGTCACCGTGCGCCGCGACAGACGCACCGACTCCACGATCTGGTCCGGGATGAAGCGGCCCGGTACCCAGTCCCGGTAGTGCAGGCACAGCCGGTACGGCGTCGGGCCGCTCTCGAGCCTCTCCACGAGCCGGCGCAGGATCTTCTCGTCGACGTGCGAGAAGGACACGAACGCGTCGTACGGTCGGCCGTCGTTATCGCGCTCGGTCTTGCGCCGCAGAAGTCCCCAGCGGAACAGCAGCACCTTGATGACGATCCGGCGTTCGCGAGGCGCAAAGTACGAGACGACGGCGACCGTGACCACCAGCAGCGCCGCGCTGGCGCCGAGCGCCACCCACGCGGCGGTCGGCACGCGCGCGGCGCAACGCTCCGTGCGCACGGCGTCGAGCGCGCGTCCGTCGCCGCAGCTGGCGGCGCGCCGGTCGCGCGCGCTCAGAGCCCGCAGCAGCGGCGCGGCGCCGCAGCCGCAGGCGAGCGGGTTGTCGGCCAGCAGCACGCGCCGCGCGCTCGCGCCCAGGGCGGTCGCGGCGTCCTCGTCGACCTCCACGAGGGAGTTGTTGCGCAGATCGAGCTCCTGAAACGGAGACGGACGATCGTCAGCGCCGCGTCGGGCGCCGCCGATCGTCGGACGTTCGCTCGCGACCCACCTTCAAGCGCGGCGGCAGGTCGGCGGCGCGCAGCTCGATGCGGTTGTGCGCCAACAGCAGGTCGTACAGCACGCCGGCGGTGGCGGCGGAGGCGCGGAGCGGCGGCACGCGGCGCAGGCCGGCGCGCTCGCAGCGGACGCGCACCAGCCGCGCCGCGGGGCGCTCGGGGCGCGCGCCGCACGTGCAGGCGGGCGGCAGGCCGGCGGCGGCGCAGGCCTCGGGCGCGGGGCACAGCATGTCGTCGACCGCCACGTCCCTCAGGGCCAGGTCGGAGGCGCAGCGGAGGCCCGTCACTCTCAGGCCTCGGTCTCGCTCCAGCGCCAGCCGCGTCCAGTACATGTCGCAGTCGCAGCGCAGAGCGCCGCCGAGGTGGACGGTGGCGGCGGAGGCGGGCGCCGTGGCCGCGGCCTCGTAGTGACTCCGGGAGAAGCGCACGGCGGCGACGGGCGCGCCCTCCAAGTACACGTCCGCGTTGGTGAGGCCGTCGGCGCGCCGATACTGCAGGTCTTCGTACTGCGAAAGGAAATCATCCCGATAAGTACTTGGTTAATAATAGAGATATTATGGACGGCCAAATGTAAACATTTCTACATATAGTTCCGTTTTTGAACGTGTGGGCGGTCGTTACTCATAATAAATAGTCTATGCCTGGTCCCACAATCTATGGCGAGAGGGGCAATGTCTATGAGAACTGCACAAATACAAATTAATATTATAATGTGCAATTCTGCAAAAATGCACTAATTGCACTTATACTGTCTCTACAAAAGCGAATCCTTCTGCCGACGGCAGTCTGTACGCGGACTCACCCACAGCTCCGCCACGCTCGAGCCCTGCAGGTCCAGCGTCCGCAGCTGCGTGAGGTCCTCGCGCCAGTCGCGGCAGATGTGGGTTATGTTCGTTTTATTCAAGGACAAGGTCGTCAGCTTCTTCAAATTGCTCAAGGGTGAATAACCTGCACGGAGAGTTCGTACTAATGAATGTTGCATCGTTAAAATGCGAGTATATGAATATGAGTACAAGTAGGTACCGTCGCAGCGCCTGGCGGAAAAATACCGATTGAGCGAGCGTTCTCCGTCTATTCGTAGCACTAAGGCGCGTCGGTCTGCGCCGAGGAACATTTCCATCCATCGCTAATACCAAATAGTGTTGAGCGACCTCAGAAACGAATGACACAAATTGATTCTTTGAGATTACTATTTGTAACTTATATTTCATTAAAACACCATAAACGTTCGACTAAATAATAAGTACCGAAAGAGTCATTGCAGAGGTCACCGAGGCGCGGGTTGAAGGCGAGGCTGAGCGTCGACAGCTCCCGCAGCGCCGCCAGCGCTGCCGCCGCGTCCGCCTGCAGCGCGTTGGACGACAGCGTCAGCGTCTGCAGCGCCCGAGGGCCCAGGAACGTCGCGCTGCACAACAACGAACAAAGCGTGAGCAAAACGCCTCCCGTTCGGGCGCAAACGGCCACGGTTCCGTTCGATCACCTCGGTAGCTCCTGGAGTCGGTTGTTCGTCAAATCGAGGGTGAGCAGATTGGGCGCGTCGTCCAGCAGCCCCTCCGGCAGCGTCTCCAACGCGCCGTGTATCAGCGACAGGTGCGCGAGAGAGTGCGCGCCCTCCAGCAGCCGCGCCGGCAGCGCCGTCAGCCGCGCCGCGCGGGACAGCGTCAGCCGCTCCAGGCGCGGGCACGCCGCCACCCAGCGCACCGGCAGCGCCACCAGCACCGGCTTCGCCAAACTGAGCGAGCGCAGCTCGTCGCACCGCACCAGCGGCGTCGGCCGCGCCTCCGCCCACGCCGTCAGCATCAGCGTCTCCAGCGTCGGGACCGACTCGACCCGGAGCGTCGTGTTGCGCAAGTTCAGCGACAGCGTGCGCAGCGTCGCCGGAATCGCGAACTCGGCGAGACCGGTCTCCTTCACCACCAGGTCGCGCACGGACGCGAGCACCGCTTCCGGCAGCGCTCGCACGCCGCTGTCCCTGAGGCTCAGCGCGCGCAGCGTCGGCGGCGCGGCGTCGAGCTCGGCGGGCGCGAGGCGCACGCTCTGCAGGGTGAGCGAGCGCAGGGCGCGCAGCGGCGCGAGGAAGCCGGCGGCGGGCGCGAGCCGGCGGCCGGCGGGGTTGGTGACGAGCAGGGAGGTGAGGTCCTCCAGGCCGGCGAAGTGTGTCGCGGCGAGCGGCGGCTCCGGCGGCAGCTGCAGCAGCGTGAGGTTGGAGCGCGGCGCCGGCGCCACGCGCAGCCGGGCGAGTGTGGCGGCGAGCGAGGCGCGGCCCGGCGGCGCCGGACAGCGCGTCAGCGTGACGGCCGGCACGCGCAGCGCCGGCTCGAACCGCGGCAGCGCGGCCGACTCGAGCACGTGCCCACCGTAGCATTTTAGAGAGAAATATTTGCCGGCTACGTAATTGATGAGGATTTTGTTTCCTGAAAATATCAATTGTTGACTATATTATAGATAAAAGTGCATGGCCTCTGTAACGATCTGTTGTGCATCGATTATTATTGTATATTGTGGGTAGAATGTTTCGGCGAATAAACCAGTCCATTGCTCACGCCCGCCTTTTATTGACGCTTCATTGGCGACAGGACGGTGATTTTCGATAAATATACGCGTGAAACTTGATTTGCATAATGCCTATCGGTAAAATTGAACCATTTAATTTGAGTGCTAGACAGTGGCCGGCCTATATACGTCGAGTGAATCAATATATCACGTTAAATAGTATCGATGACACGTTGAAAGTACCCATGCTTATAACGGTTGTTGGAGAAGAAACTTATTCGTTAATGTGCGACCTGTGTTCACCTAGTTTTCCGGAAGATAAAACGTACGACGAACTAGTGAAATTAGTGACCGAACACCTGGAACCACAACGTTCCGAGATCGCCGAGCGCCACGTGTTCCGGTTGCGTCGTCAGCGTACCGGCGAATCCCTCACCGAGTACCTACAGGCGTTAAAACATCTCGCACAATTCTGCAACTTCGCCAAGTGTAAATCGTGCTCGACACTCGAGGAGAACCTGCGAGATCAATTCGTGTCGGGTCTGGCGAACGACACAATGAGATCGAGAATCTTTGCGGAGAAAAAGATCGGGTACAAAGATGCGGTCGAGCTAGCACTAGCACTGGAGGCGGCGGAGAAGCATGCGGAGGTGAGCGGATCGACGGCTGGGGAGGCACCGGGGGCTGCGCGCGCCGGGGCGGGCGAGGGCCTGCATCAGGTGCGCGGCGGCAGCGGCGGTGCTGGCGGCCGCGCTGGCGGGCGCGCGCGAGCGGCGCGCCCGGTCGGCGGCGGCGGCGCGAGCGGCGCAGGCGGCCGCGGCGCGGGGCCGGGCGGCGCAGGCGAGGCCGCTGGCTCGGGCGCGCGGGCCTGTTGGCGCTGCGGCAAGGCGCACACACCGGATAGGTGTAGGTTCAAAGGTTATACTTGTGATGAGTGCGGTCAAAAAGGACACTTAAAAGTGATGTGTAGGCAGGAAGTGCGCGGTGGTGGCGGCGGTCGGCAAAACTACGTGCGCGAGGAGGACTCGGACGACGGTATGTTCAACATCGAAGTGGCTTCCAAAGGTAACAACCCCTTTTTCATCAAGCTGTGTATAGATAACATTGTTGTGGAATGTGAGATGGACACCGGTAGTCGTATATCAGCGATAAGCGAAGAAACGTACAAAAGTTTATTTTCATACAAGAACATTTTGAAAGATAATTTAGCGTTACGCTGTTATTCTGGTTCACGAATCGACACCCAGGGCTATATTGAGGTTGATGTTAGTTTGGGTGAAGTGAAAGTGGAATCCTTACGATTATACATCATAAAAGGGGGTGCGCGCCCTTTATTAGGTCGTGAATGGATGCGCGCTTTAAAAATAACACAAATACACCTCAATACAATCATGGATGATAAGTTCGTGAACCAATTATGTAAAGAATATCCCGAAGTGTTTTGTGACAAACTAGGTACTTGCAAACGCCCCATTCGACTACAGCTGACTGATAAGGAACCGGTTTATGTCCGAGCCCGACCGATGCCTCTGGCGCTGCGCGCACGAGTCGAGCGCGAGCTAGCCCGTCTTGAGGCGGATGGTACTATTTATCCGGTAGATTATTCTGATTACGGAACGCCGATTGTGCCCGTTGTTAAGAAAAACGGGGACATTCGTATTTGCGGAGACTATAAAATCACAATAAACCCTAAGCTTAAACGTGATTATTATCCGTTGCCTCGCATCGAGGAGTTGTTTGCTAATCTAAGCGGTGGTGAAAGATACACAAAAATAGACCTTACGCACGCGTACGAACAGTGCATTTTGTCGGATGACTCGCAGGCATACACGGCTATAACTACCCATATGGGTACCTATGTATATAGACGAACACCGTATGGATTATCGTGTATTCCCGAGAAATTTCAGAAAATGATGGAGGAAACTCTGCGCGGAGTGCCAGGGTGTGTCGTATTTTTGGATGATATTTGTGTGACAGGACCGAATATTGCAAAACATAACAAAAATCTCAAAGCTGTACTCGAACGGTTGCGCGATATGGGTCTAACTGTTAAACTCAGTAAATGTCAATTTTTACAAGATAGTGTTAAGTATCTCGGTTTCATAATAAATAAAGATGGTTTACGACCAGATCCTATGAAATTAGAGGCCATTTCCAGCGCCCCGAAACCTGAAAATGTAACTCAGTTAAAAAGTTTTTTAGGCATGTTAAATTACTACGGGCGGTTCATACCTAACTTAAGTACTTTGTTGCAACCTTTACACAATCTACTAAAAAAGGAAGTCGGGTGGGAATGGGACTCTAAGTGCGATCAGGCCTTTATAAACGCCAAGCAATCTCTTCTGAGTGAACGAGTTTTAGCACATTACGAGGAGGGCCGCGAGCTAGTATTGTCTGTTGACAGTAGTGCGTACGGGCTGGGTGCCGTGCTCGCGCACCGCTACGCCGACGGCGCCGAACGGCCGGTCAGCTGCGTGTCGCGCACACTCAGCGCGCCCGAGCGCAACTACAGTCAACTAGACAAGGAGGCGTTAGCTATTTTGTTTGGGGTTACGAAGCACCACCAGTATCTATTCGGAAGGCGGTTCACATTGCGGACTGATCATCAACCTCTGACCTACATATTTGGGGAGAAAGGAGGAATCCCACAAACGGCGGCCAGTCGACTGCAAAGGTGGGCGGCGCGGCTCGCCGCATATGATTTCGCAATAGAGTTCGTCAGATCGGCGGACAACGGTCCGGCCGACGCGTTATCGCGATTACCGTTACCTCGGGAGGGTTGCTCGGCGAACTCGTTAGATTACTTAAATTTAGTGGAGGAATTTTTGCCTATTAATTGTAAAGATATAGCAAAAGAAACCGATCGCGACTCATTGTTATCTAAGATAAAAGGCTATGTACTCTTCGGGTGGCCATCGGTTCCGAGCTGCGACGCGGAGAAACCATATTTTGCTAGAAAACAGGATTTCGTGGTCGATCAAGGTTGCATTATTTATAAATACAGAATAGTAGTTCCCGATAGGTTACAGAAGAAAATTCTAGAAGAGGTGCACGAAGGCCACCTAGGTATAAATAAAATGAAAAGTTTGTCGCGTTCGTATATCTACTGGGCGAACTTGGACCGAGATATCGAGCAGGTATGTAGGTCGTGCGCCGCGTGCTGCAGCGTGCGCGACGCGCCGCCGCGCGCCGCGCTGCACCCGTGGGAGTTCCCGCTGCATCCGTGGCAGCGCGTGCACGCGGACTTCGCAGACTGTGCGGGCAAACGTTATCTCATCATGGTAGACGCACACTCTAAGTGGATAGAGGCCGTACCCATGCGGAGCACCACGGCCGATAGCACTATTCAGGTTTTACGAAGTATCTTTGCACGTTTCGGTTTACCATCGCAGCTCGTGACCGACAACGGCCCGCCGTTTTCTTCGCACGAATTTAAAGTGTACTGTGTCAATAATTGTATCAAGCATACCACGTCGGCTCCTTACAGACCTCAGGGGAACGGAGCGGCGGAGAACGCCGTCAGAACGGTTAAGAAGGCGATAAAGAGAGCTATCTATGAAGGTCTCGACGTAAACGCTGCTCTGAGCAAATTCCTTTTTCAATACCGTAATTGTGAGCATGCAACTACGGGAGTGTCGCCGGCGGTGGCGCTGCAGGGGCGGCGCCTGCGCGGGCGGCTGGACGCGCTGCGCCCCGACCGCGCGGCCGCCGTGCGCGCCGCGCAGGAGCGGCAGGTGGCGCGCTGCTCGCCCCGCGCCGATACAGACTTCCGAGTGGGAGACGCGGTCCTAGCTCGCGACTACACGGCGAGGGGGGATAAGTGGGCCAAAGCTACCGTGGTCAAGAAAACGGGACCGGTCTCGTACAGAGTCAGTACAGGCGACGGGGTAGAATGGCGCAGGCACGCCGACCAGATGATATCGGCTCAGAGTAAAGCTCGTTATTCACTATCGCGAATGAGTGGCGTAGCCGTCGAGGGCGACATGGAGAGTCACGATGAACCCGAGGTCGATAAAGGAGCCGATCAGGAGGATGCATTTGAGGACGCGTTCAGCGGTGACGACTCGGCCAGGTCGCCGCGTAATAAAACTGAGCGGGTTCCGGGAGCGCCGACGTCGCCGCCCGCTTGCCCGCCCGCGCCCGCGACCCTCGCACCGCCTGACGCGTCCGCTCGAGCACTACGTGCCATAAAACGTGCCAAACAGGCGCTCCTAAATTATTTAGATTAGTTGTTTAATTAAGTAAGTATCTCCTGGCTTGTCGGGGAGAGATGTAACGATCTGTTGTGCATCGATTATTATTGTATATTGTGGGTAGAATGTTTCGGCGAATAAACCAGTCCATTGCTCACGCCCGCCTTTTATTGACGCTTCAGCCTCAATGCCCCCAGCTCCATGATGGTAATAATTAACGTAAATGTTGTTAATATGATTTTTTTTATGATCATAATACTGTGATTGGAAAAAATTAAATAAAATGATACAATTTAAGTAAAAATTACATTCTCGTAGAGTTTCTTGGTGCTGTCTTCTTTAACGGGAGTACTTATTCCGAAGCACTGGTAGAGTCAACGGAGTTTCATTTTCCTGTCCGAGATTAGATCCTGGATCAGTAATCAGTATACTTTTCGGAACAAAAACCGTACTTAATTAATCTTACTAATCCTATTATAAACGCGAAAGTTTGTAAGTACTTATGGATGGATGGATGGATGTTTGTTACTCTTTCACGTAAAAACCACTGAATGGATTTTAATGAAACTTTACAATAATAATGTATGTAAATACTCTCTGTATGTTCGATATGGTAGTTGGATGTATGAGTAATTTGTTTATTATTATTTATAAGTAGGTATGGCACTAATTTCATTTAGGACATCCACAGTACAAGAAATTTTGTAAGCGAAAACTGTTTAGGGTGTGTAAACCTATTAGTGTATCTATGATATAATTATATAAGTACGATGCTGTTAGTTTTCCTAAAAAATAAATAAATAAATAAATAAATATAGCTTATACATCAGAATAACACATAGGCTACAATTTATACAGCTATTGTGTGAATTGTCTAAAATATGATGATAAGTGTCAAGTAAGTAGGAAAAAATCTACCATCTGCGCGCTATTCAGGCGTGCGCTGCCAAAACCGCTAAAGCTATACATAATTGTAACTGCCCACTGACTGACTGACTGACTGACTGACTGACTCACCGATCATCAAAATTCTAAGGTACTTCTAGCCGTCCCACAAGTATCAAATTTTGAATATAGCTATTGTTTAGCCTATAAACCATGGAAAAATTCTGACATTCCATAATTTTCATCCCGTTTTCTAGATATATGATCTGCATAAATAACTTTGTATTCCCATATAAATCCCATTAAATTGTATGTGATTACAAAGTTACATTTACAGTTAATAATTAGACTTCATTGAAATTGAATGAAATGGGTAACAGGGGTTAAAAATGAGAAATGGCTTCTAAAAATTCGACAGTTAAGCGCTTTTTAAAAACTTCTACGATAGGTACCTACGCCTACCGCAGATAGAGAGATACAAATCCCTATAGTCTATACTATACCTACCTACACTTTTATAGGTCTAATAAGTAGGTACCTAGGTACCTTATACCTAATACGCATCTGTGGAGACGCAAAGACACTCGTTCATGACAATCTATGAGCATGACCTATGTCGCAAGGGGCCCCAGCCGCACAGGCGCCGGGCGCGCGTTAATGCGTGTTTCGCAATAAAGCGAAATAAAGAAATAAAACCTACAAAAAGAAATGAGATCCCATCAAAAACATTACATGTACAAAAATGCACAAGTCTCGCAATGCAGTTTCTCTGCCGTAAAAAGTTGTGAGATCGAATGTAAACCAAGTCGGTTAATTTCAATACCTACCTATACCTATCTATGGGAGCAATTATATCTTTATTTCTTTAGTAAATAGAGTGTCTTGGCGATTGTACACGGCAGCATAATCTACTAGGCAATCTAAATATAGTCTTCCGTATAGGTGAACTTTCAAACAAATACAAGCACAAAGCGCTTAACATAGATTTATGTTGCCGTGTGCTTAACATAGATTTATGGTAGTGTAAGCCAAGTCAGGCTAGAGAAACGAGGCCCAGACATACCAATCGGCAGAGGAGTGAGACAAGGAGACCCCCTCTCACCTAAACTGTTCATAACAGTATTACAACACATCTTTAACAATCTTAACTGGCAGTCGGAAGGGATAAGGGTTAACCGAGCACGACTTAACCACCTCAGATTCGCAGACGATATTGTTCTATTCTCTGAAACAAGTGGAAGTCTAGAGAACATGATAATCGCTTTAAACGAGGAAAGCGGAAAAATAGGCCTCAAAATGAATGAAAATAAAACGAAAATATTGACTAAGAGCCGCAAGAACACGATAACCCTATACGGGAAACCGCTGGAATACGTAGAAACTTATATATGTATAAGTACCTAAGAAAACAAATATCATTTGAAGATAAAAACGAAGAACAAGAAGTTGAACGCCGCATTAACATAAGCTGGAAAAAGTTCTGGTCCCTGAAGGAATCCTGAAAGGACAATTCCCCCTCCACTTAAAAAAGACCGTTCTAGATACCTGCATTCTGCCTACTATCACTTACGGATGCCAGACATGGACTTATAATACTAACATAAAATCAAAACTAGTAAAATGTCAGAAGGCAATGGAAAGAAGCATACTAAAAATACGAAGATTACATAAAATTAAAAGCTAATATATAAGAAGGAAAACGAAAGTTATAGACACCTTGCATTATGCTTTAAAACTGAAGTGGCGGTGGACAGGACATATAGCAAGATACACAGACAAAAGGTGGACATCAGAGACAACGGTATGGGAAGGGCCGACAGGAAAAAGAAGAAGAGGGCGTCCCAGAAAAAAGTGGATAGAAGACATAACAGCTGTAGCAGGAAAAGAATGGAGAAAATTAGCAGAAAACAGAGAGATCTGGAACAAGCTGCAGGAGGCCTTTACCCAAGAAGGGGTTCCGATCAATGAGAATGTAGATGTAAATAGAAAATGATTTCACAAAAAAAACAATACTTACTAATGTCATTTTTAAGTATGGTGAAATTAGAAAAAAAAAATCTTTTTTATAATACATTAATTTAATGCATGTAATAATTTGATTGGAAATAAAATGGGCTTTATTATTATTATTATTATTTATAGCATAAGTACAAAGTACTCTCATATTATATTCTTACTAGGTGTTACCTACCTATATAACTGCAGACGAAGTCGCGGGTAACAGCTAAAAAACAGATTAGCGTGATTGTTTGCAATCCATCACGTTACTTTTGTTCAGAATTTAAATACCTACTTATTTTTCCGCCAAATATCATAACTCTAGGCCCTTAGAAGAATAACAAATAGAAACCAACAAGTACTTGCTAGCACCGTGAATCCATGTTTACTGAGACTTTTGGGCCTAGTTCGGAATTTGAATCGCTATTACTCAAAATCAAAGCCTTTATGGTAAATATTAATTCATTTTCCCTGCTTTTGGACTACATACCAACACACATGCGACATTTTCATTGCGCTTGTGTGCGTTTTGGAGAAGATAATTACATGCACACTTTAATAAAAAAGTGGCTTCTACTACGCATTGAACTATCCTTTTCTGCGTTATTATTCTAAGTTTAGGCCTATGAATGATACTAAAGCAAATTTCCCCCAAAAATCGCTCTCGACAAAAAACGCTTTTTAAGAATCAAAGAACCTCCTACCAAATCGCTTAAAAATCAGTTTAGAAATGCATCGTGGCCCGGAACAAACAAACATATATACGTACAAACATCCGGACAAAAACATAATCGACTACCTACTCTTTAAATGGAGACCTTCGCAGCTTAGCTCGTTCAATAAAAATATGATTTGTAGTAGGTACATATTGTAAGAACGACTTCTCATCGCCTCTTCTCACAACATTTGGGAAAAGTGGTAGTGTTTATTTCTACTTCTAAGTAGCTTATTTTGTTTATTTATTAATACCGAAGGGTAGCCTACTTATTCATCTCAAATATCTTGAAAACATAATCTCGTATTTTAAAAATATAAAAAACATTTTTCTAAAGAAATGTAGTCCGCACTCGGCCGCCATCGGGAGTCGACCCCGCGTCGGATGTTACTTAGCAGCATCTTGTCGTGAAAAAGATCCCTGTATGAACACAATACCTACCACATTGATAAGTACTTTTCTCAATTACATATTCATTTTAAAATCGCATCCCTAACTTCTTGCCTAATGTACAATTGTACACCCTGAGACGTATGATTTCAGATTCTTCGATCTAGTACAGAACTACAAGTAAGTACATACTTAATATTATTATCCCATTCACTCTTGGCTTGAATGTTTAAAGTTTACGTAAGTAATAACATCTGTAAATACGCAGACACCGGCGATGTGTACCGCTCCGTTGCGGTATTTTTTTTTGCGATAGATCGGCATACAGGCCGGACGGCCCGCCTGATGGTAACGTACAAATATTTTCCAGTTAAGAATAAGTAGGTACTACTATAATTTCAATCGGATGGTATACACTCCAGGTTTTTAACTTTTATTTGTGGGGCGAAATACCCTGTACAAATTGAGTACTGCGTCGATTCAGCCCGTGGTGAGCACTTACGTGGGGCGAAACGCCCTGTAAGTACCCCGCCGGAACGGTCACAGCGGCCTGTCTGGACACCTGAACCCTCGGGCCGTTGCCTACTCACTGATCGCTAGTCTCTTTATAATATCCTTCTTTTAAACGGCCACATGTTATGGTTCGCGGGAAAAACATCAAACAGTAGCTCATTTCACAAGTGAGACAGAAAAAGCGGACTATTAGCGGTAAGTGCGGGATACAAAATGAATATAATACAAATTGTATCCTGTTAGAGTAGGTAGTACCTAATATAGTAAGGTCTATGTTCTCGTGCGCTGTAGCGTCAGCACCGGCGGCACACACACTGCGGCGGGGATTACCTATGTAAGTAGGTACGTTTCCTTTGTTTACAGTCTTCATCGACTACACGTCATTATAATGTTTGACCACAAAACATGTAACTACCTACGTAGATCGTAGGTATTTATAATACCACTGGACCTATATTATAGTATTAACCGTACTTATATTTGCGAAATAGTTTTGACTAAACCTGCTCTTTCTCACCATTTTCTACTATGCCCTTCACTTTTATATCAGTGTGCCTGGTGCGAGTTTTGTCAATTTATTTACGCGCTCGGTCCGTTTGGCGTAAACTTGAAATTGTATGGAATAATAGCACCGCCACCTAGTGACTGATTCACTGACGCTAGATGGCGCTGCTCTTATTCCATACAATTTCAAGCTTACGCCAAACGGACCGAGCGCGTAAATAAATTGTCAAAACTCGCACTAGGCACACTGTTGTCATTAGCCGGGTCCACAGTCCACGATCCAGTACGGCGGGTGGATCACTGGAAGCTGCCGCGATACAACTCGTGCACTTGTATCGCGCAGACGGCGGCGCGAGGCACGCGTCCATCGTCCACTCCACCCACCCAAATTGACTGCGCCTGCAGGAACGCAGTGGATCGTCCGGTGTGGACCCGACTATTCGACTGTTCTAGTTTACGACGACGACGCTTTGGTTTATTGTTGTTGGTGAATGTGTCACAGAGATGATGAATGCCTAATGATTTAATGAGTACTTACCTACCTAATGGTAGACAAGTTTCCTTTATCTGAGCTAATCCTGGGGGTCGATTCAGTCACGCTTGAAATAAAAATGCATTATCATCGGAACTAGACCAAGATGAAAAATTCAGCTCGGTAGGGTCAGTGGAGGAGGTTCTAATAAATAATTGAGCTTGCGGCCAAGTGCGAGTCGGCCTCGCCCATGAACGGTTCCGTAGCACCAAGTAATATGATAATAAAGGTTGTTGTCGAAAGTTGTGGTTGAAAGTCAACAATTATTTTCGGTGGAAGTTTGCATGGAAATGTACATCAATTATATATATATTTTTAGTTTTAGCATTTTATTATTTTAGATATTACAGGGGGGGGGGGGGGGGGGTGGACGACGACGACGACGACACATTTTACTACTTTGGAAGTGTCTCTCGCGAAAACTATTCAGTATAAAACACATGTTATTTATTATAAACCTCAATATCATTTTTGGAGACCTACCCATAGATACCCCACACGTATGGGGTAAAGCGGTGGTAGCCTAGTAGGCGAACGTCCGCCTTCGAAAACGGAGGTTCAAATCAAAGAGTTCAAATCCCAGTGCGGGCACGTACCAATGTGTTTCTTGTTAAAACGTATGTACGTAATTATCACTCCCTTTTCGGTGAAGGAAACCAACATGCCCGAGAATTATTTCGGAGGCATGTTATCCACCAACCCGGACTAGGCCCCCGTGGTGGGTTATGGCCTAACCCTCCTCACGAAAAGTGAGGGGACGCCTATGCCCAGCAGTGGGATAGTTACAGGCTGAATTATTTATACTTATTACTAGCTAACCCGACAGACGTTGTCCTGGCATTGTCTCTATGAGTCAAAATGAGTGACAGTAGTCAATTACTGTACAACCCGATTTCATCACATAATATATTTTATAGCACCGTGTGACCTAAAGCCGCACTTAGGTCACGCTTTGCGCTGTTCAAAGTAGCACATTTTTAAACGGCCTGATGTTCACTAACTTCACACCGTTGAAGAATATAGCCATCGTTGCGAGCGTAGTACTGAACCAAAGCTAATCAGTCATACATTTTTACACCACTCACAAACTCATAGTAAGCAAGAGAAGATACGTATAACCTGTAACGTGTGGGACCGAAACGCCAATGTCTTTGGCGCCTTAATATTTCTGCATGTTTTCATTTTGGTCTTCGTCAGACAATATTACGTGAAAACGCTATACCTAAGTTAGCGATATTAACCGTACACTGTACATTTTATTCAATTTCTAATACGATTATATAATTATTGAAACATAAGAATACTTACTTGATTTAGAAATGTTGCGTTTTTTGTTGTTTACACAAAATGTAACCGACACATGAACTATTTTCACTGAATACACACACTTTCAATTATTATACACCATTATTATATAATATAGTCTCATAATGAATACATTTATGCACAAACCAGATCAATCACAGATTCCTATGTTAGGTAGGTATTCACGTTACGATAAAGATTCGGTTACAAAATGAAGCCCTACACAATTGATATTTTTTCACTGTTTTTTAGTTGAACTATTATTTAAACTGAACAATATTATATCTGAAACAATATCACATTAAGCAATCCACGAACAATAAATATGCATCCAAAAATGCTAATAACCTAAAAAACAAATCTAGAAGTGATACGGGTAGGTGTAAATTGTGTTTTCCCGTTCTCTACTGGTGGAATGCCAACCTACCCGCATTAAAATTTGTGTGTTTATTACTAAGAGTCAAATGAACATCTTTTCATTGCAATTAGAAGATTATTTTTAAATAAATTAAATGGATGGAAGGTTTATGTCGCACGTGCTATAAAATAGTATACGATACTCGCTGCAAAAGTAAGTATATTAAATACACGGCGGTTAGCACCCTCGCTTCGCTCGGGCGCTAACTTCACGCTGCCGTGTATTAATATACTACTTAGACAGCTTGTATCGTAATGTACTAGGTATTATTCCGTTTCAAAATTTTCCCGTGATAACAAGATATCTTATATCGTTCTCCTGGTTCTCAGCTACCTTCTTACCAATTTTCAGCCAAATCGGTTAAGCCGTTCTCGAGTTATAAAAAGTGTAACTAACACGACTTTCTTGTATTAAATATATATTTTTTCTATTTTTGTGCGAAGATCTTAATGCAGTTTACAGAATACATCAAGTACATACTTACCAAGTTTAAACAGTATAGCTCTTATACTTTCGTAAAAAAGTGGCTGTGACATACGGAGTGTGGACAGACAGAGAGACAGACAGACAGACAGACAGACATGACGAATCTATAAGGATTCCGATTTTTGCCTTTGGCTACGGAACCCTAAAACACTTTCACTTACTTAACAATCTCGTTTAGATCCGCTAAGCTGAGGTAGGTATATGACACAACTTTTGAGCATGAGATGTGAAAAATATAATTAATCGATTTATGGATTTTATTGGATAGTTAGGTAGAAGTAAAATAGAGTATAATATTGTGAAGATACGGCCTGTCGGACGTTTCTATTTGTTTTACGTTCAGTAATTTTAGAATTAGTGGGTTGCAGATTGTGGGTTTTAGTTAGGTTGTTGAATGTTAGTCAAGGAGGCAGGAGGGGACAAGCGAAGAAATAAATTCCTACTAATGATTAGCTTGTAACCGCCTGCAGTACGTTCACTAACATTCATTAGGGTACTACAGAGATATTCATATAAGAACATGTTTTTCGATAGAGAACATAAGAACATGCAGTCGAGTAAGATGTTACGAGAAGTGTGTTGGATGGGCGTAGAGTTCCCATCCCCAATAAAGGCCAAGACTGGTAGCCGAAGGTGTGCCAGCTGCGTGTAAGGAATACCACCGACCGCCCGCGCCGGTGCCGGCGCGTGTGGGACGTTCCGGTGCGGCTCAGCCACGCCGAGCTACACCGGGGCACACCGGGGCACACCGGGGCACGAGTGCATTCCCGTTGCAGGTACTTGTAGTCGTATGCGTACCGTCCACTGAGTACTCAAATTCGTTGTCGCCGACGCCACCTCCGCCGGGCACGCAATGCGCCGCCGCCGCGGCCGTGCAGCGCGGCGCGCTGTCTGCCGCCGCCGCCGCCGCCGCGTAGGTACATACAAACACCCACACACGTACGCTCCACATTGCTAACTCTTCGCAAGATATTATTGTGACACATAGTACAAGTGGGCCCCCACAGTGACTGCCCCGTTACACTTTCACACCGCGCCCGACCGAACCGACTCGTTATGTGAACCTTTTAAAACGACCTCAGAATCACGGTGAGTATAATATTGGCTACTATTATTATTCATTCAGTCGACTCATCCGCGAATGAGGAAAATCCGTCTAATGTTAAGGAGAAACACTTCACCAAACGAGTTTCCACTTCGACATCGGCCGATATTTCGATGAACGTCTTGAGATAACTAAATCTGATTTCTGGCCGAGGCGGCCCCCGGCTCCGGAACACCGCGCGCGGCGCGAGACGAGGCGATGCGTCACCGCTCGGCGCAAGCGCACGAGACCAGTGTGACCACATTAAATTTTAAGAAAATACCGATGCAACCTCGAAAAAATACTGAAAAATACCGACTTCCACGGGGCAAAAGACCAATAAAAATACTGATTTTAAGAAAAGTTGTATGTACTTGTAATCATCATTATGCACAACAAGCTGTTATTATACAAAGTATGAGAAAAATAATGATCAATTGCCTATGTGTTATGTAAATTTTTCCCATGTTTTAATCATTATTCTGCTATTCGGAACGGAGCCGAATCTAACAAAGCAAAGATCGTGAAAATCGGTCCACCCGTTCACGAGTTATAATGAATTAATGTTGTAACTAACACAACTTTGTTTTATAAAGGAATATTAAACAAAATATATAGATATGGATAAACCCCCTATTCGTAAAAAGTATTGCGCCGTAGAATTTTTCAGTGGGCATTTTTAAGAAGCCTTACACATTTTTTATGAATAATCATAACCCCCTAGATGAAGGTCTGAATTATGTTTTAACCTTTTTTTCGTAAATTTACCCAACCACTTTCACCACTTCCAGCTTTATCCACTCACTCATAATATTGTTCCAAAACGAGTTAAAGCTGATGTAGGTACATTATTTTATTTTTAGTTTTGGCTTCGCACAGATTGTGGATTTAGCCAGTGTCAAGTACCTACCTATACAAATATTTCAAGTATTTCTTTTACACAATACATAGTAGGTATGAAGTCATAGCATTCTATAGCAATGCTCGTACACATGAACATTCGAAGAAACACAAGACTGAGAAAAAAAAAACAAATGCAACGTCTCTTTCGGATTTCCCCAAATTCCAAAGTCAACTTGAAGGTGCTACCATATTTTTCTCCAAAATATATCCAAATAATACCGACTTTATCCAAAATATACCCAAAAAATACCGATTTTAGCCAATATACCCATAAAAATACCGATGTTCGAAAAACGCCTCAAAAAATACTGAAAAAGTATTAAAATACCGAAAACGGTCACACTGCACGAGACACTGCCTGCCCCTGCGCAGCGGCGGACCTCGGCGCATGTCAAGCGAGTTATTTACTAAACCCGTATCGTACAAACGACTTCGTCGATGTACACAACACAGTCTGCACAGTGCCAGTGCGAGTCGTATTTGCACGTCACGCGACGCGCGACGCGGACGCCCCGGAGCTGCGGCGCGCGTGTTGTTGATGTTTAGAGCCGCTCCGCTCCGTGCCGTGAGCATCGTCGATGAGTCGGACCGGCGCGGGCGGCGCCGGGCGCGGCGGCGACGGCTCGCTTTTTCTGAGTATCGCATCTAAATCTGATTTCTAGTTTCAATATATGAATTTTAAACCATATATTTTAATATATAGATATTGTGGGTACCTAACCTACGGTATGCTTTTAAGCATGGTCACAATCAATTAAGTAGATATTTGAAATTTTGAATTAAAGCTAATCGGATATTGGCGGTGCGAATGTATTTTCATACATTATCTCCCCTCTTTCCCCCACTCTCCTCCTCTACCCCTTTCACCCCCTCTCCTCCCCCGCACTCTCCCCTCTTTCTCCCCCCACTCCCGCCTCTTCCTCCCTCCACTCTCCCCCTTTCCCCTACTCTACCCCTTAATCCCCCTCTCCTCCCCCGCACTCTCCCCTCTTCCTCGCCCACTCCCCCTCTTTGTCCCCACTCTCCCCTCTTCTCCCCCCACTCTCCCCCGCATTCCTCCCACTCCCTCCTCTTTCCCCCCCACTTCCCCCTCTTTCCCACCCCACTTCCCCCTCTTTCCCCCCACTCACCACTCTTCTCCCCCCAATCTTCTCTCTTTCCCCACTCTCCCCCTCTCCTCTCCCCTCTCCTCCCATCGCACTCTACTCCTTTAATTAGGTACTTGCCAAATTTAATTACGATCCGTTCAGCCATTTCTTGTGGTCCGTAGGGGGTACATCTAAAGAATACCTCATAATTTCAACCCTCTTGCTTTTCCCCCTTTGGGGATGATTTTGCAAAAGAGCTGAAACCCGCATTTCTTTATTTCTTACCATAAGCCTACAAATAAATTTTCAGAACCAGATAGATACTCGATCCAACATCCGAATCCGATGCGATGCACGCGATACGCAAATAACTATAATATATCCTACTAGCTGACCCGGCAAACGTTGTTTTGCCATAATATTATACTTATACATTATTATTACTATTAAATTTTCAAGATTTAGATAAAAAAAAAATGGATGTTGGGCCTCACTCGACATTTTTATAGATGGTGTGCCGCGGACTTTTTTGTAGATATTTGTAAGACCTACAATTAATTAGAACATTTTATGGTTCTATCTTTTATAGTTGAGGCAGCGTAGGTACGCAAAATAAGTAACTTTTCTGGTTGATTTGTTACACCTTGTGTCCGAAAAACCCCAAATATCTTACGGAACCCTATTTTTTTTTAAATAAAATTTAGCTTATGTTACTCGTGGATAATGTAGCTTTCGAATGGTGAAAGAATTTTTAAAAACGGTCTAGTAGTTTTTGATCCTATTAATTACAACCAAACAAATAAAGTTTTCCTCTTTATAATATTACTGTAGAAAATATATGAATTTTGAACGAGCCAGTATATAGTTTTCCGATATTGTACCTATATATAGATTTTGTATCTATATATGATTTGTATCGCCCACCTCTAGCTTGTCGGCGCTGAATCGTTCTAAATGTGATATGGGTTATACACTGCAATATATTATATTTCAGCGGATAATATGAACGAGCAGTGTAATAAGGACACTGCAGTTGGTTTGTCTTATTCAAAATTATATAGGTAGGTATTTATGTAAGTTCCTACGTTTAATTCAATTTTGTGACCCACATGCCCGAGCATTATTTCAACATTTTAAGATTCACGTATCGTTTACTCAATAAATCAATGGTGTTCTGATCCTTTGACCATCTAACTAAAGTGTTGATGTTTTGCCCCATATAATATGATATAGACCAATAAAATTATTATTCATGTAGGTTGCTCATCTAAAGTGCAGTCATTTTAACCGGTCGAGTATCATACCTATATGGTGTTGATGTTGTTGGAGTGCTGTTCACTGTTGAAGTTAACTATACCCCACCCAGTGGCGGATTTACCCACGATAAGTAGGTACGGTGGAAGATTTTAAGGGCCGGCAAATATGAGAACCGAAATTTGATTTTTGCCATCTTACAGAAATCCAAATTATTTCGGTAATACGGTTTTCGGATGCGTAGATATCCTAGAAGTCCACAAGATATATATTCCATGACTTTTCTCGCTTCCCTTTCATTGCGCATTCAACGGTACCGTCACTGCCGTCCCACCCACCCATACAAGTTTTAAATGGGTCAGTCAGTTCGAGTGAGTGCGACATTTTGTCTTTGTAAAAGCCGCTTGTAGGTAGTAGGCAACACGTGGACCAGTTCATTTTGTCACAGACTAACTACTTTAATTTTCCGCCAATTGTGCCTAATATTAAAATTTAACCTTCATAATATTATTGTAATTTCTCATTACTAGAAGACGATCTTTGTGAACTAAGGGTCAATTCACACTGAAATGGCAGTGGTCGGCTGCGCAGCAGCTGGCATGGCAGTTGTACTGTCATACGATTTTTGACTTGGTCTCAATCACTTTTAAATGCAGTGTCGGTTGAAAAACGGGCAAACGCTCGCGGGGCGCCCGTGCGATAGTCGTCAAGCGGCCTAACAAAGTCGCCTTGCGACTGCTCGCGGCACCATAGCGTTGTAGGCACCTAATTTTATGTTTGTGTCACGTCTGTACATGTTAGTCTTTGCCTCAAGTTAAGTTTTAACTCGCAGCCCGAGTGCCGTTTTGCATTCGCTGAAATCCAAGTTGAATAATAATAATCTAAATGTCTTAATATATAGGTATATACGAGTAAGTATATAAATTACGTGACACGTTGTTTATCCGCGATGAACTCCTAAACTACTTAACCGATTTCAATCAAATTTGCACACCGTGTGCAGTTTGATCTAACTTGAAAGATAGGATAGCTTACATCTCAATTTATAAGTAGTCGCAATAGCTAAAAGCTTAGCCACAACAACACGTAGCCGTGTCTGCTAGTAAATATAATAATTATATTATTATTAGGTACCTACGTATGTAATATTTTGTCACCTTAAAATTAAAAGAATCAGAGACCTTCCCCGTGAAATGATTGTAAGTTTGTGTCCGTCCCGATTGGTCCATAGGAACCGTGTTCGTTTACAATCTGACGGATGAATAATGTCAAATTATAAACTGACAGCTCAACCTCGAAAAGTTATTTTACGAAAATTAAATCAATAAATTATTGCCAACTACTTTATTGTTTGCAATCTTTCGACAGTTTCAATTTGACTGGATTGTTTGTAAACTACCTAACGGTTCTTACAATAATTTTACGACACATAAACCTGACACATTATTATAAATCGAACTAAGTACTTAGTCAGGTCATAAGTATTGTCACACAGTAAAAACTTTTCTTTTAGAATGCAGGCCACAAAAAAGTTTATGGAATTCGAATTTCGAATTGTTCATGAAAATAAAAATGTATACTTTTTAGAATTTTACTCATTTTTAAATATGGAGTGGACGCTTAAAGAAGACCGTGTAGCAGTTATTGCGTTGCATCGTTGCGGTTACGCGCCAATTCAAATTTTTGACATACTGAAAAATTTGAATATAACCAAGAGATTCGTTTATCGTACCATCAAACGATACAATGAAGACTCTAGTGTAGATGACAGGTCAAGAAGTGGTCGCCCTCGGTCTGTTAGGACTCCAGCAGTGATAAAAGCTGTGAAGGCGCGAATTCAAAGAAATCCCAAACGTAAGCAGAAACTGTTGGCCCTTCAGATGGGATTAAGCAGAACCACGGTGAAAAGGGTGTTAAATGAAGACTTAGGGCTTCGGGCATATCGAAGAAAAACAGGACATCATTTGAATGCGCTCGTCTAATGGACCTGAGACTGAAGAGATGCCGCGCTTTGTTGAAGCGGTACGCGGGAAAAAAATTTCGGGAAATTCTTTTTTCGGATGAAAAAATTTTTACCGTAGAAGAGAGCTACAACAAACAAAATGATAAGGTGTACGCACACAGTAGTGAAGAAGCGAGCAACCGTATTCCGCGTGTCCAACGAGGTCATTTTCCATCCTCGCTCATGGTATGGTTGGGAGTGTCTTATTGGGGCTTAACAGAGGTACATTTTTGTGAGAAAGGTGTAAAAACGAATGCAGTTGTGTATCAAAATACAGTCCTGACGAACCTTGTGGAACCTGTTTCTCATACCATGTTTAATAACAGGCACTGGGTATTCCAACAAGATTCGGCGCCAGCTCATAGAGCGAAGAGCACACAAGACTGGCTGGCGGCGCGTGAAATCGACTTCATCCGGCACGAAGACTGGCCCTCCTCCAGTCCAGATTTGAATCCGCTAGATTACAAGATATGGCAACACTTGGAGGAAAAGGCGTGCTCAAAGCCTCATCCCAATTTGGAGTCACTCAAGACATCCTTGATTAAGGCAGCCGCCGATATTGACATGGACCTCGTTCGTGCTGCGATAGACGACTGGCCGCGCAGATTGAAGGCCTGTATTCAAAATCACGGAGGTCATTTTGAATAAACTTTAGTGTCATAAGAATCTATGTTTTGTTAAGTTCATTTTGGTATATAAATGGTTACATAATGAATAAACTTGTTTCAATTATTTTATATAAAACATGTGACAGAATTTAAGACCTGACTAGGTATACTTACCTACCTACTCGTACATTACTATTTTTTTATTCCAAACACTAAATAAATAAATATAACAAACTGTTTTATTATCTCCGATTGAACGCATTTTAGACTTTATTAAATATTTCAGACAATACATAGCTTATTTCTTAACTAGTAATTTGTGGTTGTAATTGCAGTTTGACATTATTATTTACGGACCTATATGGCATAGAATAATAGTAATCGGTCTAAACTAAGAATATAAGTAATCTGTCTATATTATAACATGTCGCAGGCAACTAGCCGCTCAATTTACAGCCACGCCGATTTACTAAACGGCGCCGATCACAATTTATAACGGCCTGAATGATATTCAAACAGCTAGACGACTCGAACGGCGCCGATTAGCACACAATTTAGGTTTGGTACTTGTAGCTAGTTGTCTGCGACATTAATATTATTTTTAGGAACCAGAAGTGTTAAAATATAAAAAAAAACAAACGTTTAAACGTAGATAACCTAATTTATTCCAAAATTAATCCGATTTAATAATAATTAAACAATTCAACATAATTCCAATCAGACAAACAGCCGTTAATTTCCACACACAAAAATTATCACAAAAGAAAATAAAATCAACACGAAATAAAAAAATAATGGAACGAACTTACAGTTAGCAGCGTCGAAACCAACCACCTTACCGTCCGGCGACCAAGCGGCAAATGAGCCGGCACTCGATTTTTTTTTTTTTTTTTTTTTGAGTGAATGTATGCTGTTGGTCTCTACCGACCTTGACAGCGTCACCGGAGTTTTGGGGCGTGCGCAGAGTGCGCACAGCCGCTTTAAAGCCGGCACTCGACTGAGCGCTTGCTTTTATAGGCAGTGGTGGGGATCGATGCTACTTACAGCAAGATTGGCTAATACGGCCTCTCCTGATCGTGCGCCGTCCTCGGACGCACTGGAGTCGTTATCTTCGAAAACACTGGCGACTAGGGCAGGATTTAGTCGCCGTCTTCGCATGTGTGTGATTCGCCAACGAGATCTGGAGGAGCACCGGAGGGTTCGCTAGCATCGTCATCGTCAGAGTTGTCATCTGCATGAGAAAAATGTTGTTAGTCAACCGTGACAACCTACGTGGTTGCCTATTCTGTCATTCATCACGCATACAAGGCCCTCATACAAAGACACACTCTCACACCAGATTAGAGCAGAAAAAGATAGAGAGACTTCACTTTCATCTGCTTCACTTTCAGAGGCAGGCATACATCCTCACTCGGAACAAGCCTGTCATACTGTCATACTTGAACTTGCAAGTTCCCACGATAAGCGTGAAATGGGACGAAGTCCCCCAGGGCCGGAGCCCTACGCACGCTCGGAAGCATGACTTCACGGGACAGAGTCCCCAGGGCCAGAGCCCTACGCACGCTCGGAAGCATGACTTCACGGGACAGAGTCCCCAGGCCCTCATGGCCTCGGGAGCCACCACTGGACCGCATCGGTCGCTCGTTCCAACCAGCAAGGCAAGCACTCGCCTGTCACTCGCATGCATGCCCGCACACACATCAAGTATACTGTAAACAGAATAACATTATAAGGATCGGTTGGAACTTACGATCAAAAAATGCTGAACAACTCTCAGGACACCATTCGCCTTTCCAGGGTACCATATATTGGGCTGCGGCTTGAGTGGTCTTGCCTCTAGCTCCGCTTAGTAGCTTCATCTCATAGCGGTCACTTGGTAGCACCTTGGTGACCCGGTACGGACCCCTCATGCCGGAATCAAGTTTTCCAACCGACTGAGAGTACTTTATTACAAACACTTGATCTCCGATCTGGAATTTCTTTGGCGGGTGTCTTTGACGGTTCACTCGTGCATCTTGACCAACTCTGTTCTTATCAAGCGATGCTTTAGCGTTGCTCCTGCTGATTTCTCTTGTGGCTTCGCGATTGGGGCTGGAGTTCTCAATGGCGATGTCTCGGACCAGCGCACGAATAACAGGAGTGGTCGCATTAGTACCTATTAGTAGGTACAAAGCCGAATACTGTGTGGTCTTTTGTTTCGTTACATTTAGAACTAATTGAATTTTACACAGAGCATCAGACCAACTAGACTTCTTATTGTTACTCTCTACACGGATCAAGTTGAGTACAGTCCTTACATAACGCTCGGCTTGCCCGTTTGAGTGGTGCATTTCGGGCGTTATGTAATGCATGACAACCCATATCGGAAACCCAGCAGTGAAAGCTGACGCCTCAAACATACGACCACGGTCGCAGACTATTAGTTTTGGCGTCCCAAATAAAGACACTGCGCTACTGAAAACTCGTTTTAATTCACTCATGTCCTGTCGGTACATCGGGTATAATAGGCAAAATTTAATGAAGGAGTCTACTATGACAAGCACAAATTTATACCCGTTGGACTCTGGTAAGGGACCTAACACGTCCACATGAATCGTGTTAAATGGTACATCCGATTTTTCCCATGAAGTAATGGGCTCGCTTGTAAATCGACTTATGATATCTTGGCGTACTTGATCTTGTTCAGGCCCCCATTCAAATTTTACGTCTTTCTTTGTAAGTCGCGAGATACATGAGGTTTTCGTTGCATACCCTTCGATGTAGCGCCGAAAATATCCCGCAAGGCCTAAGAACTGGCGCACTTGTTTGACATTATTAGGAGTAGGAGCCTTGACCAGTGCCTCGATTTTATTCGGGCTCGGCCTGACCTGACCTTGGCGTATAACGCGCCCTAAGTATTCTATCAGGCTCGCTAACATTCACCGTGTTTACTTCTAGCGTCTTATCGAGACTGCTGGATGGTGCGTGAGTCAGACATTGCCCGTGTTTTGTACGAGTAAAAGTGACGCCATCGCGATTGAGTACGTCTGTCCCTATGATGATTGGAATATTCATGTACGCTGCGGGTACAACGACAAAGTCTACTTCAAGCGCGATATTACTAAATTCTACAGTTAGGGTAATACACTCACGAGCAATAAACTCTTTATCGCCGATACCCTTCAAATTATAATTGATGTGTTTTCGCGGACCAGAGAAGTGACCAGCTGTCGCCGACGATATTAGAGACACGTTAAGTGCTCCGCTATCTATAAGGATGTCAACTGGAATACCCTGAATCACGGCTGTACTTATGTCGTTGTTACCTTTCACGTCTGAGAGTCATAAGTTAGGTTTACGATGGTTATTGCCGTTGCCTTGAGCCTCGGATCGAGCCTTGGCAAAGCAGTCGCTCTCTTTGTGCCCTAACTTGTTACAAAAGGGGCATACAGGTCTAGTACTAGTACTAGTAGTGTCAGTTTTATCGGCAGCACTGCGCTTCTTGGGACATTTATCCCTACGATGGCCTTTTTGTCCACAAGTATAACACTTACCCTCGTTTTTATCGGAACTGTTGAAGTTACGCTTTTTGGTTGCATTCGAATTGAACGGTACGGGTTTATCAAAGCTGCGATTATCAGATTTGCGGGTAGGTTTGACATAGGTAGCTAAAAATGAAATCAAATTGTCCGTTGTTAGGTTAGCGTTGGTAGCTGCAGCACGTACTTGCACATCGCTAATGCCATGAACCACTACTTCGACCATAAGTTCTTCGCTTAACCCTTTTATTACACGCAGGCGTAATAAAGAGCGACGTGCATACTCTGCGTATGACAAAAACTTGTCAGATGTCGAATTTATAACCTCATGAAGAATCTGCGCGTAGCTCACTTTTTGCGGACACAAGGACTTAAACTCCCTAACAAAATTGGCCCATGAGCGATCATTCGTAGCCCACTCATTTAGCCAGGTTCTTGCGTCCCCCCTCAAACAATGAGCAACGCGAGAAAAACACTCAAGGTCATCCCAGTGGTTCGCATGCTTAGCTCTCTCCACTTCATTGCACCACGCCTCGAAGTTATTTACAGCCGGGTCAAAATTGGAAACGTAATAATTGCTTGGCTTATTTTTTATCAACACGGCTAATGCGTCAACGAGCGTTTTAGTAGCGGAAGCGCTGTTTGCGTCTAGCGGCGGTGTGTTGCCACGAATGGTTGATGGGTCATGCGAACCACTAGCCGTGCTCTTTTCGATAGCGCTTAACCGCGTCATTATTGAACCTAACGCGTCGTTTACGGAGGTTATGTCGTGACGTTGGGTTCGAGAATCACCCTGGTGATGACGAGAGGTAACTGAACGTGACCTGGACCTTTCGTGTGAACGATAATGGACACTGACACGTGAGCGGCCGCGGCGTGGGCAAGCTCTGTCGTAACGTGGGCGCGAACGTGGGCTATTCGAACGCGACCGGTTCCTAGCGTGACGTGAACGCGACCTGTTCCTAGCGTGACGTGAGCGCGAACGATTTCTAGAATCACGCAAGCGTGAACGTGATCTCGTTCTGCTACAACTAGACTGTAGATGTGAGCTGTTACTAAGCGATCGTAAACGGCGTCTGCCGCGTCGCTGAGATTCACGACTACCCTCAGGTCCATAGCGGGGTGGTGTTTCAACGGACCGACCACGTGATGCACGTGGCATTTTAGATTTGAAATTAACGGCTGTTGATTCGTATTATCTGCTTGTTTATAAGGCTGATTGTGAGCGAAATCCTATCCCACTTCTGATTTTAGGAACCAGAAGTGTTAAAATATAAAAAAAAACAAACGTTTAAACGTAGATAACCTAATTTATTCCAAAATTAATCCGATTTAATAATAATTAAACAATTCAACATAATTCCAATCAGACAAACAGCCGTTAATTTCCACACACAAAAATTATCACAAAAGAAAATAAAATCAACACGAAATAAAAAAATAATGGAACGAACTTACAGTTAGCAGCGTCGAAACCAACCACCTTACCGTCCGGCGACCAAGCGGCAAATGAGCCGGCACTCGACTGAGCGCTTGCTTTTATAGGCAGTGGTGGGGATCGATGCTACTTACAGCAAGATTGGCTAATATTATTATACATACCATACCTACATTTCTAAGCATTTAATTTCGGTTACCTTATCGGTAAACCCTTAGGGTTACATTTAAAAATACCCTGCACTAACCTTGTGTGTTCTTATATTCATTAGTATAAAGATAATAACAATACCTACACACACCTTATGTTACTTACATAAATATTCACTGAATATAATATTATTATTATAAGAACTTACCTTTTTGATTTCCAGTAGGTAACTAAATTAATTAAAATTAAAGTAATAATGCAAAAATATTCATTAAGTCAATAAATTAATTAATTAATAGTTAGGTATTAGATAAATAAACTAGAACTGTAAAACAAAAAAGAATTAAAATAATTTTAAGCTCGCATAAACTATCTGGAGTGTCTGGAGTAACAAAGATAATAACATCTATCGATACGTAGTCTAAGCGATCCATGATATCCGGCAATGAACCAATCACGCTACACTACAATATAGAAATTAGAGTAATGACTATTTTGTAAACAATATTTACTGTTTACATAATATTAGGTACTTATTTACATTATAATTACATTACTCGTCTGCGACCAAAACTGAAAGTTGTCAAAATTGGCAATGTGAAATGCGGTCGGAGACGTTGCAAGCAAATATTGAAATACAATAATTCTGCCGAGGCGCCTGCAGTCTGCACTCACCCGCGTTCTCACTCTCGCGAGAATACCGAAGCGAGCTCGAGACGCGCGAACATAATATTAAAGTTATTATACAATATGTTCAACTACTAGTTCAATTAACTGCCTAGCCTCTCCACTAAATGGCGCCTTTCTAGTTTCCCGAATGGTAATCAACCATTTATTAAACAGGCTTGGATGGTTAAAATTTAATTCCTTGCCTAGCCAAGTCATTTAAATTTAGTTCCACTTTTTGCCACCGGGTGGTGAAACACACATACTGTCAAATATGGCGTCGTCAAGTAGGTATAGTAGTACCCAACTGATATGGCTTACCGATGTACCTGCGCAGAAGATGAATTTTCAAAGCGCGGGAAATGCTATTGACCGCTATTGGTCGGCAGCCGCCGCCATCTTAGCTAGCTTAGAGTGAGATGGAACTAACAGCTGCAGTGTATTATGAACCTTATAATAGTGATCTTAGGTTGATTGTAAGTTTTAAGCATTCTTTCGTTAACCTTCGGACCATACTTTATTATCTGCGCGAACGAAGATTCACGACGCGCCTTATAAGTTGGGTACTAGTATAATAATATTGTTGGTGTTTCTCCGTTTTCTCATGGTTACCAAAAATAACAATACGTTGTATTTTAAATGACTAAAATTAAAAAAAAATATTGTCAGATACTTTATCTTTTTTAGGAATCACCCGGTAGAAAGGAGAAGCCACCTCCAAAAACTACAACCCTTAAAACACTCAAAATTGAAATCCGCATTTCTAATGCCGACCCCGGCTAAGCATCACCCAACCAGTTCATTAAATGTTGTTATTTGACGATAATAATGACTGAATATCATTCAGGAAACTAGTTAAGTGGCGCCGTTTAATACGAGTAAAAAAACTAGGCTGTTCATTAAACGGCTGATTAAGCTAGTTGGCTGCGACACACATACTTGAAATACACACACGCATACATGCGACTGATAAATAACTTAATAATACTTAATACTTAATTGAAAATATTTTTAGTACCTAATTAACAAACAATTTTTAGTATAGCGGTGGTAGCCTAGTGGGCGAACGTGCGCCTTCGAAAACGGAGGTGGCGAGTTCAAATCCCAGTGCGGGCACGTACCAATGTGTTTCTTGTTAAAACATATGTACGTAATTATCACTCGCTTTTCGGTGAAGGAAAACATCGTGAGGAAACCAACATGCCCGAGAATTATTTCGGAGGCATGTTATCCACCAATCCGGACTAGGCCCCAGTGGTGGATTATGGCCTAACCCTCCTCACGATAGTGAGGGGAGGCCTTTGCCCAGCAGTGGGACAGTTACAGGCTGAATTATTATTATTTTATTATTATAATTAACAAGCTTGTATAATAATTAGCTTAAAAGAAAAAATAAATTATTGAAAGTATTTTGCGTGCAGCGGAAGTTCCGAAGTACTATACTTCCATGACGGAACTATAGTATAAGAAGATGAGATTATAACCTGTAACCACTCAAGTATCTATGCAATCTTTGGTAAGTACATAATTTTTCTCTAAGCCATTCAGGCTATTTTCAACCCTAAATTTTCTGCGATAAGTCCAATCTCAAAAATTGTATTGGCAATATTTGTCGGCCGGCTCATACCGGTATGTAACTCCATTACAAGTGGTGGCGCAGAGTCACGACGGTGGCCGCGGGGTCAGCGGCGCCAGTTGTAGGTCCAGCGGCAGCGCGGCGGGCGCCGGCTCCGGGGCGCCCGCGGGGACCGTGATGCAGGCGGAGTCGGGCGCGGGCTGCGGCCTCGGGGTCGGCAGCGCCAGCCGCAGCTTCTCCCAGAACCACGGGTCGCCCCACCGCACGTAGGTGTTGCAGCGGAGGTAGCGCTGCAGGCGGGGGTCCAGCGGCAGCGCCGCCGGCTCCTCCAGCAGCACCACCACGAGGCGCGGCGTGGCGTCGGCCATCGCGTGCGCATACGCCTCGCGGAACTCGGCGCGCGCCCACGTCGACTCCAGGAAGTGCCGCGACACGAGCGTCACCGTGCGCCGCGACAGACGCACCGACTCCACGATCTGGTCCGGGATGAAGCGGCCCGGTACCCAGTCCCGGTAGTGCAGGCACAGCCGGTACGGCGTCGGGCCGCTCTCGAGCCTCTCCACGAGCCGGCGCAGGATCTTCTCGTCGACGTGCGAGAAGGACACGAACGCGTCGTACGGTCGGCCGCTCTCGTCGCGCTCGGCCCTCGGCCGCAGCAGGCGCAGCTTGTACAGCAGCACGCACACGGTGAGCCGGCGCTGGCGGTTGGCGAGGGCGGCGGCGGCGGTGGCGGAGACGGCGACCAGCAGCAGCAGCGCCAGGCCCGCCCACGCGCCGGCCGGCCACGGCAGCACGCAGCCGGCCGTGGCCACGGCGGCGAGGGTGCGCGCGTCGGCGCAGGTCGCGTCTCGCTGCTCCTCCGCGCTCAGCGCCCGCAGCAGCGGCCACACAGCGCTGCAGCTGCTGCAGTCGAGGCGGCTGCCGCGGAGCAGCACCCGCGACTTCTGCTCGGTTATGTAAGTCGTTGCGTTGGAATGCACCGTCTCGAGACCGTTGTTAGACAGGTCGAGTTTCTGAAAGGATACGAACAAAAGATCAGGGTAAGCTAGGGCACTTTTGTATTTGCAAACTCATGACGACCTTATCCGCCACCGCCGAGCGCGGATCTTGTACCTAGGTATGTCTTATTACCTCTTCATTATCTCTATTATTCGTCCAAATTATACTTATGCAGTAATAAGAAAGTCTTTAATTTTAAACACTTGAGCTGATGATTTTACATATTTTGATAAGAATTTTAATAATAAGACCAATGAACATGAACTAACAATTTAAATACTTAATGTGACTCCAACATAAAATTTAGACATAATAATACATACATTGACTTTTTTGTACTTAAGTCATTATCAAGCTTCACAACTTTTCGCTACAACTCAATCATAAGTATGTAAATATCTGGGGGCACGGCAGTGCCCCCGCCAAGTCGAGCAAAACAAAAGGCACGGCCGTACTATCCTTTTCTCGAAGCGATTCGGGCCATTTTCGACCCCCTGTAACTTCGTTATGGATAAAACTAGAAGCCTAAATTTTTAGTGACCAAGAGGGCATCACGTTTACAGATAATAATCCAAATTACATCAAATTTGAACCAGTAGTTTAAGAATTATTGCAAGTCAAAGTTCCTAAATTTTGCTGCCCACTGACTGACTGACTGACTGACTCACCGATCATCAAAATTCTAAGGTACTTCTAGCCGTCCCACAAGTTTCAAATTTTGAATATAGCTATTGTTTAGCCTATAAACCAAGGAAAAATTCTGACATTCCATCATTTTCATCCCGTTTTCTAGATATATAATCTGCATAAATAACTTTGTATTCCCATATAAATCCCATTAAATTGTATGTGATTACAAAGTTACTTTTACAGTTCATAATAAGACTTCATTGAAATTGAATGAAATGGGTAACAGGGGTTAAAAATGAGAAATGGCTTCGAAAAATTCGACAGTTGAGCGCTTTTTAAAAACTTCCACTATAGGTACACCTACCGCAGATAGAGAGATACCTACAAATCCCTATTATACTATACCTACCTACACTTTTATAGGTCGAACAAATTCGTTACCTAGGTACTAAAATAGGTACCTAGGTACCTTATACCTAATACGCATCTGTGGACACGCAAAGACACTCGTCCATGATAATCTATGAGCATGACCTATGTCGGCCCGGCCGAACAGGCGCCGGGCGCGCGTTTATGCGTGTTTCGAAAAAAAAACGAAATAAAGAAAGAAAACCTACAAAAAGAAATGAGATCCCATCAAAAACATTACATGTACAAAAATGCACAAGTCTCGCAACGCAGTTTATCTGCCGTAAAAAGTTGTGAAATCGAATGTAAACCAAGTCGGTTAATTTCAATACCTACCTATACCTGTCTATGGGAGCAGTTATATCTTTATTTCTTTAGTAAATAGAGTGTCTTGGCGATTGTACGTACACGGCAGCATAATCTACTAGGCAATCTAAATATATAGTCTTCCGTATAGGTGTACTTTCAAACAAAATCAAGCACAAAGCGCTTAACGTAGATTTATGTTGCCGTGTGCAATTTTTGCATTTTTATATAAAATGTAAACTGTTTAGAAAATCTATTGAAGTCGCGGGGAACAGCTAGGTAAGAATATATCTGTCTCTTTCTCTCCCCTTTTCCTCTATCTCTCTCATCCTATCATAGGTCAAATCTACCCCTATAGCAAATTTCATCGAAATCGGTCCAGCCGTTTGAGCGTGAAGAACTAACAAACATACACACATACACACATACCCTTTCACAAACTTTCGGCTTTATAATATTATTAAGTAAGATAGTAAGTAGTATAGATTGGGCATAGTATTACGTTCAAAATACAAATCAGTTTTACTTCATCTCTTTTTTTCGCAGAAGTATGTCGTCGGTCACGTGACGGGAGGAACGAACTAGGTATGTTGTAATTAACGCTATTTGAGTTATAAGTCGGACTTTTTCGACTGGCCATCGCTTCCGTATCGCCATTGGCTATCTCCCCCGTACTTACCCTAAATGTAAAGATAGCAGTATAGATGTACAATAGATGTATAATAGCTAGATGTATAATAGCAGTATGTAACTATCACCTTTGGGGTTTGAAAGTGAATGCGGTGATAGCGCGGCATAACCTAGACCGCATCCAGGGGCGGATCCAGGATTTCATTTTGGGGGGGGGGGGGGGGCTATTTTGACAAGGTTCGAAGGTTAAAATCACAAGGGAACAAAAAAAGAAGTTAATTACCTTGTATGTTTACAAAATAATGTTTACTCGCCTAGTGCCGCTTTTAGCAAACCTATCAATAATTTTGTCAACATCAACTCGGACATCCCTGTGGATGTATAGTAGTGCAAGCCTGCACAGTGCACAGCCGCTCTTCCCCTGTCCGCGTACGGACGCAGTGCCGTCAATAGCCTTTTCTGCGCCCTGTGCGAGCTTCTATAACAGCACCCTTGTTTTTTTAGATATTATAGGTACCCTAGCTAGAGCATTGCTATGTATAGGCCTACTCAGTGGCGTAGCTTGAGTCACTGTCGCCCGTAGTGGAGTTATAATTTGCCGCCCTTTTGTTAAAATTATAATGTTGGTGTTAGTGAGCAAAAACGTAACGAAATGAAAAAAATATTTAGGTATTTCGAAACACATTATCATTCCTCTCTAATTGTATGTACTATCTGATCTAGTTTTATATTTAGGCTAAAATTAAAAGTGAACAACATACATCCAGCATACTAAACGCGAAAATGTTAAGGGGTATTTTATCAGTGTGCTGAATGAAATACAATCCCAAATATAGATGCGCGAGCGTAGCGAGCGCTGAATTTTTTTTGGGGTATTTATCAGTGTGCTCAACGAAATCCAAATCCAAATCCAAATAAAAATGCTCGAGCGCAGCGAGCGCTGAAATTTTTTTGGGGTACTTATCAGTGTGCTGAATGAAACATCATTCCAAATAGAAATGCGCGAGCGTAGCGAGCTCTGAATTTTTTTTGGGGTATTTATCAGTGTGCTGAACGAAATACAATTAAAATATAAATGCTCGAGCGCAGCGAGCGCTGAAATTTTTTTGGGGTACTTATCAGTGCGCTGAATGAAACATAAATCCAAGTATAAATGCGCGAGCGTAGCGAGCGCTGAAATTTTTTTGGGGTATTTATCAGTGTGCTGAATGAAACATAAATCCATAGCGAGCGCTGAAATTTTTTTGGGGTATTTATCAGTGTGCTGGACGAAATACAAATCCAAATATAAATGCGCGAACGCAGCGAGCGCTGAATTTTTTTTGGGGTATTTATCAGTGTGATAGGTTGTGCCTCTAGTGCTGCACTAGGGGCGCAGCGGGAACTTATCAGGAGCAAACCGAAAAAATAATAGTCCTGCCTAGTCTGGCCATTTAATTCTTGCGCCCCCCAGAGTCTACGCCCTGTGCCTGGGCACCGGCGGCACTTTATTTACGGCACTGTACGTACGCAGCCATGTTTTGCGGCGTAAAGTGGAAAAGGATATTTCGGAAGTGGCATCTATCACTGGCAATGTAGCTAAAATAATTATGTATTAGCGTTCTAATTGTAGGGCGGCGGGCTTAGCGCCGCGTCCGCCCGCGCGCGGCGCTTCTGCTTGCTTGGACACCGTCGCGTCATTATTATTATTACCTACTAACTTAATTCTTTATTTTAGTTTATAATAAAGACATTCGGCATTTTCGACTTCACTTCATGAGTGAGTAGGTATGAATGCTGTGTAAAAAAAGTACACCTGAAGATGAGTCGAAAATGTGATGTAATTCTTGGGTCTTCTGGGGGGCATGGCCCCCATGGCCCCCGCCCTGGATCCGCCACTGACCGCATCATCGCTTACCATCAGGCGAGATAAGGTGAAGCACGAGCTCAGTCGACCCACTCACCAGTATAATATTCTGCAACTGCGACTCGGCGTCGGCGTCGGAGTCGGCGTCGGCGTCGGCGTCGGCGTCGAGCGGCACCCAGGCGTCGGCGCTCAGCGAGCGGATGCTGTTGTTGCGCAGCAGCAGCTCGTACAGGACGCGGCCTTGCTGTGGAGAGCGGCGCCGCGCGGTACAGTGCAGGCCGCAGCACTCGCAGCCGTGCGCCGCCGCGCCGGGGCGCTACAGGGCGCTACCGGAGGCACCGCACTGTACGGCGTACCCATGCTTCGACTATTTTATTTTTGGAATAACTTTTCCGCCGCTATTCCGATAATATTATGGTACTTTTATATTAATTTGCCACAGGGCTACACTATTACAATAGTAGTTTGTTTTACAAGGGTCATAAACGACTCATTCTTTATCTCGATGTTTTGTCTAACGAGCGTAGCGAGTGTGGCACATTGAATCGAGTATGAGTGAGTCGTTTGAGTCCCGCGTAAAACACAAAAATAATACACTATAGTAATATATATTATTTTTCACACCAAGATTGCGTGAAATATAATAAGTAGGTATGCAATTATAACAAGCTAAAAATATTTCATAAATAGTCACGTTCACTTTCAAATAAATAAATAATCAAATTCAATCTTTTAAAACCTATTTGCATTGTTGTCAAAATTCTACACACACCTACAGATTATAGGCGGCAATTACAAACTTTTTAAATTTATTTTAATGTTCGCAAACGCACACGTACCTACACATAGCATACATTCTATGATCGCCAAAAATGTAGACGAGAATTACACTTTCATTTAAAAAAGTAAACTGTTTAGGCTTCGCACGGGTTGTACATTAAAATACTCTTCTTTCTTTTCTAAGTAATTATGTCAAAATGGAAAATTGAAAAGTCGAATCTTCAGACTGTTGATAATAGCGAGTACAAATAAAAAAAAAACTACTCTCAATCCGTAGTGCCCAACAACCTCGTTTGCTCCCGCTAAACTTAGGTAATCTGACACCCTTTTAGAGCACGAGGTGTGAAAATTATTTTTTTAAGCACGCCGCTTTTACTCCGAGCCGGGCGTACACATCGGCACATTTTTGACCTGCTCATTTCAGATCACAGAACTGAAGGCGTCCCGGAGCTCACCGGTACGGGACGTCTTATTGCGATCCAATCGAGGACCCAAACATATAATAGTAAAACATAGACGTTAAGGTAGACCTAACTTGAACGTCAAGATGCCACAACAAGACGTCATGTTACGAGTAATAAGTAAGTATATAGTAGGTAAAACGATTCTGTTCAGGTCCTCAATCGGATCGCAAGAAGACGTCACGGTGAGCCCTGATCTGAGATTATGATACTCCAAAGATGATTACCGGAAGCTGGGTGTAGTCTGTGATATAAGCGATGGCGGGCACCCCTCGCACGTGCGGCAGCCAGCGGCGCACGGGGGGCAGGCGCGGCACGGCGTCCAGCGCGGCGGCCGCGCAGCTCACGCGCAGCAGCAGCCGGCCGCCGCGCGCCGGCCGCACGGCGCACGCGCACGCGCGAGGCAGCCTCGCCGCGAGGCACGCCTCGGGCGCGGGGCACGTGAGCGTGTCCGCGCGCACCTCCAGCAGCGAGCGTCCATTGGAGATGTTGCATTTGAGATCGTCCACCCCCGAACCCGAACCGCCCGGGTTCGATTTATTCAGAACGAGCGCCGTCCAGTACATGTAGCAGTCGCATGCGAGCCTCGAAGCGGCTCCCAGGTTGACGGACGCGTTGACGGTTAGCGTGGTTTCCGTTCGGTTATAGTCTTTCTCGTCGCACTGCACGGAGGTGACGGGCGCGTTGTTCAGCCACACTTTGACCGCGCCCTTGAACCGCAGGTCTTCGCACTGTGAACGGAAGCTAATACAAGTAGTTGATACAAGTTTTGATTATTTTGTCTCGATGCGCATGCGTCGCTCGATTCGACTCACCTTCAGCTGAGTGATGGCCGTGGACTCCAGGTTGAGGTCCGTCAAGTCCGGCATGCCTTCACGCCAGTCGATGCAGATGCATGTAGTGTTCGTTTTTTCCAAATTTATGTTCTGCACAGTATTCGATATTTTCGAAGGTCCTACGTAAATACAAAATATTAGTCGCACATTATAATATTACTCCCGCCCGTCTCTATTATGATACTCCCTAAATACGATATTATACCTAAGTCGAATACTACGTATACCTACTTTAAATTCGTACGCGACTTGAGGTCCGCTCTTGACGCTATACTGAAAATAGTATTGCATCAATTTCGTAACTTGTAAAGCACACTTCTGATTGAGAGGACCTATAAACTATAATAATAATATACAACAGTAATAATGTCGAGTTATTCCAGTGATGAAGAAGCGCTTGCACATTATATTTTTTAGAAACACAAGGCTCCTGCGTAAGAAATAAAAAAAATTGGATTCATCCTAGTCCTGAAAAAAATCATCCGTATCTTTTCTCATGTACCTACATACTGTGGCAACCTAAACTAAATCACCTTAGTACTACTATGTACTATTAAACTGTTACCAAGGATATTTTAATTTTTTTTGAATAATTCGATGTTCACGACATGCTCCTCCACCATTTAGTCGAGATTACGGCTCCTCTTCTACACTATCGGTAATGATCGTTGATCGAATGATCGTAAGTTATCGGCCAGTACAAGCACCCACGCGATCGTCTGTACCACCTAATAGTAGCCAGTTGTCGAACGGCAAGCCTAGCTATATCTGTTGTTGCTGCAACCATCGCACGTCCGCACATCGCGAGGCATGCGTGTCGAGCTGTTGGCGAGTGCGCGCCGCATGCCTCGCGATGTCCGCACGCGCTTTTTGACAATTCCGTACCTACGGACACTTTGTGAGGGTCTGGTTGTTGCATACATTATGATTAATAATTTTTAGGGTTCCGTAGCCAAAGGCAAAAAAAGGAACCCTTATAGATTCGTCATGTCTGTCTGTCTGTCCGTCCGTATGTCACAGCCGCTTTTTTCCGAAACTATAAGAGCTATACTGTTGAAACTTGGTAAGTAGATGTATTCTGTGAATCGCATTAAGATATTGACACAAGAAAAATACAATAAATTTTGGGGTTCCCCATACTTAGAACAGAACCCCAAAATTTTTTTTTTCATCAAACCCTGATATCTATGGATAGGTCTGCAAAAATGGATATCGAGGTATCTAATATCACTTTTTTGTAACCTGAACAGTTTGCGCGAGAAACACTTCCAAAGTGGAAAAATGTGCCCCCCCCCCCTCTAACTTCTAAAATAAGAGACCGATAAAACAAAAAAATATATATGATGTACAATACCATGCAAACTACCAACGAAAATTGGTTTGAACGAGATCAAGTAAGAAGTTTTTTTGAATTACGTCATAAATCGTAAGAAATACACTATTATTAAAACATCGATCAAAGTTACAACGAACTACAAGAACTTTTATATTATGTTACTTGGTGCTACGGAACCCTTCATGGGCGAGGCCGACTCGCTCTTGGCCGATTGTATTTATTATTTGTTTCACCAACAGGCACACAGGCAGGCAGGCAGTTTACTACATTCCAGTTCTCTTTAATAAAAAACTAATCCAAATTTCACACCCTTCAAGATTATTTTTGTGGCAAGAGATAGCGTATGTGGACATAGGCCTAATCTATATCTATACCAAATTTCATCGAGATCAGTTCAGTCGTATTTGTGAAAAGGTAACAAACAAACAGAAAAGAAACAAGGTTACATTCGCATTTTTAATATTAGTTATTAAGGATGGATGGATAGATTGCGGATAACGTCCTTGAGCACCTACACATCCCGACGGGGTGTACAACTGTACAGTTCACACACAACGAAGAGGCTTGCCGACATCGTCAGAGCAACGTACTGGAGCGGCCACCGCGCGAGACGTACGATACCTCTGTCCGCGCACGCGTCGCCGAGGCGGGGGTTGCGCGCGAGGTTGAGGTGCGTGACTGCTTGCAGCGCCTGCAGCACTCCCCAGCATTCGGTGGTCAGGTTGTTGAAGGACAGGTCCAGCTGCTTCAGCGCTTTCGGACCCATGAACATATCACTGGAGATAACACATAAGTGAACTCTATTGCAATTATTACGAAGCATAGAAATCGTAATAATGATATCGTTACATATCAATATGTGACATCGAAATAGATAATCGAAATCTATGTTACGATGCCAAACCATACTACCTGGTGTAATACAAAGTGTACTGTCCAGAGTGTCCAGTTTGATGAATCTAATAAAAAATACTTGTGTGCCTCAAGCTTAGAATATAGGTCAGACCTACCTACACGCCAAATACTAGAATTTATTTTTGACGCTTTAATTAATTTGTCCCAGTCGATACATGTTGTTGTTAAAAATATTCTAGGCGTACATAAAGTTCTTCCTAAGGCTCCTCACGAGCCAACACTCGGTGGGGTTATGCTGTTTTATCACAGAGATGCGTGGCCACCTTCCTGCTTCATCATCAGATCGGAGTCGTAATTCGATGGGCTTATCGCGTTTAGCATAGAAGTTCTTATGGTCATCTTCCGTCTCTTTCATTCCAATCGCATATCGGAAAGTGGTTCTTATTTAAATTTAGTTCAAGATTTGTGCCAAACACATATAATGTACACAATATCTAAAAGCTTGTAAAAGCGCGTAAGAAATTGTTTGGGAACAGTGAGATCTAGTATCAATCGAAAGGTGTGATTAAAAACTTTTAGCCGTTCGGTAAGTATTCCTACCTTACGGCAAAAAGGCTTCAGCTGTCCTTCTTACCTCGGGAGAGTGGTGAGGTTGTTACATAGTAAGTTAAGGCTGATAAGCTTGCTCTGGTCTTGGAACATCCCCTCGGGTATCGTATCGAGCTGGTTACGCACCAGCGTGATGTGAGTGAGCTCTTTCGCTCCGCGCAGTAAGCCCACGGGAACTGATTTATTCGTAAGGTAATGCGCGTCAGTCACCACCAAATGCTTCAGATTCTTACAACTCTCCACCCAACCGCTCGGCAGCGTATTTATCAAGGGCGACTCGAGGTGCAGCGTGTTCAGACTGTCGCACGACTTCAGCGGGTTCGAATCTCCCCAATTTTTTTCCACCATCAAAATCTCCAACGCAGGAGTCGCGTTGAGCTGAAGTGTGGTGTTGTGTTCAAAATTCAGATGGAGCCGGGTCAAATTATTCAAAAGACTAAGACTCTGCGATGCATCGAACCGGTCTCCTTTCAGTCGGAGAGTGTTCAGGGAAGGCAGCGCGAGCCCGCGGTCCGGCAGCGACTGCACACCGGTCTCCTCGAGAGTCAGGTGTAACATCGAGCCGGGCAAGTCGTTCAGCGCGCCGAACGGCAGCGACACATGACGCAGGTGTACCGAACGCAAGTTGTGCAGCAAGCTGAGACAGTCGGGATTGGGAATGAGCTGTGCGTTCGTGTTGATGACCTCCAGGGTCGTGACGTTCTCGAGGCCGACAAAGTGGTGGTCGGCGAGCGGCGGCGCCGGAGGCACGGAGTGAAGTCTCACGATGGCTTCGTCCACGGTCTGCAACAGCCTTACGTTGAAGGCGGCCAGTGCCGTCGCAAACGAGCCGTCAGTGGGCGGTGGGCAGTTCGTCAGTTGAACCGCCCACACCGGCAGCTCGGGCTGGAATCTCGGCCGCGGATCGGAGTCGAACACCCGCCACCCGTTACAGGTCAAGTTAAAGTATGCACCGATTATGTAACGAATTATATACTGGTCTTTCACATCTGAAATAAAAAAGGTTGATATTGAGAACCTTACTGATTTACAGATGCAGACGATGTGTCTACGAGATTCATCGTCGTTTGAACAAAACACCGGAAAACAATATCATCAGTGTCAATAAAAATAAGTATTAATAATTACTAATCAGCGACAGTTAAAAAAATACTGAAATTAAGTACGTTGGTAATACTTTATCTATATATATAATAATTCAGCCTTTATCTGTCCCACTGCCTCCACCACGGGGCCTAGTCCGGGTTGGTGGGTAGCATGCTTCTGAAATAATTATTAGGCATGTTGGTTTCCTCACGATTTTTTCCTTCACCGAAAAGCGAGTGATAATTACGTACATATATGTACGGTGAAGGAAAAAATCGTGAGGAAACCAACATGCCTAATAATTATTTCATGTTTTAACAACAAACACATTGGTACGTGCCCGCACTGGGATTCGAACTCGCGCCCGTCGTTCGCCCACTGGGCTATCACCACTTTTTTTATCTTCTACTTTATCTATACCTACATACCTAGCTATAATATAACAATTTTATATTTAATACAAATAAAGGCCAACATTCTATTATAAAACTGGCAACCCTTGTCGTCACACATCGGTAAGCTAGAGGTTGGCGAGGGTCACACTACTAAAGAAAATCCGTTTTCAGGAATTCTGGCGATGTCTCAATCACAAGCCATTACCTATTCGCAGTCGGCTGCAGAGATATACAAGAGACACCAGTAGTCCGCCCTACCTGTGCCGTTGAAGGCGCATCCGTATTCGTTCTCCATGTCCGTGACGTGCCAGCACACGCTCGTGTCGTACTGCAGCTGCACGCCCGCCGCCGCCGCCGTCTGCCAGCACGTCCACGCACACAGTAGCCACGCGCACGGAGTCAACATCCACATGTTGAGGTCTCAGATACTCAATTTCTCGTTGGTGCCTTATCTTGTATCTTTATAATGATGTAATGTGCATCGCACTCTGCCGTAGTCCGAGTAGTGTTCTTCCTGGAAGATGAGCAAACTTTCGATCCATTGTCTAGCATAAAGTGAAAGAGATTTACTTCTATGAGATTATATTAAACCATGATTCGGCACGAAGTTTGCGGTGGGGTCCGGATACTGCTGAAATATTTACAGTGGTGCAGACAAAAAACCACCATAGCTACTAAACTAGCTCACTCAGGCCAAAGGAGTTACATGTGTTTTTTTAGTAGGTACCTACCTAAATACCCTGCAGTATCTTAAAAAAAAAAAGTGTTTCACATGTCATGGCCAGAAAGTGTGTCATATTAGCTCAGCTTAGCGGACCTAAACGAGATTGTTAGGCCCTAGTGAGTGCAAGTAGTTTTTTTTTAATTTTTACTGTAGAATAGAATAGAATACTTTATTGGCCATATAACTCAGTCCGACGGTTATACGAGTACAAGGCAAGTCGGTAAGTAGATAATGTTATAACAATAATCTAAAACAGTGAGTAGGTATAATCATTTTAGACTAGAATCTCATATAAAATTTTTGAGGGACTATGTACTTAGTTAGTAAATCTTACCAAACCAAAATCAATTAATTTAATTTATCATACTACTTACTTAGAAGAATAACACACGGAAGTCAAGCACTTACTAGCGCCGTGTAGCTGTTTTTACTGAGACTTTTTGGGCCTAGTTCGGACTTTGACTAGCTATTGCTCGACATCAAAGCTTTTATGGAAAATATTTATTCATTTTCCCTGCTTTTGAAGTAAATACCCACACGCATGCGACATTTTCATTGCCCTTGTGTGCGTTATGGAGAAGATAATTACGCGGCACTCACGCAACATTGATAAAAAAGTGACTTCACTTTTGAGTGAAACTACGCATCTAAATCGCTCAAATTATGAAGTCTTGTTGTGCTAACAAGTCGTTTGTTGTATTTATCAACAGGCTGAAGATTCGACTTTTCAATGTTATAATATTTCTTTTGCCATAATTTATTTTGTCCTTTTATAAAATAAAACATGGAATACATAATTATGCTTGCTATTTATTAATTTGGGTATTGAATGAAGCCTGTGTGTCTAGGACCTCTACCTACATGGATAGCTACGACACTCATTATCATAGTGGATTACATTGTAAATCTTAACAATGTTTGGCGCGCCGAGGTTCTACCTTCGTGCCAACCGCTGCATGCAACAATGCACTACCTAGTGGTCCTGTGAACAGTAGACCTCGCCATCAGAAGAGAGATTAACCAATATCATGGAGATAGGCATCCCCCCTTTTTGCCCTCAACTTGAACAAAAACTTGTTCAGAATTGTGTAGTGAATGTAGTTTTTTACGAGATACCTACGAGATACTTATTTATGATTTTCACCGAATTTGATAACCTAAACCTAAACTAGGCTAATAAATGGCGCTGTAGCAAAATTCCCCCTTGAAAGTTTCGTTGGTGTCACGCCGCCGCGCCGCGCCGCGCCGTCTCGCCGCCGCGCCCGCGCCCGCTGTTTGACGAGACCTGCAGCGCCTCACTAGCTGCGCTGCACTCCGCTGCACTCTGCAGCATACTCCCTCACTCAGCGCGCGGCGCGCTCGCCACACGCGCGCGCGCATGCTTCCGCCGTTATCATTTTTATACGGAATTTGAAATCAATGACATTCACCAATGTTGTGGTTCGGAATTGTTTCTCGATGAAGATATGATACGTAGTATAATAATATCTCAATGATAAATAAGTAGTAGTAGAAGAAGACAAGTACCAACCTATTTATGGTCTACTAGCAGCGCGCCGCGGTTTCAGCCGCGTTAGATGTTATCGCACTGAAACCGTTATTTTTTACCATAGAAAAAGTATCCTAACATCTCTTCCTAGACCTACTTACTTTATCTGGGGGCACGGCAGTGCCCCCGCCAAGTCGAGCAAAACAAAAGGCACGGCCGTACTATCCTTTTCTCGAAGCGATTCGGGCCATTTTCGACCCCCTGTAACTTCGTTATGGATAAAACTAGAAGCCTAAATTTTTAGTGACCAAGAGGGCATCACGTTTACAGATAATAATCCAAATTGCATCAAATTTGAACCAGTAGTTTAAGAATTATTGCAAGTCAAAGTTCCTTAATTTTGCTGCCCACTGACTGACTGACTGACTGACTGACTGACTGACTGACTGACTCACCGATCATCAAAATTCTAAGGTACTTCTAGCCGTCCCACAAGTTTGAAATTTTGAATGTAGCTATTGTTTAGCCTATAAACCATGGAAAAATTCTGACATTCCATAATTTTCATCCCGTTTTCTAGATATATAATCTGCATAAATAACTTTGTATTCCCATATAAATCCCATTAAATTGTATGTGATTACAAAGTTACTTTTACAGTTCATAATTAGACTTCATTGAAATTGAATGAAATGGGTAACAGGGGTTAAAAATTAGAAATGGCTTCGAGAAATTTGACAGTTGAGCGATTTTTAAAAACTTCCCCGATAGGTACACCTACCGCAGATAGAGAGATACAAATCGCTATAGTATATACCTACCTACACTTTTATAGGTCGAACAAATTCGTTACCTAGGTACATCACAATAGGTACCTAGGTACCTTACACCTTATACGCATCTGTGGAGACGCAAATACACTCGTTCATGATAATCTATGAGCATGACCTATGTCGCAAGGGGCCCCGGCCTCGCAGGCGCGGGGCGCGCGTTGATGCGTGTTTTGCAAAAAAACAAAATAAAGAAAGAAAACCTACAAAAAGAAATGAGATCCCATCAAAAACATTACATGTACAAAAATGCACAAGTCTCGCAACGCAGTTTATCTGCCGTAAAAAGTAGTGAGATGGAATGTAAACCAAGTCGGTTAATTTCAATACCTACCTATACCTATCTATGGGAGCAGTTATATCTTTATTTCTTTAGTAAATAGAGTGTCTTGGCGATTGTACACGGCAGCATAATCTACTAGGCAATCTAAATATAGTCTTCCGTATAGGTGTACTTTCATACAAATACAACAACAAAACGCTTAACATAGATTTACGTTGCCGTGTGCAATTGCCAAGTCACTCTATTTACTAAAGAAATAAAGATATAACTGCTCCCATAGATAGGTATAGGTAGGTATTGAAATTAACCGACTTGGTTTACATTCCATCTCACTACTTTTTACGGCAGATAAACTGCGTTGCGAGACTTGTGCATTTTTGTACATGTAATGTTTTTGATGGGATTATTTGTACAAGTAACAAATTTTCTGCGAAGGCGTGAAAAGAGGAGAAACATACATAATATCGCACTTATACCTACTTACCTAATATAAGTAGGCTATAATATATTATATTATTGATATAAATATACTATGATTAAATATTGTTCGTTGACAAAAGCGTCATTTTATAATTGCCGGACAAATTTGGTAATTTTTGTATTCTTAAACGTTCATAAGTCCGAATGAGGTTTTTATAGAAACACATTACTGGCAAAAATCCCGGAATATTGGATAATTCTGAAGAAACTGAGTTCATTATAACTGACTTCAAAAAAAGAGGTTTTATAATGGATCGTATTTTTAGAAGTTTTTGTTCGAGCCTCTGTCATAATATTATATTACCCGATTTTTAATAAGAGGTAGGTAATAATTTCAGGTAAGCCCATAATCATATTTTATCTTATTCAGGTTCAGCAGTTCGGTTTTTAAGTCAATATAACTGAACAAAACATAATTTATTATCATCGAAGTATAAACGAAATTGTTTACGAGTCAGTTTTACTTCAGAAAAAAAATATAAATGCGTAGGTTACCACTTACTTGTTTCTGTAGGATTCATGTAAGAACATAAGACCATAACTCACGATCCAACTGATGGATTTGTGTGTGATGTAATGTTATATCACAGGCCACCACTTGTGTCTAGTCAGCTAGGTACAAAGTAGAAGTGCAACCGTGTTTCGTAGTGTCCGAGCAAGCGGCCGCGGTGCGGCGTAGGCGGGTGCGAGACAGCACAGTGCGCGGGCGACTGTTGCCAGTCGGTCGCCTCGTCGTCAGCGTCACCTACTCATAAAATTGGTTTACCCAAACTTGATTAGGTTGAAATATCAAAACCCCGATCTCAATTTTCACCAAAATAATAACAGTGAGTATAGTATAGTAGAGAATAATAATAGCCTAGTGAGCCAACGGCCGCCTGCCAAAGCAGGAGATGGCAAGTTCAGATCCCGAGTCACGTACTCGTACCAATGTGTTCCATTATGACTGTACTTAGGTACGTTATTATCACTAGCTTTTCGGTGAAGGAAAACATCGAGAAAAAATCAACGTGCCCGAGAATTATTTTGGAGGTGTGTAATACACCAAGAACCTTCTCCTGACAATAACAAACACAACAAAAAAAGAATTCAATATGAACTTTATACAATAGCATTTAACCTGGTTTTAGTTAGAAAACGTTTGTATAGGAAAAAGAAAAGGACTGTTTTTAGGGGTTTACCGGCAATTATTCGAATTTTTCTCACCGTAAAAACCATCTTTGAACTTCAACGAACATTAAGAAAAAGAATTGGCCAAATTGGTCCAGGCGTTGTTAAGTTACGCGCTTACCAACACATTTTGCGATTCATTTTTAGATGTAGGTACAGACATGGCTCAGTTACTTTTATGCCTACTTATATACAAGGTGTATCGGCAAGGTGTAGTAATATTGAAATGTGGGTATGTCTACCTGGTGATGAATCATTTGCCAGGGTACTAAAACCTGAAATCGATAATCGATTTTTTCACTCAAATTGACAAAATAACTAAATATTACAACCCTAACATGATACGGATGACGTCACGTTACGCCGGTCACACAACGCTTGCGCGATGCAGGATTTCTTAGAAACGGCCCTGGCGCCATCTAGTAATTTTTGGTGGAACTTTTACCACAACTTTACTTCTACACCTAGTTTTGTTTGAGTAATGCCGCCGGCTAGAGGTGTACAGTCTTACCCAACTTATATGGTGCGTCGTGAATCTTCGTTCGCGCAGAAAATAAAGTATGGTCCGAAGATTAACGAAAGAATGCTTAACACTTACAATCAACCTAAGATCACTATTATAAGGTTCATAATACACTGCAGCTGTTAGTTCCATCTCACTCATGCCACGCGGCGATCGCTAAGATGGCGGGGCGGCTGCCGACCAATAGCGGTCAATAGCATTTCCCGCGCTTTGAAAATTCATCTTCTGCGCAGGTAGAACTGTGATGTGCAACAGCTGCAGTGTATTATGAACCTTATAATAGTGATCTTAGGTTGATTGTAAGTGTTAAGCATTCTTTCGTTAATCTTCGGACCATACTTTATTTTCTGCGCGAACGAAGATTCACGACGCACCATATAAGTTGGGTAAGACTGTACATGTTAGCCTATGCCTCAAGTTCACTGACATTGCCCAGCTGATAACTAGGGTTGAACGATGGTTAGTTTTGCAGTAAACTTTGACGTATAATAATTCATTACCGTAACTACTTACAGATTTATAGTACCTCCAGACTACTTCGAAATATGTATGTGTATGCGTAGTTTCAGTATTACTACACCTTGCTGTTACACCTTGTATAGATATAGAAATATATATCTTTTTATCTTTGTGTAGAATTACGAATCATGGGGGTTTCACTTTACCGAAAAGCGAGTGATAATTTATTATTACGTATAAGTACATATTATTTTTAACAAGAAACAAATTGGTGCGTGTTCGCACTGGGATTTAAACTCGACAACTTGGCTTGTAACGGTAAACGGTTCAAATGTCAACGGTTTAGATGAACAACGGATCTGGCAGAGTCCAAGCTGGGGGAATACATCACCTACCACACCATTATGCATGTGCACGAGTATATAACTGTTTTACTTTGTAGGAGACTAGACCAATACGGGGCCATAGTAAGAATATTATGAGATTTGAATTACTACAGGGCGAGGACTGACGAAGAGTGGTGCAATATCCAAAGTGGTGATGCTGCAATTGTTCCGAGCAAGCGTGGCGCTCACCGTTAGGTGGACGACCTGCTCGTCGCAAGTTAAGTACTCTGCACCTGCAGAATAAGCTCTAGTCTGCCTCCACTCTCCCCCTCCGAGTCCGCAGAGAGATGACTCATAATAATTAGGTGCCGGTTAAACCAAGCAAAGATATTTAATAACTTCTTGAGAAACCCGATGACGTATTTTTGTATTTATTCGCATTCACGGATTATTGGAAGCGATCATAAGTATTGCATTGATCTGTCTATTTGCTGACAAAATATTGATCGTAGTCTGCAAAAATATTCACGACTCAAAACAATCATACATTACCTACCACAAAATCTCTTATGAAGCGTGTATGTAATTATATGTATAGCAGATGCCGCAGCCATATTGTAGGATCCTGCATATAATTAGTGGCGCTTTAGTGGAATGAGATGCGGTAGGTAGCAGACGTGTGCGCCGCGCCGGCGCGCCGCCGCCGCCGGTAAATTTTCCACGCCGCCGCCGCCGATTTTGGGACCGGCGTGAAATCGGCGTCAAATATTATACTGTTTTAAGGCATTTTTTAAATTAACCTCAGTAATCTTTATTTTATTATCCTCGCTTATTAGCTATTTAACCTTATAGGTCTGTAGCAACTGTTAAAAATATTGGGGGAAATAATAAAAGCGCTGTGCGGCGCGGGCACCGCAATGGAAAAGTTACCCCATAATACAAACAAAATTAAACTCTATTTTGCTGTCGTGACGGCTCAGTGCTCTGAACATTTTTGCGTAGCGGTGGCATGGTTTGATTTTTGTATCACCATCAGCCTATACTTTTCACTGCTCGACGTAGGCCTCCCCCTCAGACCGTCACACGGAACGACAATTTTGCCACCGCATCCACCGGTTGCCTGCGGCTCTCTTGATGTCGTCGGCCCATCTAGTGGGAGGCCTATCTACGCTGCGTTTTCCAGTCCGTGGTCGCTACTCTAGAACCTTTCTTCCCCATCCTTTATCAGCTCTACGAGCGATGTGGCGTGCCCATTATCACTTCGGACTTCGGCTTACAAACCCTTAGAGCTATGTTGTAAACTTTAGCCCTTTGGCGAATATTCTCGTTCTGGATTTTATCACGCATAGAAACTCTGAGCATAGCTCTCTCCATTGCTTGCTGTGTGACTCTGAGCTTCTCCAAAAGGCCAGCAATTAAGGACCACGTTTCCGTTCTATACGTCATCACTGGTTGAAGACCCTTGTCTTCAAGCACTGTGGAATTTTGGACGAGAAGATGTCACGTAACTTCCCAAACGCTATCCATCCGAGTTGGATTCTTCGGGCGACCTCTTTGTCGAAGTTGGACCTGCCCGTTACTTTCCATTCGAGCGTCGTAAACATATATCTTCCAGGGCGAGTGAACCATTACGGGGATATAATATCCCCCTGTCTCACTCCCCTGCGCAGCTGAATTATATTTAGTCTGCTGGTTCTGTACTTGAACATAGTCGCGGAATCATACACAGCCATCTCAACACCTCGGTGTACCGCAATTAAACTTGGCTTCGCTGCAGACACTCGAGAATAGCCTAGGCTTTTATATTTAGTCTGCTGTTTCTGTACTTGAACATAGTCGCGGAATCATACACAGCCATCTCAACACCTCGGTGTACCGCAATTAAACTTGGCTTCGCTGCAGACACTCGAGAATAGCCTAGGCTTTCTCATAGTCCTCAAAGGCGAGACACAGGGACTAGATTCTTCAGTCTTTTGTAAACCTGCTGCACGGTGTGAATATGGTATAAGTCCCGTAACCCCTTCGAAATCCACCCTGCTCTGGCGGTTAAAACTCGTCAAGTCTTTTTGCTTGACGAGTCGAGACTCAAGACTACCTTCGAATACAGCTTGTAGTAGAAACTCAGAAGAGAGATGGGCCTTTAGAAGCATTTTACTTCTTTCTTGAAAAACAGCACCACAATCTGTTCAACGCCTTTGCAGTTCTCCCATTGTTCAAAGCAAATTGAACTACTTTAGGAGCTCACGAAGTAGGTACCGGTTTTCCTGCTGCTTCTAAGAGCTCCGTAATAACGCTATCTAGTTATTTCTATATAATTATGTGTATTTATTAGGTGTTTTATTAATTGGAAAAAACAGTAGTATAATTCTTGTTTTTATTAAGTCTATAAAAAAAGTTCCCACGCCGGTTTCACGCCGAAAACACGCCGCCGCCGATTTTTGATCGGCGCCCGCCGCCGATGGATTTTTCATCGGCGCACACGTCTAGGTAGCAGCCATGCAGTAGGTAGTAGGTAGTGGTCTCCCATGATGGATTGCTGATGTGATGATGCGTCATAATATAAAATAAAAACAAAAAATAAACTACTAATATATTCGAGTTAGCTATACATATTATGTATAATAGGCGTGGCGTAAGATTTTGAAATCTTCTTCCATAATGGTGGTACATATTTACTATTTACGGAAAACCTTTATTTCGGTAATAAACTTGAGTTTACCAAGTTTAAAACCATTTATCTAATATTTTTTCAAATAGTGCGCCAAAACAGCTCGCCGGTGTCATGGCGTCGGCTCTGACGTCACGCTTAGGTAAACATGTCATTATTTCTATACGTTACGTAGAATTTTAACAAAATATTAAATAATTCGTGTGATAAAAATGAATTCCGAAGTTTATAAGTGGCGTGCAGTACCGCAGTGTAAAAACACATCAATAAGAACACCCAACAATGTGTTTGTACATGTTCCAAACAAGAAAATAATAAGAGTTAAGTGGTGAAAGCTCGCAAGGCGAAAGTTCTGTGAAAACCACTTTGATGTGAATATGTTATCATGTAATGATAGGTCTTAAAATGTTTGTTTGACTTGAAATAGTTGAAGTAATGAGGCTATGGAATAAATAATTTATTGAGGTCTAATTCGCGCACAAACGAATAATAAAATATATAATTTTGACATACCTCGACGTTTCGACCGAGTTACATCGGTCGTGGTCACGAGAAGACTGGTGAATGCGGGTATCACCGTCCGGAGCGACAGGTGTTGTTTCCAACTACCCGCGTTTGATCTTGCAAAACATAATCGTCACGACATACAACACTAACAGTATCCGAAGTCCCACTTGAACATAAGTTGCGCTGTACACACTTGCTAATTACTGGATTCCATGATCCAGACAACCTAAACCCATCTTCCCGATTGAAATTCCGGTACTTCTTGATTTCAATCGCTTCACAAACAATTCTAGGATAGAAATGACGATCAGTGGAAAGGATTTTCGGGTCATGTAATTCGATCCAATGGTTTAGTCCTGAATCAAGCAAGTGCTCGGCTATGGCTGACTTGCTTGATTCAGGATATGGCTTTGTGCGCGAATTAGACCCGTTTAAATACTAATTAACATGTATTCAGTTCGCGAAAGTTTAAGATCTTCTTTTTCTTGTTTTGCAGTTGGATTTTTTGTTTAATTTTATAATTTATTTTTAATCATATTTATTTTGTATTCCAAACAGATAGGTAGGTAGGTACCTACCACTTTTAAAAATAATAAATGTAAGTAATATAAAACTATTCCAAACGAATACCAAAACATGGCTTTTGTACATTCAGCTAGGAAACCTATTTTTTACGGCTAACCTATTTTTTTTATCAAATGTAGGTGTGTAAGTAATTTTAATATAGGTACTTACAACGGTTTATGCCATATTCGTTCCGAGGAAGTCCGACCCACATAACAAAATAATATCTGATTTTTATCAGGTTCTGACTTCGTCCTACTTTTGATTATAAGTAAAGCTGATGAAACAGTGGAATTTTAAAATCAGAACCAGTGTATGAAATAAGATATGGATTACAGAAATAACACACAACTTTACAAACATAATTTAATCGTAATTTATCCATTATTTCTATTCAACGTCTTACAAATATATTTACAATTGAATTGGTCTTATATTAGTAAGTATGGCAATATCTTACATACAACACGTGTACCTACTGAGTGTAGTAGTACTGCGAGCGGCCGCCTCACTGGCCGCTCCCGGTCCCGCTGCGGCTGCCGCGCCGGCCGCCGCCCGCTGCGCCGCCGGGGTGCGAGTGCGAATCCTAACCAGTTTTTCCTAATGAATGCACTGAACATTAGATCAGTTGCATTTGGAACTCGCACTAGGTCAACTAAATGTAAACATTACTCTATACTAATTACATAAATATAATGAAAATGGTGTCATAGTGTAATAAACCGAGTAGGTAATGTTTATTAAACATGTACATCGTAATCCAGTAGTCATTACAGTGTTTGATTTACAGAGTAGGTACGTAGATACGACCGAATTACGTGTTGATATTCACATGTTTTTTTAGTTTCACATTTTAGCTTATACAATAATGTGTATTATATACATCAGAATCTGTATTACCTATATACATATTACATAGTATTTGAATATCTTTGCAAATAAATACATTATTAACATAACTAGTGATGCGCTAACCCTCTATCTACATACCAACAAACGTATTGATACTCGTATTTGATCAATAAGTTCCGACCAGGCACTGACATCGATATCTAGTATGAGTTATTTAAGTTACGTTTTATAGAACGAGTCCCGTGGTCAGTCAGTTGTAAGCACGCAGAGCGAGACGCGTCTGTCTCGGCCCGGCCCGCGTGCGGCGCCGCGTGTGGCGCAGGCGGCCCGCGGGCGGCTCGGTCCGGCCCGCGTGCGGCACCGTGTGTGGCGCGGGTGGCCCGCGTGCGGCTCGGTGCGGCCCGCGTGCGGCGCCGCGTCACAACGGCAGGTCATTGTCCACGTCGAGCTTGCGGCGCACCCACTGCAGCACCGCCTCCTGCGACAGAGAGCCGTGTACACGCGCCGTGCGGTTGGAGTTGCACTAGATCCGTTCGGAACTAAAGAGGGCAATGTAGTCGAATGTGAAAACACGCAAATAATAGTGGCTTTATATAATTATATGAGAAATGTTCTGTACCTTCAAAAAAGTCTTTGTTTCATAGAGCTAGGTAGTCAATAAATTTGTAAGTGCAGGTGATTTGTTTATACCTAAATAAGTACGGTATACTTATTCATATATTAATATTGACAGATACTCCATCTCACGAAGATCCGTTAGATACTCACGTATATTGCACATTGTGTTATCAGACAGGTTTTGTCTTACACGTCACTGTACATTGGGAGCTGAACGGCCTTCGTGACATGGAACAGCTGAAGCAGCATCCAGCACCGCATTTATACTAAGTACGTAAGCGCCGGGCGCTAGTGTGGCATGCGTGTACGTACGCACCCGCACGGAGACGGCGAGCGCAGCCGCCACCAGCCGGCCGCAAGGGAAAGGAGGAACAAAAGCATGCATGCTCAAGGTATAGGTGATGATGAAATTAACTTTTTACCACAATAATCACATGATATGTATCTACCACATATCACATAATTATTTGTTTCAATAGCTAGATTAAAGTTCATAGCTGCTTATTTGAAGACTTCCCCGAATATACCATTTGGCTGAAGTAAGAATAGATTTAATTGAATAAAAATATACGAAATCGTTTCCCAGTAACCTTAAACTTTTTTAAATTTTTAATGTGCATCATTCACCTTACACAATAGGTATTTGTATATTTGGAACAGTTTAAATACTAACTATAAATAGAAAGTAATCTATCTGAACATTGGTCTGTGCAAACGACCAAGGTAAAGTGTGTAGACGTGTGTAGAAGTGTGAGAATGTGTGTGTGTGTAGACGTGTGTATTTGTTATTTTCTCTCTAAATTGTGTAGGTACTCAATTAGTCTCTACAGCTATCCTACAGAATTATGATTACATTTTGCGATAAATGAGGTTGTGTTATTTAATCAGTTGTCACAGATTTCTAGCATTGTGGTAACGGAATACTCAGGAGCTTAGCGGCAGATAAGAAAAACCACACCCACACACACCCTCACACACTCACACAAACACTATATATACAATGATTAACTCCATATAAATAACAACCCCCAGCCCCACATCAATATCAATTTAAGGTTAGGTACCATCACCTACAATATTATTATACTTCACCTATCTGTCATGCGGTAATTATTGGCAGCGTTAATCCAATGATTTAGTGAACAATGAAAGTAGTCGAGTGGAAGCGGGAAACGGACAAGCTTATGAAGAGAGGGTCGGAGCGGCCGCGGCGCGACGCGGCTCAGTCGTGGTGGCGCGACAGGTGCGCGTTGTCGGTGTAGTCGTCGTAGTCGCGCGGCGGCTCCAGCTCGTCCGCGTCGCCGGCGCCGCCCGCCTCGTACTCCTCGCCGCCCTCGTCCGCCTCCTCGTCGCTGTCCCCCCCGCCCCCGCCCCCGCCGCCGCCCTCCTCGCGCGCCCGCGGCAGCATCGGCGCCGACTCCTGCCCACACACGCACACACCCGCATGCGGCCATACACGCTCGCGACGACGCCCTTACCGGAACTTATTTGTGGATACTTTGTCGAATTAGCACTTTAGTCGGCTTTCATTAAAGTTCGATAAAGCTATCGTCGGCGTCGTGGAATCCCGGTTAGTGGGCGGCACATTAAATACTGTTATACATTTACACCAAAATAATTAATCAATAGCATACAAACAATGAACGGGTATAGTGTGGTCTGCCGTCGAGTTTGTAGTATTTTAATTAAGTACTAAGCACAACCACCACCAACACTTTTCTGTTAAGCAATCTACATCCGTTTTCAGTGATCAGTACGAAATCCGACACCGAGGTAGGTTGACACATTCATGCATCAATTTTTGTTAAGGAGAACCACGCAAGCAAAAGATTGACGATTTGCACAAGTATTATAGAAAAAAAGTAATTTGGGATACACTCAGCTCCCCCCGGTGCAAATCGAGCAGCTATACTCACCTGGTTGTGGACGGTGGTAGAGCAACCGGCAATACATTAGTCTAATTTGGTTTAATTGTGTAATCCTTTTTTGGCTTTGTTTTTGTGTAACTTGTGTATATTTTAAAATGTTGTTACGCTGTTGGATTATCAAAATAAATAAATAAATAAATAAATAAATATAAACCTCCGTGCAGTACCTACCTTGTTGGGTCGCCAGCCGCAGCCCGGCAGCGGCAGGCCGTCGGGCCCGAGCGGGCACGGCGCGTCCAGGCCGGGCACGCCCTGCTCGCCCTTGTCTCCCTTGTCGCCCTTGCGGCCGCGCTTGCCGGCGGGACCCTGCAACACGGCGCGGTCAGTGGCGCTGGCGGCTCGGGCGCGCGGTGCGGGTTAGTGGCGTTAGTGCATGCGGTGCGGGCGGGGGCGGGGGCGGGCGGGCGGGCGGAGCGGCCGTCGAGCGATAGCGTTCTCTGACTTACGGGTTCTCCCTTGTAGCCCTTGTCGCCCTTGGGTCCCTATCGACAAAAATATGGAGTTACTATCGCGGTTCGACGACGCGGAGACGGCTCAGTGTTCCGATGCACTACTGACCTCTTGTCCCGGAATGCCGTCGGTGCCCTGAAAGTCGATCGGAACTGGTCGATTACAGATATAGGAAACGATCGATGCGATAGGAAGGAGAGCGCACTACGTACCGGCAGTCCGGGGTCGCCGCGCTCGCCCTTGGAGCCCGGCTCTCCCTGCGCGCCCTGCGGACGGCACACGTCAGTGACACTAGTAACGGTGGACAGTAGGTAACGGTAACGGCCGCGCTAGGCGGTAAGCCGGTAAGGCGCGCGGACACTCACCTTCATGCCGTCGAGTCCGGGCGGGCCCTGCGGAACAACAAAGTGATGAGCGCGGTGTGCAGCGGCACGGAGCGGGCGCGGGCGCGGGCGCGCGGGCACATGCGACCATGCGGGGCTGCGCGGGACCAGGGGCAACAAAACACCGGTGTGCACGGCATGCAAACGTTTATTTACCTTCAAAATAACTTTGTAAAAACAATATTTTTCGCTCTCGATTTGTATGGTACAAATGACGACTTCCGTTTCTCATACAAAAACTAAATTCTTATAATTATTAGCTTACGCGATACGATGCCGATATAGAGACGGGAACGTGAAAGATTACAATTACGTAGAGTTATTTAGATAGATTACGAGTATAATTATGAAAATGACAGACTTCCACATAAATAATAGGCAGAAAATATACCTACATAATATATAACGAGAATGAAGAATAACTTGAATGATGCGAATGAGTATTATACATAGAGGTCGGTCGATGCCACATTGCCTCGGCCGCGGTCGGTCGGCCATGTGGCGGCGGCGGCAGCGCGCCGACGGTCGGCGGCGGCGGAGATACTGAGTCGGGCTCAGCTAATTTTATTGCAACATTGAACCGGGCTTATCGAACACTCTGCATTTTATGTAGGTAGTAATTCATTATTGTAAAAATACAATGTGGGTGTTATTAACTACGAAGGAGGTTGAGATTTACTGACCGAAAGAACAACTTAAATAACAAATAAAATACATAGAGTTAAAACGTTTCCATAATCTTAGATAAGGATCATACTAGGAATCATTATCATTTGTACATTTTGCGAGTTTCCGACCTGCGCAGCTTCATTGGAACGCTACTCCTATCGCGAACTCTGACCCTGACGCCGACGCCGGCGTCAGGAGACCGACATTATGTTTATTGATCGACGTGACGTCAATGGGAGGTAAGATTTTAGACGCAAAGCTGCAGTTTTGGTCCGAATTTAACCAGACACTGGGCTCTTTTTAAACACTTAATTTGAGATGTTTGGATGAAAAACCTCGCGGTGAAAGGCAGGACTAGTCTACTAGAACTATGCAGGAGACTGTCATACTCCAGTCGCCAGTGGCATGCATAATGTTACCACAAAAATATTTCGTACTTTTGTAATATATAATAATAATATATAAATTATTTACTTGAGAGTGATGCTAAATCGCTAAATGATCGGCCAAAAATACAATAAGTAAACCACGAATTGCGTTCGATAGAGTGACCCAGTCGATATCTCGGAGTAGCATAGAAATGAAGCTAGCGTATCACTCGTTAACATTAGTCACTAGGAGCCACAGCACGCGAGGTCTCGCCGCACGCGGGCGGAGGAAGGACGAGGACAGTGCGTGGAGAGGGAGGCGCGCGCGGCGCCCCCTCGGGACGGCAACACCCGGGGGGACCGCAGCGCCCCGGCGCCCCGACGCCTCGGCGCCCCAGGCGGGGGGCGCTGCGTGTCGGGGCATCGGCGAGCGAGCGGCATCGACACTGTTGTTCTGGAACCGATGTCAAATCTCCGGCAACCTATCACACCGGTGCATACCCATAATTAAATATGCATAGTTAAGTATCGATGCTTTTCGCTTTCCGACGCGACTTAAGTACATAATATAATATCTAATATTATTAATATACGATAACCATAGCGATAGGAATAACTATATTCACAAGTGTAATTATACATAATCAAATAGGATTAGGTAGGTAGGTACTTACTTACAATTCCAAGAGTAATTTAATTTTAACGAGGATTTTTATCGTAAATGACACTGAGTAAATTAGAACCGGTACTGACCAGCGACGTCGGCGGCGACGATGCCATAGCAGCACTGCACGAGGCTGCAGCTCTCATGGCGTGAGGAGTAGGGCCGAGAAGCTCATATCACATTTTATTTTGCATTACATTTTCGAGAAATCATTCAGTATAGTCAATTATTCGACTAAATAAAATTTCCATCAAAATAAGACAAGTTGCTCTCGAAACATAAAAAGCAACCGTAACCGAACATACCTCTACTTATTTACAAATATTGATGAAAACATTTTGTAATCCTAACCAGGAAATCTATGTTTATCTACTTTTGTTATTGTAGCACCAGACATAGGAGCAAGAAAACAATGAGAAGCATAATTATTATTATAGGGACCACTCTGTGAAAGCACATGACAAATGTAACAGTTCCAGGTTACACCATCAGCGTAGTACTTATTTTCTGTGTCATGTTTCATAGAAAATTCATTTTCATTGTGATTTACCAGAAATGTTACAATGTTTGGAAAGGAGCGTTTACTTACAGACTTCCTCTGATTCTGCGCGTGGTAAGTAACGTGATCGCGCGTCCGAGCCGACAGACCAACTCCGATCTGCAAACTCGTTTGTTTAAGTTAGCTTACGCTCTCTCTAGTTCACTTTCGCCTCTAATCTCCAATCAGCAGGAGAGTGAGTAGAGCGCCGGAGGGAGATCATCCGATATCAAACATAATAATGATAAATCATCGAGTTCGTACGAATCGAACGCCCGAAGGACACGTGCGTATTTTAACATTTGTATGAGTGCGCCCGTGCGCTTCAGGAACTTACATTAAGGTAGGTAGATACATAACAAATTTTTACACGACTTACAATACCTAGTTCCATTTGGTACAATTTATCTTTTTACAATGTTATAACACTTATATTAAGACACGGTAACGTATTTTTTCTTAAACGTAAATCAAGTAAGTACATCACAATTTTTACAATTTACAAAACAATCGGCGACGTAGTGTAGTGGCGAGGACGGCGCGCGGCGCACCGCTTGCAGGACGGCGACGCCGACGGTGCGGTGGCGGTGCGGCTACGGCGCGGCTGCGGCGCGGCGCCGGCGCGGCGGCGGCACTACGTGAAGGCGAAGTCCGGCGGCCAGCGGTTCTCCTGCACCCACACCACCCGGGTTAGTACACACCACGCCGGCACACGGTCGCTCGGCCGTGTGCTTCCTAACTAACAAACATGCACTAACGGGGGAGGTGAGTAGGCCGCTGTTAATGTTAGTCGTGAGAGAGCGTCGGAGAGATCTATCGTGTACGGTAACAGTGGTGGCGAAGTGGTCCGGCTACTGACCCGGGGACCGCCGTCGCCGCCGCGCCCCGCCTCTCCCGGCAGCCCCACCGGACCCTGCGGACGCACGACGCATCGTGTCACAAAAAACTTGATCCGATAAACAGATCTGATAATCCGACTCTATAAAACTATTATATAGGTACTTAGGTAACTTTTTTAATAGTTTGGCGAATTACTCTTGTTTATTAGTGCTATCGGCAAATTCGGCAAACGCCGTTGTTGTTTTATTATACAGTCATTTGAATAAAATATGAAAGCTGGTCGCCGAGCAAACTGCAAACTCGCATCGGCGTCAGTCGCCTCCGCAAGGTCAGGTCGCCGAGCCCACGTGGCGACAGATTCTCTCTGAGCTGAAGCCGCGCATATTTACTTTGTTGCCGGCTTTGATCGAAAAATATCTCTGTTGATGATTAATTTTTTTAGAACATCCTGCTAAAGAGATACCTAACTATAAAAAATATCATTTAATAACAATATTGTGCGGTGAGGACGTACATTATACATCTAGGTGACATAAATAACAACATTTTAAATAATCGTGTTTCAGGTAAATTAAATTAAATATAGCTGGGTAGGTACAATATTTCGAATTTTTCCTTAATTCCAGCATGCGTCATTGATTAACTTCGATAATGTATAGCCCACTTAGGTAACTTCGACACCCATACTATTGAATTTGACTGATAATCTTCCTGCCTCGCCTCATAAAGGGAATTCTGTCCCTGGTCTCCGGGAGCGTGCGAGCCATGCGCCGGCGCAGGCGCAGGGTGGAACACAAGAGAACAACTCACCGGCAGCCCCATGGGCCCAGCGTCGCCCTTCTCCCCGCGGTCGCCCTGTCGACAGTTGCGTGCACCAGAACAGAATATAAATAACGATATTAGCAGGTGTCCAATGCATGGCTACATAAGGAAAATGCAAATATCACTAATACACAATACATAAACATGTCTATTTAAATTTTATTATAACATACTTAGTACTATGTGTTCATGATTGCAAGTGCATTCGTCGGGAGAGGTTACAGGATTACCGACTCAAATGCACGACTATTTTGGGGTCTCCATTGGCGGTAACGTCACCGCCGGTGGCGCTGAGAGGGGCACCGCCGGCGGTAGCGTCACCACTATGAGGTTCTCTCTATACAATGTAGGCACCTACATGATCTCCAATTACACAAATATCCACTGGGTTATCGTATATATACTAACTAACCTCACTGCGCCCGCAGATAAGTTTTGACAACAAATTGCAGCGTCAATTTGACTATTGTGTAGGTACTGGCTCAATTATTGAAATATTATTATGTGTGGGCTTAAAATAAAACTATCTTAGTAGGTACTGTTGACTGTTGACATAATATAAACTGCTCGCGATGACCTAACTATTGTCTACTTTTACTACTGCGGTAGGTACAAGATAGGTAGTTCAACTGATCACTCCCATGCCCCATCGTCACGCCACGTCAGAGGATTAAATTCATTAATTGAATAGATCAACAAATAAATGAACCATAAATGATTATGTTGGGCGGCGTCGGCGAACTCGGATACCAGAGGATCACTCTGAGATATGATAGGTGGCCCTTTATTATCTAGTGGCGAGTGCAGTTCAGAGTGTAGGTGCGTAAGATGCGGGTGGTGGTGTAGCGGCGGGTGGTACTTACCGCCTTGCCGCGCGCGCCCTGCTCGCCCTTGTCGCCCTTGATGCCGGGCGGGCCGGCGACGCCGGGCGGGCCCGCCGGCCCAGGCGCGCCCGGCGGGCCCATCATCTGTACAACAACGCACCGTGACAACCATACTCATCACAACTACCACGGCGACTACTGAACATGTAAAATAACATTAATTGGATGAGCTCTCTTGCTCTTGCTCGAGATCATGTAAGTTTCTGTTCTTAATCTACAACTTAAGATGTATATATTAGTTAGAACTAAAGAGCAAGTGCACACTGAAGATAGCTATCAGAGCTAAGTTTGATTTATTAATACGGCCCTTAGATGTCAAAAGGGGATTCAACGGATTGAGAGCCCCAGGCAAGCAATCTACAAGAAATCTTAATTATAGAAATAAATAATAATAAAATATACGTTTATAATGTATAAGTTTAAAACTTTGATCTTAATTGTGTATAGGCAAGAGGGTTGTGCATAATTAGGCCGGTGGATACATTTGGCAAATTGTCGTTCGGTGTGGTGGTCTAAGGGGGAGGCCTATGTTCAGCAGTGGACGTCTTCAGGCTGATGATGATGATGATGAATGTTATTGTTTTTATTTGAAATAATACCCTGATTACTAACTAGTATCAGGGTTACCCCCTTAAATCCTTATTAAGATCAAGACAATTTTCTGTAAAATAAAATGTATGTCAATGAAAACTTTTTAAAATACGTGAATTTTATATGACAGCTGATCGAAATAAGCCCAAACATTATCTATCTACTATCACTGAGGAGTACCGCGGTCATGCCTTTCATCTCTATCACCAAATGAAAACAAATATCCAGATATCCAGACGTTCCTCCATAGTACCAACTAGAGAAATTAAGGCTATAAGTATAGAAAGTCGAGTCAACTCACCATTTCATGTCCGTAGAGCTCGTAGCCGGTGCCATCTCCCTGCAAGTTCAACAGTGGGCATAAAGATTAACAGTTCGTGAGTCGCGACCGGCTCCTACACTTCAGTGATTGACTTGTAAGATTGCTACATTATTAGAATTAAACCATTATCACATATAGGGTTTTATCTCCCGCGTTATTTCTAGCTGGGAATACTCTGTGCGGTAGTTATTGAATAGTGCAGCACTGAGCACGCAAGTGATGTAAGCACAAACTATTTTTATTATGTGTCGGAGCAGCAAACTAGCTGACTGCCTGTCTGATGGACGACGGTCGCCGCCGCGCCTAATATGAACACTCGCAGCGTTGTCGATGCAAACTGACGTACAGTTTGGTAAAAGACATAGCGGCGGAGACAAGCTGGAACCGCACCGTGTCGTGTCGTGTCGTGTCGTGTCGGGTGGATAGTTACCTGCCGCCTCCTCAGCTTCCTGTATTTCTGGTCAAGCCCCGCCGCCGCCGCCGCCACCGAGAACAACCAGCGACACGTTAGCGCAATCACACACAAATCACACACCCTCATACATCGCTCGAACGCAACGTTCAGTTTTATGCATTGACAATTGACATGAACAGGTTAAAATGTCGATTTATGACGAAAACACGACGTTCTTGATTTAGTATTTATTATATTCTGAAACATATTTTGTTCGTAACATTGTTTGTTCGTGTGTTAATATGTAATGTAGGTGAGTAATGTAATGTATACATGTGGGCAAATAGTAGAAACCCAAAAACGTGTACTTAATAGGTATCGTGTTTTCTCCAAAAACTTTCGGAAGTGTCTGTAAAGCATTCGCCACTTTACCGAATGTGAATATTGACTGTAACTTGACTAGACTCATTTAATTACTTACTATAATAATAGTCAACCTGGGGTACTAAATTTTTTACTGTACATTTATATTGAAATCTTGTGAAATCGTGAAAATTCAACCTTAAAAAAACTGCATTCAATGTAGTTTGTTACATCAAATCTTGATAATATTAATAACTTAGTAGGTACTCGTATACAGACCTAGGAATTTAATTTTTGGATTAAATTGTTGGATTGTTTACCTAAGAGTAAAAATGTGTCCATTACAAATTGTCTTTTCGTGTAAAACTTTACTTGTATTTTCTATGAAGGCGAACAAACTAGGCTTTGTGCTCTTACGACGCGTACCTACGAGTACTACACGCGGCTAGCGCGCGCCGGCCGGCCGCCTCGACGGATCCGACGCGTGGCGCGGCGCGGCGTGCGCGTGGCGCGGCGTAACGCGGCTCGCCACAGCTCGGCACGTTTCGTGCTTAACAAATGTTATAGCTTTTTACTCATTACTAACTGATTATTCATTAAGAAGTTAGTCTTTCATATAGAGTAATAGTATTGCAGTCACTGGAATAATTTTATTATTGGATGAATCATCATTGAAATCTTGGAATTGTTTGTCTTTGCTTTTTTTGTTTGTTTGTAGGTTGCTTTTTTTCCTTTAGTCTTGTGCTGTGCAGTCAATGCTAAGATATGTTTATGGTATACCTGTGCCTTTCATCCTCAACATTTGAGAAATTTACCTTGGATGTAGGTAATATATATTATTGAAGAACTCTTTAGTTTTCCAATTCAATTTTGTTAACAGCATTTACGATCTTGAGGGGTTTATTGTTATGCCGGTTGTCAAGAATTATTTCTGATTTGCACGTGACATGCAATCACGCCGTGCACTGCATTAAATCATGGCTCGTGTTGACATCTTTCGCTCTTTTCATTAAATTGTCCAATAGGATGGCTTAGTTCTAAAAGTCACTAAGTCCCAATTTTGCTGTTTTTATATTACCAGTTCAAAAAATTTTACTTATCGTCCTCTTTCGTTTGGTCGTACTCTTGTTTCTCTAAAGTGACTCTAAGTGCGTTTTTCCCAGTGCCTAAAATCTCTAACTCCATTCAGTTCGGTTCATAACGTAACTAAGTACAAAGCAGAATCTAAATTCGGAGCAAAAAGTAACTATGTTACTTATTTTTCACTTAAAAGTAACTAAGTTCATACATTTTTAGTCTATGTCCTGGCTTCATTAGTGGCCGTTTTTTCACTGTTAATATTACCTGCGACAGAAACTTTGTGCAACAAGGTTGTTTTATTTATTCGTCAATATTTGGTGAAAAGCAATAACTTTAAATGTGCCGATTTCAAGTATATTGACCATAAACGAGCATAAACTTCAACGGAAAGTACTTCCACACTAAAATTATACATACCTAACTATCCATTTGCTGTTTGTTACCTTTTCACAGCTAATCGGCTGAACCGGTCTCGATGAAATTTTGTATAAAGATCTAATGGATCTAGCAGACAGGCCTAGGCTACCTTTTTTCACAATAAAATAATCTTAAAGAGGGTGCAATAGGGGTTGAAATGTTGTATGGACAATCCCTATTTTCTGAAGTTAGGGATTTGATAAAGATGTATGACAATTAGTAAAATAAGAGATGGAGAGAGAGAGAGAGAGATAGACAGACAGAGAGAGAGAGATAGACAGAGAGAGATACACATAAATAAATATAGTGCAGATAGTTTTATGCATTGAAAAGAGTTTTTTAAGTATATTAGTTCGCAGGATGAATAAACAATAGAAGACAATAATCCGATCGAACAAAATAGTAATAAAGCATTGAGATTAGATGAGCAAACGGGAGAAATGGTGTGGTAAAGCGATTTTAGATGATTATTTAATGTTAACTATAGATATTGTCAAGAGATGATTTTTGAAAAATGTCACTAAATCCAAAGAATTTTGCTAAAAGTATTCAACTCCAGTGATTTTGCGATAAGTCCATAGTTATAATAATTATGTTATGCAATAATATAAATGTTATTGTACTTTGGAGTTTGATACATTAAACAGTGTCCTAAGAACTATGTTTGTCATTTTTATCCAAATATTTTAACAAGAATTTTCACGTAAATACACACAATTTGTCACTAAAACGTCCATACCCAAAAAATGTCAGAATGGACTAAGTGACTTTTAGAACTAGGCCCTCCTACCGAGCAAAGCTCGGAATATACAAGGTGTAACAGCAAGGTGTAGTAATACTGAAACTATGCATACACATACTTATTTCGAAGTAGTCTGGAGGTATTTTAAATCAGTAAGTAGTAGACGTGTGCGCCGCGCCGGCGCGTTATTTATAGTTATTGTGAAATATACCTATTATGGAATTTAGCATTTCTTCCTTTCTTTTATTATCCTCGTTCGGGCTTCGTCTTCTGCACGTGAGCTGTTCCATTTTCTTTTATTATGTTTGTATGTTTCACACGATTTCTGTAGCAAGCTCCTCTTTGTCTGTTGCATACCAACACACGAGGAGAACTCTCCATAGTGGTAGGAGTTGGTTTCGATGGGTTCTACGCCGTACCTACATATTTTCAGCTGGTGCTGGAATTTCTCTATAGATTTGATTGTTTCTTCACTTACGAACTTCAACGTTGTGTTCGTTCTTCGGAAATATTTGTGTTGTACAACAGATGTTCTATTCTAAATATGTTTATGTACAGCAGGTCTTGAGCCGATTTGCTCTTCTGTGGTATTTTCAGTATCGTCGAACTAATAATTAAATTAACGCAAGTGTCGACTTCTTTTCAAGAGTTTTACTAACTATCGGTGGCCAGCCTTGCGCAGTAACTAGGGTTCGACACGTTGCTGTAATGCTTTGGTAGTATACTACGCGGCGGCACGCGCGGTCGCGACGCGCGAGCAATACGACTTCTCGGCGAAGACTATGACTATGACTGAAATCTATGGAGATAACAATGTATAATATAATATGAGTGATTCCTCACCGAGTCTCCCTTGTCGCCTTTGTCGCCCTTGACGCCGGGGTAGCCGGGCGGGCCGGGCAGGCCGGGCGCGCCGAGCATACCCGGCGAGCCCATGTCGCCGTACTCGCCCTTCACGCCCTTAGGCCCCACCTCACCCTGCACACAAATAATAATATGTCACATCACATTCGAAACGAGTCGCGTCTTGTAAAATATTTAAAGATAGAATAAAGCAAATGTTTCGTGGGTGCATACTAACCGGTTTCCCCGGTGGCCCCTGAACGCCCAGCAGGCCCGCGGCGCCGTCCAGCCCGGGGGGCCCGCGGGGGCCCACCTCGCCCGTCCGACCTGCGCACCAACAAACGATCACACCGAGCACAGCACGCCAGACACCAGCGCCTATACAGCGCGAAGGTGACTCGACAGGAAGATACACGAGAGTTCTCCACGGAAACAATTAGAGGATTAAAGATTATTCATTTAAAAAATGGCAAGGAGAAATCAGCCGTGAAATATAGAAAGAAACAAAAAGTATGGCTTACCTGATATTTCGCACAATTAAAATGAACAACACTAAAATGGAGCCGAAACCCGCGCGGGTCAGGATCGTCAGTCGTCGTCTGTACCACTACACACCGAGTATACGCGAGAGCTAGTCGGAGGGCTAGTCTGTTAAGGGCATGCAACAGCCGTGCCCGTGCGCATGCGTCCCGTCCGAAGCCTACAAGCGTAGCGTCGGGTGCAAGGCGGTTCGTGCGCATGCTCGGCGGCGGTGCGTGCGTCGGTTACCCGCTTGCCGCGCTTGCCGCGCGCGCCTCGCTCGCCGGGCGCGCCGGGCGGGCCGGCCGCGCCGCCCTCGCCGCGCTCGCCGCGCGCGCCCGCCGCTCCTTCAACAACACACGACTCACGCTCCGCACCCGGCCCGCGCTACTCTACCGCTCCCGCTACTGCACCGTCCGCGACGTCTCGACTTTTTAAACGCTTACAGGGTTTTCACATACGACGGATCGAATTATTTTTGTCCGTTGATAAATTGATTTTGCCCTTTTTACGGTCGAGATGTCGACTGACGGTTAGAGGTTTCGCCAAAAATACAAAATATAATTTCCAGGCCAGCGTAAATTTGTGACCAAAATTAAGAAATTAAAACAAATTATAGAGTTATTAGCGGCAAAACTCACGTAGTTATTCAGTCAATACTTTTAATAGTGATCAGCAAAAGCTACGTGGATTAGTAATAATCTACCACCAAAATAAAAATGTACGAGTGATTTCTGTGTAAAATCATGGTGTCAACGAAATCACTCAATGGCAGCAAGTGAGACAACACAACGACAGGCATGCATCTAGGATAGTCGAGAACAGGGCTCGTACCAGGTGGTCCGGGGGGTCCCGGAGGACCCTCGATAATTCCCGTCGGGAACGCGTCGCCTTTCAGCGTCGTCGTGAAGCCGCGTTCGCCTTTGTCGCCTTTGTCTCCCTGCAATTTATATTATACATTCAAGGCCTTGTCGCATACATGTTCGCGAACATTGCGGACATTGTGTTGTTTACCCGGCTACCCTTCAATCAAACCGATCTCTACCGTCAGGTGAGCGGATGTTGATATTGTGTATAAAACTTATTTTTATCTTCAAACCGCATAGCGCGATTTATCGATCCTTTACGAGGTTACTGATTTATGAGGTTACTGATTTCAGTTATACTTTTGGAAGGATCAATACTTGTATCGTTGTAACTACCTTATGTCCAGAAGATCCGACAGGTCCAGGTGGGCCAAGGGGCCCCACCGGACCGGGAGCACCACCCGGGCCGGGTGGCCCCGCTGGTCCGGGAGGGCCCCCACGCCCGTCGTGCCCCGGCAGCCCTTCGGGGCCCTGTGGCCCGGGTGACCCAGGCGGCCCCGGTTCGCCTGGCTCGCCCTGTAGGTACAGTTGCAGTGACATGTTGTTTTTTTTTGTTATGTACAATGAAGAATAGCGTTTTCCATAAATATGAAATGTTTCACATTAGAAAGAAATTTACTCGATAAGTATAAATAGTTTTTAAAGGTTTGTTTTTTTATTAACTCCTGACGGTAAAACGACACTGATCATCGTTCAAAAACGCACGGAAGAGTTCAAAAATGATATCATAGGAAAATAATTGTTCATATTCCGGAATGTGGTAACTTTTCTGAAAACATATCCAATTTTTTTGCACCTTACGGTACTGAAACGGTAGGTATCGGTCCAGCAGTTTTAAAGGGATAATAATAATTATGTGCGGATCATTTAATATACCTATAATTATATTTAATTTTAATTGTTGACGACAATGTATAAAAACGTAGAAATCTAAGGACACCAAAAGTACCTATACAAAATGTTAAAGGTCAAACAGGATACATCAAATAATATAAGCATGCAATAAATACAACACTAGGTACTATGATGAAAACATGCAATAATCATTACAATATCAAAGCATCAATAAATATTTATCAGATAAAAATAATCCTAGGTATATTTAAGGGACTTTAAAAAGCTATACTTAAATAGTAATTACTTTGAATTTAGTCTAAAACTAAATCATTTGAAATTATCAGGTTAGTCTGTGTTATAAAAAAGTTTACAATGTTAGATTGATCAGAGACGATCAGTGCAAAATAACAGAGGGTTATGAGTTTGTTAGAAGAAGGAATGATCGCTAGCACGGGGCTGGGGAAGAAGGCAAAGGATGCCTCGGGGCACTCAGAGTACCGACCTTGAGCTGGATGATGGTTTGCGCGGAGATGTTGTGCCCCGCAGCCTGCAGCCCCTACGAGCAGCACTACGTCAATACCACACACACACACACAAGCATGCGACCGAACACACCGACACACCAGCTCCGACAACACTAGTTCGTTCCCTTGTCTTCGCACTACTTTGGCATTATCGAAGTCCAAGTCAGTAAGGTAGTCTAGTCACGATTCAAGTAAAGTGGTGGATGCTTTACTGAAACTTTCTAGCAGTTTTGGAGACAGCACGCAATGACACGTTTTTCTCTCGTAGTACGTTTTCGCGCCACCAAAGTATACTCGTAGTTGAGTCGAGGAAAGTTATAGGTGTGCCGCTGTGTTCGTAATCAAAATAAAAAGAGAGAAAGTGTAAAACATAAATAACTATCTAGGTACTAAAAGTACGACACGGAATACTGAACTAACTACCGGTGCCGGTAGTGATCCAGTACACGTATAATGATGTTTGATTATTGTGTTACATTCTTGTGGATCACTGCCAGCGCAGTGTTGATTAGCCGATAGACAAATGAACACCCGTGTGCAGTGTGTGCTGCCTGTACGTACGCCCAACTCACTCAATAGTGATCAAAACCAATACCACAGACGGCACTATCACACAGGCGGGTTATTGTCGCCCGATAACCAGCTTTATTTCGATAATGCGCCCCGCGTCGTCCATACCTTCTGCGAGGGCGATATTATCGCAACAGTGTGTAAGACCGTGCGCGTCCTTATACAAAATGTACTAAGAATATAACATAAAGCGATATTATCGACATAGCGCACAAGTAGAGGGTAGGCTTTATTTTACTTACAAAACCGAACACCTACTTTATTGGCAATACAAAATAAAAGCGAAAAATAAAATACGACTTCGAAGCGGACACCGTCCTACAGCGACTAAGTAGCGGCACAATTGCAAGCGGTCGGGGCCTCGGGGGCCCCCACGGTACCTTGACGGCTATGATCTCGGCGGTGGTGTAGGGGCTAATCTTAAAGTTGTCCACCGATCGCTTCACGCCCTGCAATCCGCCACGAAACATGTTCACAACCGTCATCGCGATCCTCATCATCCCTGCCCACACGGCTGGCATAAGCCTCGTCTTTCAATTGTAACCGTTTATGCGCAGAATGCCCATTCTCAACATGACCAATTCTATAATCGCAATAACTATAGCGTAATCAACAACGCGCCAGTCTCATTTTTAGATCATGAACCCTAACTGCGATTATCTTTTTACACGGAATCAGAATCTATGAAGACCATAACTCAAACAACCAGATTGTAAAACACTGATATCCGCATAATATTCGTTAATAATATTTGAATTTGTTTAGCACATGAAATGCATTAAATTATAACTAATTCCAAGTTGATTTCGATAAATCCTCAAAGTCAAGGGTACTTTTGATCTATGTAAATCATATATTGTATGCCTAATGGGCGCCGGCAAGTACCTTGACGGCGGAGAAAACGTCGAACCCGGGGCTGCCGTGCTCGCCCTTCTGCCCCTTGTCCCCCGGCCGGCCCTGGAACAACAATCGTGCGATTTGTTATTTCAATTATTTACGTCAACTGTTGGGTTGACGTAAGTTAAAATAACACACAATCTTTACGCATCAGTAAATTGACTAAACAAAAAACATAATAACGCGTCATAATCACATGCGTCATAAAATTGTTTTGTATCTCTATATATATTTGTATCACATAAAATAATATACATTACATTGTTATGTATGAATCCATATTTTTTGTGATCGAAATCTTGCGAGTTCCGTTCTCTACCCTCCGTTATAACCGGACTATTTAAAACCGGAACATGGCGCAGATCTGCGACATAATATTCATCTTGTTACATTCTGTGCGTCAAAATGTAACAGCGGAAACTGGATCGAAATTAATTTGCAAGATTAGAACATATTCTCAGAAAGTTGAATACAATAATGAATGTATAAACTTACCGGGTCCCCTTTCGGCCCGTCCAACCCGATAGGGCCCTGTAAAACATTACAAACATCATCGACCATTCCAAAGAAATTGTAATAGAAAACAGAAAAGTACGAAAGCAAATAAAATAAATGAATAAATGTTTGTGTGAAATGAGATATTTTTTTTACGTTATCTTATAATGATATTATTGTTAATGATATGGAAAGTACAAATAGAATAAAGAACAGAGTAAAGAGTATTTAATAGAACAAATAGAACACACACTGAAAGAAACCACATTAAAACTGTAAAGACGACTATTGTTTGAAATAGGTACATCTCGTTACTTCAAGAGTACCCGTAAGTCGTAACTCATAAACTGACCATAATAAATGTGGCATATAGTGATCAATGAATAATAAGGTTTCAATCACGGTAAGAAAGCCTACCAACTGGATTAAACATTTAGCCAACTACAGAACTGTTATGTAAAAGAACTGTTTAAAACTTTTTGTAACACCGACCTCACAATAACATTGACAATGATTATGATTTCACAGTAACACCTGCATGCTTACGAAATATGACGCTGCGCATAAGTTGTTCTAATTGCAGATTCGAGGTCCATCAGTAATCGAATGTTTTATTCTGCTAAAAAATATGAAAAGGATGATCTGTGTCTATGAATATGTATGGACTGTGACTATGAAAGCTATATGGCACTAGCGAGTTAGCTACCAACACCACGCACAGTAGCAACACAAAGTCATTATTATAAAAAACAAAACCCAACCAAACTGCAAACGGAACTAGAAAGATGCAAAAAGCTTTAGATGTTTGAAATTTTTAGAAACCTAATTCTTGACACTGCCCTTATGATTAAATATTATATTCTGTGTCATTCTCGAGACTAATTATTTAACAAATTCATAATCCTCTTCTGTGACAGTCAGGTAAAAGCTGGTGTGGGCGGGCGGGCATCAACGCGCGCCACTCTACTAGACTAGGCTTCACGCGTCAGGAGTGGGCACCCCTGCTGACAGATAGTCAATTGTTTTATACAAGCAGGCAAATTGCACTGAATTAATTTAAACTCGCTTGTCCCGAAACTATCTATGAAATAACAACGATGGTTTTAAAATAAAAGTTATTGTATTTTAAATTTATTTTCTTTCGTTGATTTTAACGCGTATACCTATCTATCTGTCTGTGATTAAAATGGACTTTTATGTAATTAGTTAGCTTCACACCGATACCAGTTAGTGCAAGTATGGGGTCACCGACGAGGGTTGATAAAAGGCCACAGCGCAAGGTCTACAAAAAACCAACTCTACAACCAACTCTACAGGTGCACGGTGGGCTTTTGCAACTTTTCACTTCCCACTCTATCCCTATGAAGGATGTTGAAGCTCCTATAACATTGTTTTGGATGGTCTGAAAGTAACGATCAAGACTGGGCCAGTATTAAGTATTTCGGTATTACAAAAGTTGCGAAAGCCCTTGAGCCGGTAGGTTACAGGGACGGCACAGGGCGCGACACAGGCCCGCGGGCCACTCTACTCTCTTACCATGAAGCCTCGCTCGCCCTTCTCGCCCTTGCTACCCTGAAACGTCACACCGTTTAGAGACAAACGCACACTCACCACTCGTCGCCACTTCAGGACACTGACACTGCTTGAAAGGTAAACATCCTTTTTCAAACTCAAACCATAATCGATTACTGTTTAACTTAATTTATCATATTTTATGTTTTATGGTTCTCTTTGCTAACGAAAATTAGCTGTTTGACTTGTAAAAGTGCAATTATATTGCCTATTTACAATAAACGCTTTGACTTTGACTGGACTTTATGAACGGTGGTGGAAGTAATACGACTCGAGGTACTCTACAACAATATCGATCACTTTGCAAGAAGAGAAAAGGTGAAAGAGTTTCGGAAGGAGAGATCGTGTATTGACAGAGAGTAGGTACATTATATTTACATTTAGAATAACGGTTAAAAATGAAATAAATACCGGAAATCCATTCTTCCCTGCTGCGCCCGTGAGCCCCTGCAACCAGATACAAATATTATGAGAGAGCGTGGCGCAGCGCGTCTTGTTCTGCATCAACTCAGTGCTCATTGGTCGACTCGCCTCACAAATATATTTTTTTTAATCTGGAGTGCACCGATGGAAGTAGTATTCTAAGTCGCGGCTTGATGCGTTGCATCGCTTACGATCAAGTGTTCGTGACGTTCATCGATATTCTTGGAATAATTGGTCTATTTTTGGAAGCATGACGTACCCCGGTACCGGAGCCGGTCGAGGCGGTGCCGCCCGGCCGGCGCGTAGCTTATACACTTAGCACATCGGCGTATCGATCTATTCAAAGATCACTCATTGATGTAGTATTAGTAGATGGTATACAGTAGTACGTACCGACGGACCTGGCTCGCCGGCGTCTCCCTTCTTGCCCTTCTTGCCGCGCTTGCCAGGGGGCCCCGGCGGACCTGCAACATTCATACGAAACATATTTCATAATAGGTACAATTAAGTATATCCAACTTACAATAATACCAATAGGTACTGTACCAATGTGTTTCTTGTTAAATAATGTACGTAATCATCACTCGCTTTTGCGTGAAGGAATACATCGTGAGAAAACCAACAACCAACGCGAATTGTTTCGAAGGCATGTTATCCACCAATCCGGACCAGACCCCGTGGTGGATTATGGCCTAATCCTCCACACGAAAGTGAGGGGAGGCCTTTGCCCAGCAGGTGAAAGAGTTACAAGCTGAATAATTTATTGTTATTTATACAATAATCATTATTATAAACTGCCCGTATCTACCGTGGGTATTTGTTTCACTTTATACACCTACAAAGTGGAATGAACCGTACCTGTGTAATAGGTACCTACTCGTAATTGTACACTTTAGATTTATCATGTCGAGTAAAATAGAGTAAAAATATGTAGAATTTCAATAACGAAACGATGCTGGTGATTATCTTATAATTTAAAGTAGGTACCAACATGAAGTACTTCATTTCCTAATAATACCTAATTGAAATTGTTATCGTATTTAGTACCTACTCCCTCGCGAAGCATTGTTATAATATGTAGAGTTAATCGGTCAATGTTATCAGTACCCCAAGGTCGCCACGTCATACACCTAAACACAAACAATTTATTTGCACATAGAACAGAGTAATCGAATATGCCACTATAAATAATAGTGTCGTATGCCATACAAACTCAACCAATGTAGGTACGGATTGTAGAACACGTACGACGTACGTACAGACACGGTACCTAGAATTCATGGTATCTCCAAAGCACTAATAAAGTAGCTAAGTAGTAGGTAAGTATTGTAATCCAATTGCTTTATTACCCTGAGGTATATACTATATAAGGTATATAGATATACTCGTGGTAGGTACTGGCAGATGGCCGCGAGCGCTTGAACTGCTAGTTTTTGTATGATTTTATTTATTGGAAAAAAGTGATAGCAAAATTAGAAAATGTAAGTACCCAATCCCTTCCTATATAAAAAGCCCCATTTATTGGTATAACTTTCATGTCGTTTCATGATGGAATATCTTAGTAGGTGACAATTAAAGATGCGATTTAGTGTCATCTTTGTGATTTTTTTATCAAGCCAATTATTCGTAATCACGTTTCTGTCTTCATAATCGTCTTCATTGTATTGATAAATTTTAACAAATATAGCAATTTCTTTCACTCACAATTTTATAATATAATTGGTCTCATGAGCTTAAAAAAACTTCTAGAATTAGAAAACCTCGCCTTAATTATTGTCTATTTTCTTGGCGCCAAAGTGTAACGAGTTCTTGGAGCGCAGTGGCACAAGCCTGAAGAATAAATCTAACGGGATACGAATAGTAGTATAGCGTAGTTCACAAGGGCAATAGTTATTTATCCGAATGGCTCCATTATCATGTTTTTTAATTCAGGAAGTGGAATTGTAAGCAAGAAGTATTGCGCAGTAGATATGGGCCCCTCGCCTGTACTGCGCTCCGTAAATACCGATAAAATTGATCCTCCATTACAGAAACAATTTTTATGTATGAAATTCCTCGGATACGTATATCTGTGTTATATTGATCCAGCATGTTGATTGAACATGCGGTCCGATGGCGCCGCCGCCCGCGCATAATATACGAGGGTGAATCAAAAAGTTCTTAGAAGTGCATATATATGAAACCTTTTTGGATCAAGTTCGATATTCAAATTAAAGAGTGTCTATCACACTATATTTATGCAGACTGTCACTTGTTTTTGTCAGTTCGTTCGCATGTAATAATTTTTTTTGTGCAACGAGTTGCTAAAAAGTCAAAATTATGGATAAAAGTGAGTTACGTGCGGTGATAAAATATCTCAGTTTGAAAAAAATGTCTACGAAGGAAATTTTTTTGGACATTCAGCAGACATTAGGGGGTGATGCTGTACCCTATTCTACGGTTGCGTACTGGGTGGCTGAATTTAAAAGAGGTAGATCAAGCTGTAAAGATGACCCGCGTTCTGGGCGGCCTTCAACCTCCGTTACAGAAGAAAATGTCAAAAAGGTTGAGAATCTGGTTTTGGAAGACAGAAGAATGACTATAAAACATATAGCTGAGATCCTAAAGATATCTTTTGGTAGCGTTCAATCCATTTTAATTGATTCACTGGGGTTCAAAAAAGTGTCTGCAAGATGGGTGCCACGAATGTTAACCGACGAAAACAAAAAGCGACGTTTGGAAATTTCCAAGCGTAATCTCGAAATGTTCCAGCGTGATTCGGATAATTTTTGCCGTCGTCTTGTCACCATGGATGAAACGTGGGTCCACCATTTTGATCCTGAAACTAAAAGACAAAGCATGTCTTGGAAACGACCATCCTCTCCATCCATTAAGAAATTTCGAGTTGCTCCTACCGCTGGCAAAGTTATGGCCTCTGTGTTCTGGGATAGTGAAGGAATCCTTTTTATTGATTACATGCCAAAAGGCCAGACGATTACTGGACCCTATTATGCAAATTTAATCCCGAAAGTGCGTGAAGCGATTAAAGAAAAACGTCGTGGAAAACTGTCGTTGGGCGTGTTGTTCCTTCAAGATAACGCTCCTGCTCATCGATCGGAAGTTGCGCTCAACGCAATCCGCTGTGCTGGCTTCAATCTCCTTGACCACCCACCATATTCTCCGGACTTAGCCCCAAGTGATTTTCACTTATTTCCAAAATTAAAAGAGGAAATTCGTGGAACAAAATTTCACGATAATGACGCGGTTATAGCTGCCGTAGAGGACTTTTTCGAGAGTCAAGAAAATAATTTTTTTTCACAAGGAATAAGGAAGTTAGAAACGCGTTATTCTAAATGCATTGCATTGGAGGGAGATTATGTAGAAAAATAAAATATTATTATTTAAATCTTTGCATTTTTTAATATTGATTCCAAGAATTTTTTGATTCACCCTCGTATATTATTATGCGAAGTTTACGGTTCAATACAACAGCTACATAGTTTTATAAAGTGTTTGATGATTATCAATTTATAAGTAGTGTGTTGCTACTAACTAACGCTGTTGTTGATTCCTTCATTGTTGACTTTGAAGCTCAACAGTACGAGTAATATCAATAGCGGAACTACCGAAAATTTAAATAATCGCGTATAACGGTATTTATTCTCGGTGTAACTTTGCGTAATCGTGTTGAAAAACCCATGACGCACGAGACAAAATAACCCAAGTAATAATTTATCCATCCAGGTGGTGCCGGCCTCGGCAGGTGTCACAGCATCAGGCCGTCCAGGGGCTTCTGACGTGGCTTACGGCTCCAGTTTGTATGACCTAAACAAGTAATGTGCCTATGTTCAGGTATACAAAGAAATATAAGCATACGGATGTTTCTATCGCGATGATTGTCGGATTGTGGACATTCGGGTCCCACATGATAACATTATTAATTATTATCAGCGTAACACCGGCTGCTTCTTTGAGAAGACTCGCTTCTCACCGTAGCTTCTCACTATCACCATAAGTATAAAAATACAACATTGTATAATGTTACATCGGACGGTGACCCTTGCCGTCAGCACAGCCGGGCCTGAGGAGACGGCTCGTTTGCACACATGAGGCACGACGATCAACCCAATGGTATGATCTGTCACCTTACCGTGACCGCTACCACTACAATACATGTAAGTACTTACATAGATAGCGTTACGCTTCTTTCTGGGCTTCAAATGCCTAATGAGTCTCATCAAGACATTTAAAATAAATCTCCCTAGAAATCTCCCAAGGAGTTCTCCCTACTCCCTACACGATACTGGGAAAACAAAGCCACTTAAAAAGAAGAAGTAATTGTTTGTCACCCCTGATGTTGATTCAGCAAGCGCTAGGTATTTAGGTAGTCTATGAAATGACTTTCACTAACACTCATCTGTCATCTTAGAATTTCCTTATTTTTATTTTGCTGGTTATTTTGAATGGAAATTACCATAATCAAGGAAAAAACGTAGCTAGGTATGGCTCGGCGTTTGGAAGTCGAGATAACTTATCAATTATTATGATAATATGACCACCTACATCTATCTGAGGCGCCAGTTTTATAAATAAATATTAATCAATTGCTCAGGTCGCGCAATTCTGGATTACTGTAAGCGTTGGCACCTACCGAAACGCTAAATGTAACAATTAAATATTCAAAATCTGTATGTGGCCAAATAAATAAAATCCGTATGATAATAATATGCAAATATGATTACGAGTATCAATGTACTTATTACATTCCATAACCAATCTACGAGCAACGCTGCCAAAAATTTAAACTCCTCGCCAACTTCTATACCGTCTCATTTTCCGGTGCGATGCGAGTGCGTCCGTCACCGCCGTCGACGATTACTATTTCTAGATAAATAATAATAGGCATAGCTCATAGAGAACACGCATATATTTTTATAGAATCGGGCAGTTTGAGGATTGGACCTTTTTAAATATAATAATAATAATTCAGCCTGTAACTGTCCCACTGCTGGGCAAAGGTCCTTTTTAAATATGTTCGTTCATAATTATTATGTCATTTTAATAATTCATTCTGTGCCCAACCCGTATTACGTATAATTCCTACACTTTTGTTTCCAACCACGAATTAATAATAATTAAAGAATAATACCGTTAACATAAGAAAACGATAAACGAAATGAAACTGTATTTACCAAACCACCGAGCTGTTGCTGTTTGCGTTTACCAACCCACGATTACGAACGAAAGCGTTAAACATAGCGCAATTTTTATAACGGCATAATCTTGATATATTATATAAATCTCGTGTCACAATGTTTGTCCTCAATGGACTCCTAAACTACTTGACCGATTTCAATCAAATTTGCACAGCGCGTGCAGTTTGATCTAACTTGAAAGATAGGGTAGCTTACATCTCAATTTATAGTCGCAATAACAAAAACCTTAGCCACAGCAACGCGTGGCCGTGTCTGCTAGTTGTATTATATTTTGTACATACGGTATCTGTCCTGACCCCGTCGCGCTTCATCAGCGGGGCCACAGCGCCGGCGATAGCGCACGCCACGCATCTTTATCTATCCATTACTTAATTAAGTATATCTCTCGTATATTATTTAATTACTAATGGTTGTTATCTGTGGTTGCTATTGGTGGCGTTTCAATCCTCTCTCTTATATGGGTGGGGTTTTACAGATACGTATTAGAGTACTTTTATAAACACTCAGTAAACAGTAAGAAGCCATTGTATTGTTTTATTTTTCATCTCCGTTACTGAATGGTAGTAGGTAAGCAGTATAATATAAAATAAATTATCTTTTTAGCTTAATTGACTGCCATTCAATTTTGATAATCATTTACTTATTTGCACGTCGAATGATTCCCGATAGACATGACAAGATGTCGTGTCGTTGTTGTCGCCGCCGCGCCGGCTCTCGAGCCAGACTTGATGTCCGTCCGCACACGCCTGCAGAGCTGACACTCTGCGATGCTAGCTGGTGCGGCTGCATCACACGAGGCATCCGCAAATGATCATAATAACCACTGTGGCGATGCGTAATTGAATGTATAATGAAATAATCGCGATTCTCGAATCAATGCTGAACAATGAAATCTCATGCCCGCGCGGCCGAATAAACCACTTTTGAGCAGATTGCCAAAAAATAATTTGGTAATCCAAACAATGACCTTGAATATATAATATATGTAGCGCTGAATAAATAAATAATACCAACTGGCACACATTATACTTTTACCTACCAAGTTACAACAAAAACTCATTGTTGTATATGCCGTGACTGATGAGGATAAATATTATTTTTTCATTTTAGAATCCACAACAGCTACAGACCGCAACTTTTGTATTATCACAAAATAATCCTTTACTCTGTGTTAATATTGTATGTAGGTACCTAATGGGAATAAAATAATAATTGTCGGTCTGCAAAGAGCCAAGTCGAAATTAACGGTGGCGCCCTCTATGGTGGCTGCGACGTACTACACTCCGGTTAGTTCCAGAGATCGAGCGGATGGCGCTTTTAGAAAGTAAAATAAGTTTTCTTTTTTAGAATGCTTCATTTGTTTTTAGTGTTTGTAACTTAGAATAATAACACAAACGCATAGAATTCAAGTACTCGCTAGCGCCGTGAAGCCATTTTTACTGAGACTCTTTGGGCCTAATTCGAACTTTGACTCGCTGTTGCTCGAAATCAAAGCTTTTATGGTAAATATGTCTTCATTTTCCCTGCTTTTGGACTAAATACCCATACGCATGCGACATTTTCATTGCGCTTGTATGCGTTATGAAGAAGATAATAAAAAGGCACTAACGCACACATTGATAAATAAGTGGCTTCGCTTTTGAATGAAACTACGCGTGGAACTATACTTATCTACGTTATTATTACAAGGTTTGTAAATAATTATAACAGATGGAATGTTAAGCGAGGATAGAAAGACCGGAAATGCTTTCGATGAAACTTCAATGTGAAAGACGAATATATATTACCTACTTGTTTTTGAAGTACCCGCGTTATGATTTCAAGAGAATTGTTAAAAATATATCAAGGGAGGAAGTAACAAGCGATTTAAATAATGTGTAATCTAAACAAGTTAAGTAAGTAATTCGTAAAACTTTCTATAGATTTGATAATCAAAAAGATTTTGTAATAGTAGATTTTTCTTCCTGCACGTAAATTAATTGGAGAGCGCCTGCAGCGACCACGCTCGTCTTTTCGACCAAGGTCTACGCGCCTCCTTTGATCCCGTCCCGCCCCCGCGCACCCCCGTTCATTTCATATTCAATTACGTCGGTAAACAGTTTTTATCATCCAAAGCGCTGTTTGTTTGCGCGTCGCGAACAAATTAAACAATCTCCGCGAGACGCTTCCACTCGCGACTTAGCTATTCATTAGATCGTTTCACTTCTCTACACTCGGCGCACATCGCTCGGCGCCAAAGACCGCTTTCAACTTGGAGATTGCGTCTAAATTAATCAGTTAGTTAGTCAATTAATTTGATTCGTAAATAATCAGCCCTGTTAATGTTACTTTAGAATTCGTCATCGCAGTTGAAAGCGAAGTATCTATAAAAATTAGAATCATGCTTAGATTTCCGGAAAAAAATTCTAAGCCTTTCAAGTTCACACACCATACACAAATTCATGGTATAACGGCTAGATTGATGTTAGAACATTCACAACAATTGTAAAGTTATTCATATCTCTACGTGATTGTGCACGCGATTATCATTAAAAAAAGAAATATTTCGTCTTCAATTATTATTGCGCTACACTTTCCATCTCGTAGCAGAATGCTACGAGACGTCGTCGTAGAGCGACCGTTCACCCCGCCCGCCGGCCGCACCCTGCTAAGCTAGTTTATTTCGTTACCTTTCGGACTGTATCATCGCTCAAGTCGTTGTCAAACGCAAGATAATCTTAGAGAGAAAATATTAAGTTAAGGTGGATGACTAATATATTGTCAACAGAAAAATATAGGCATTTTTAGATGAACGGTCTTTTCTTGAAAATTTAATAACTAAGAATACCTTGACAAATTATATAAATATTAATTATTACATTAAGTTAACTGTAAACAGACGTAAAAAGTATGATTCAACGAAAAGCGCTTGGCCTCACACTTTACAAATGGTAGTGACCTGAAGCAGTCACGGACGCGTCACGCCTGTGACACGGTCACATGTCCGCCCGCCCTCGGCAAGTCTGCCCGCGACGCGGACTAATGCGCATCCGTCCCGTGTACCAAAGCTCATGGTATCAATCCGCATCACACTCGTACGACATACACCGTGACCACTACGTCATTTAAAATAATTCAATGTAAGTTGGTAGTAGTGGATGAAACATAATGTAATCCTCCCTGAGACCCGTGCTCAGCAGCGGGTGGATAGGGGGTGATGATGATAACAGAATTTAAATTATTATACAACACAATAAATCCTGTGACCGAATGGTACTAACTCATTATTTCAGGTAAGTGACTGTAGCAAGCAATACAAATTGAAGACATTACTTTATTTAAATGGATATTGTTTCACAAGGAAGAGTTGCCGCGGCGGCGGCGGTGCGTGGTTATTGACGAGATAGCTTTTTCTTTCGCTACGGCTTAACTTTCGATTGGCTCCAATAAAATTTAATTGCGCCGAGGAGGGTGCGATGGGGGAGCGCGGGGTGAGCCGGTCGGGCAGTGGGAGGGGGAAGATCGCCAAAAACGTGCACTTTAATTAAATATCTAACATTCCGGACAAACACCGGCCCAAAATCGCACAAGGCATACTCACTGCAACTGGCACGTTGCTGGACGATTTTATGTTTTGTAACAATCAAAAGCCACAAATGTAGAATATTCAATCTCAAAGGAGGAATGACAAACTTAGTGAAAAAAAATAACAATTCTCTACACAACACTTTTATGATTTCGAAGTGTTGAATGTTCGGAGTGATATTAGGTATATCAATAAATAATAATAATTTAAATTGTTCTAATGTGACAAACAAAAACATGATACAGTCCAACTTACGACCGAAATTAATAATTGTATCTCCTATCCAAGATTGAAATCGATCTTGGATTGCTGCCTATCATTCGATGGATATCCAATCTGCGTGCCTTTATAAACCAATCCACGGATCGGTTATTCGCACGTTTGAACCTAAAATGGATTGTGATATCAATCCGAGATAGCAAAATTTGGATTAGGATTTATTATTAATTTCGGCCGTTAGTCGTTCCTACCACGACATCGGTTCTCCCGATGAATCTCTATTTCAACTGTGTTTACTCAAAATTTTAAATACAATATTGATAACAGTCATGTTGATAGGTTTTTTGAAAGTTACCTAACATATTATTATGAGATAAAGTACTACCTACTTACTTGTACATTAAAAATATTAGATATATTTCGTTGATTTCATAAATTTTGGCCTATATCGATGGAACGTTCCCATAATAAAATTGATATAATTGCACCCGCCCCAATTCCGGTATATTTGGGGCACATTTTTCAGAACTCCTCATTGAGGAATTCCATTATTACTCTCATTAGTTATTCTGATTCGCTTCAATATTCCCGGTAATTGGAACGGACCGCGCCACGTACCTGGAGCATTATAGAAAAAATTTAAAGCCTTCGACAATTTAGAAAATTGCCTTCATTCGAATTATGAATTTGATAATTTGAACTTTATAGCAATACATTATAATACCATAAATGTGGAAGAAAATATTGTGCGCAAGAAGTGATGTGGGAGCGAGGAACCGATGCGGCGCGGCGGCGGCGGCGGGACCATCGCAGTATATTATGCGGGTACGGTAGACAGAGCCGGGGCGGCGGGTGCGCCAGTGGGCCACAAATCACCGCACATTATTGAGCCATTACTCGCGCCTCTGAATTTTGATAATCGAGTTAATCCCCCGCGAGGAGCAAAAAATATGGGCGCCCTCGACCCGGCCGAGAGAATCGCACGCAAATTGAGTTAGCGCCGTTCGAGCGTCATTCGCTTCAAACTTCAGAAAGTAATCTCGTTTTTTTGAGGGGCCTTTCTAAATGAAAATATTGTGCAGTCGGGAAGTCGCGGGATTACAACCGTGCCGGGGCGCGGGCGACGTCGGGTGCATTTGCATAATGCGCGCCGCTTGTTGCGGGCCGAGTGCCGTCGGAGCTCAGAACCGAGCGCAGACAAATTCACTCAGCGGCGCATTATTCTCTAGCGCGGCGTAAATACAAGACTGCGTAAACAAAGCTCCATCTGTAATGAATGTATCGCGTAATCCGTGTTTCTAAAGCTCCACAGTCTCTTCATTGATTCGGTAGTTTATTACTTTCCCGTGTGTGCGAGGAAGCGGATATAAAGCGGTTCATAATGCCACCGCAGCCATTGTTCTGTGCCTGTAGTAAATCCTTGCGCGGTGACATCGGAGGCTGTTATTTAATAACACGATTACCTCCACGCGTCTGTCGGGGGCCTTAATATCTCACGCGGAGACGCGAGGTTAACCTTACCGGGATGAGACTTATGCGAGCAACGATAAAGGGATCAGGGCGCACCGCCCGCGCCGGACCGACGAATCCCTTCCCCGACTCGAGGACTCGCAACAAACGGCAAAAGTACTAAATAAGACATGCTAATGGCCCAACTTCGACCGTAACTGTTGCCTAACTGTTGTTTGTCGCGGCTTCAGTCGCTAATAATCCTCGGAAACCATCAACTCTCCATAATTGCACAGTGGAGTGGCCGGCCGGCTCGAAACTCTTCACTATTCAAACTAGTCGTGTTAGGTTTTAATAACCTCGTAAACTCGCCCATTATATCGTGTAAAGGATCCCTTTCGCGTAATTTCAAAGCGAATGAAATGACTTATAATTTACGTACGTTTTCCCTGAGGCACGGCGGCCGCGGTCGTAAGCGCTCATTCCGATTTTATAGTTTGAGTAAACACTGGGTGCCGGTAATGATGGGCTTAAGGATCATCATTCGAGAAACGCTGTACAGTGTACTGTACAGGGAACTAAGCATCTCAGACACTGCCGCTACATGAAAGCACGCAGTCACAGATAGTAGCAGTCGTAGCAGGTGTAAAGCATGTTATCAGCATTTTATTGCCTATCAAATAACTGCACTGATTTAGTTGTTATTTTCTCACACTTTCGACACAGAGATTATTATACGTCGTGATTTTCAATCTGCCAACCCTTTTTTTAAAGTCTGCAGCAGTTAGTACTCCCGACTAGAAGACGAGCGTGCACTCGACACTGAAGCCCTTATTACGTTCGGTGTGTTTGCATCAGAATACTTTCCCTAATTTGAGACTGGTTGAGTGTCGCGGCCTCGAGTGGAGTGTCGCGCGCGGTGTCGCGGCGCGCCCCGAGTATCGCCGAGTGTCCGCGCTTACCTCGAGTACCCTCTGCTACGGCTGTATTCGCAACTCTAATAAAGCTCTATTTATATACAACAGTATACCGCAGGTAAGCTTGTGCCAACTCTGTCTGATGGAACCGCTAAAAACCATAACCTGATAGCTATCACAGGGGATTTTGGATTAAGCCAGGATAGTTACATGAATCTAAATATTTTATCTTTTGTAAATATTTACGTCCCATTATGACATACATTTTAAGTGACAAAGAAATAAGCTGTTTCTTGATTGTGTTTGATAATAACTGTCGTGGGATCCCCAATACCTACTCTAGGGAAATACATCAACATCGATGAGTGAGGGGTGCGAAGGGGCGGACATAATTAAAACGGTTTGTTTTTAATTCCACGTTATTAGTAAGTATTTCTTAGAAACAACCCGCAATCAGGAGGGGATGCACCCCCAGGCGACATGTTTAATTTTATACCGCAGTATGTATATCCACAAAAACTTTTAAAATAACAATTATATGGTATTTAGAGAGAGCTAATGTTGTAGTCGATCGAATAAGAATACAAGCTACTAGAATATTTCTTCACCCCTTATTTACCTTTTTATTTTTTTATGCAATACAAATGTCAATCTCTTAATTTCTCAAGTTAAAAAGTGGTACAATTTCCGAAGTGGCAGACAAAGGGCGTCGACAGAGCCCGGGGCGCCGGCTCAGTGCGGAGACGCTAGAGACTCTCGAGACACTCAACACTACCCTACACTTCTCTAGGTAGAGGCTTTACTATTGGCCTATATTGGAGTGTTCACTGACTACAAAAGACTTTTAGTTGAACATTCCACTAATATTCAGGTGGTGATTATCTCTGGTTGAGTTTATCTCTATCGTGTTTGTCTATTACAATTTAAATCTAATAGGAATTAAAGTACCTATTTATTGTATATTAGTGATCCACCTTCGCACGCACGGGTAGCACAAGGTCAGGTGACCTGGGAGCGCATATCCAAATAAAAAAAATCCAGCCACATGTTGACTGTCACATTGTTTTTTGAGGTTTAAAAAAAAGTCATCCACTTCTCTGTAAATATCGGCATCAGCGTCAACCTCATCGTCAGCAGCGGTATCGTTAGCGTTAGCGTTGGAGTCGTCAGCGTTGACATTTATAAACTATTACTCTAAACCAAAGCTACCTAATGCAGAATGATTGTAGAACGCAGTTACTGTAAGCAGCTGTGGAAAAATGTTTGAGTCCTCTAAAAGCTGAAAGTGATTCCAAGGTAGAAGCCCGCCGAGTTGACCCGGCTAATGAGAGAGGTAATCCTTTTCATTAGACCGGCGGCGCGGCGCCGGAAGTTCGGCGTCGTTATACTTTCGCGTCTAGCAGCCGGCCCCGGCGTCTCCCGCCCGCTGACAGCCGGACACCAATCGGAAAAGTGTTCTCGGAATTCAATTAAACTTACTTTATTTAATCTCATTGGAGATTATGGAATTTCATAAAATCAAAGGGATAAAGTCTCTGGGGCGAATAAGTTTGAACGAGTTGACCGATCAAGGAGTAGGAGTGATGAGTGAGAGGTAAAGATACCGGCAGGCGGACGGCCTGGTCGTCTCGAGTTACCCAGCGGTATAAAAAGAAGTTACTTTTATAAAGTAACGGATAGGTTTGAATCCTGTGAAACAGTTTACTGTCTCACATCTCCACCTTCTAGACTTCTTCACATTTTTTTTGAGTTATAAGTTGGCTCAGAGCCTAAGCCCACCTCTACGTAGCTTAATTAAGTGGCTTGAAAGTAAGTGCAAATCGCAAAAAGGAAATTTGACACATTTTGCGGAAGTAGCGCTCCCCGAGTCCCGCGGCGGACGTGACGTGCCGCCGCGCACTACTTACAGCATGACAGCTTGGAAATACCCGAAATCTATGAAAATTTTTAGTAAACATGTTTGTGTGATGTTAAAATAAAATAATATGTAGGTACCTATTCAAAATATCGTAAGACAACTAATTAATTATCTACCTACCTAATAATAACGAGTTGGAACAGGTACCTATTTTATCGAGGAATTCATTTATACCCATTTATATCGAGGAATCCATGTAATATCGTATCGTGATTGGGTAGATTTCATTAGTATGTGTGTACGGTTTTTTCACCCATATTGTTAGCCCCACACTTATTATTAAAAGCGGCCGATCACAAAATAAAATTGGTTCCTTACTGGGACAGTGTGGCAGGAACCCCGAGCCGGACGGCCTCGCATCCGGCGCCGAGGCGAGCCGGTGCGGGATCGTACACCGAGCTACGAGGCTACGAGCCAACGGTTACGGCCGAGAGCTAGCGGCGGCGGGGCCGTTACCATTCGTTTAATGCACTGCCGCTGATTAACTGCCGATACTTTTTTTTATTCGTGTTATGATTACGCAGATGACCGAAACTCATGAGCATTTTAAAAGATATTTTGTCATGATTTGAGAGCAATTTGAACGCATGTTTTAATTACAAGATAGGTTGACAGACGTTTATTTTACGTTGATTATAAGAAATATCAGCAACCGACGACATAAATTTTAAGTGGGAAACACTCAAAAAACGCTCTACATTATTATAATTTCTACGTATAAATGTAATTATTATCAATAGTTATTAAGGGCGATGGTCATAAAATTAAGCACTTTCAAGAAACTTGATCATTTTGAAGTAAAATGAACTACTTAAGCAGGGAATGAAAAATAAACACATCAAATTCTAAAAATAACGAAAACAAATTTGTGATAGGTCCTACCAAATGCGAACAAGAGTAACATAATTTTAGCAATTATTCCCGCGAGGTGCGAACCGACCGCCCCGTCCCGCCCCCGCCGCCGCCCGCCCTAACACCGTCTGTTTTCTTTCAGCGCGGAAAAATGCGAGAAACGATGAAATGGCAACCACCGGGGAGAAAACTGTTCTGTCAGCGAGAGAATAAATCATACTGAATTATGTTACCTTCTAGGGAATTAATTCTCGAGAGATACTTCGGCATTGAACAGGATTTTAGGGCGAGCGAGACATGCCTGGCCATATTTTACTACATAAGCAGACAAACAGAATTCATTTTAACTTTTCAATCATGAACAGAATTCAAGCCTTTTCATATTTTCTAACTGTAATGATAAAGTACAGATTTCGACAACGAATTTAGTAGAGAATACAGACTGTTGGATGATATGTTTTGCGGAGCTTCACAAAAAACCGAGCTCACGGTGGGTCAAGACTAAAGTGATTGAAAATATGAAATGGTTAGCTTTCTATTACTCGACAACTCTGTGACGGCAGAACACCGCCCGATGAGATTCAGCTTCACAAATTGTAATGAGCCCCAGCAGATTGAAACAACGACCGCCGAACATCAAACCCTACCCTTAATCAGCATAAAGCTGGTGATCTCCGCGGAACAAGTGTAGGGGGGGGATTTACGACAAAAAGTAAACTCTGGGACGTGATACATGTCCGTGCGAGGACTTCTTAACTAGGGCGGGGAGGGGGCCTCCCTTGTTCCTACACAATACTCGGATGTGTTCGCTGGCGGCCCTCGGGTCACTTACAGGGCACCCTTCAGGAGTTACAACACTATTCCGGCGATTACCGACCCGACTTTTGATCGTTGACGGCCTGTTGTTGCCAACTTTTGGCCCAAGTACGAACTGGGGAGCCTTCAACACAACTTCGAGAAGTTTTAATGGAAATAAACATAGAAGGTTTAACCTTCCCAAGCTCTGTGGCGAGTTGTATCAATGTTTTTGTTACAACAAACGGTTTTGATTATCGTTTCTAATCGGTATAAATAATTATGAATCACAAAGTGCTACACGAATAATTATTGACTCGATTATAGGTCAAACTCAATTTAGATTTGAAAATATTCACTCTGGTAATATCAAGTAGGTACACTTTCTGTACGTACCGCAAAATTAATTGACGACTCTAAAAGTTTGTGCGACACAATAGGAACCCTTCTCAACTTTTCTTTGATGGCGTTGAAAATAGGATTAGACGGCGACAAATGCAAGTCACTAAATAACATTCCTAGCTTTAGTTTGCGTCTCTTTCCTTCGTTGTACGAGAGATTAAATAAAATAATAAAGACAGAAAACGAACGAATATTATTAAAAGTGCGGCATGCGTACTGTTATTGTGTTCAATACTTAGGTACGTTGTGTTGAGTAAGTTATTGGTGAATCATGAATCGAATAATCCTGTTACTGCCACAAACTGTGCACGTTGCGCCTCGCAACAGAGTAAGAGAGCAACTACTTACATTAATATTATTGTAAGTACTCTGATTGATTGCCCTCTCCTAGAAGTTCACGGAGCCTAGCGTTACGGCAACTTTCTGAGAATGAATAGGTACCGAGTAAGGCTTTCAATCTCGAGACATGGCGCCATCCCGGGACCAAAAAATCGAGTCTCGGTGCGGTCTCGAAAATCCCGGGAAAAACGAGACTTTTGAGACCGTTTACAAAGTAGGTTTCCACACTTATATGCTGGCTGTATAGTCGATCAAACATGGTATTTTACTTGGCACTCGACAGACAACGCATAGATAGAGTAGTTTATCTCATTGAAAGGTAATATTCAGCTTACTTATCCACCGAAAAAAATCGGATTCTAGTAATTATGAGCACGATAATTAGAAGCAGGCTAAGTAATTATATAAGTAGATATTATACTTAGTCAGGTCATAAGTATTGTCACACAGTAAAAACTTTTCTTTTAGAATGCTGGCCACAAAAAAGTTTATTGAATTCGAATTTCGAATTGTTCATGAAAATAAAAATGTATACTTTTTAGAATTTTACTCATTTTTAAATATGGAGTGGACGCTTAAAGAAGACCGTGTTGCAGTTATTGCGTTGCATCGTTGTGGTTACGCGCCAATTCAAATTTTTGACATACTGAAAAATTTGAATATAACCAAGAGATTCGTTTATCGTACCATCAAACGATACAATGTAGACTCTAGTGTAGATGACAGGTCAAGAAGTGGTCGCCCTCGGTCTGTTAGGACTCCAGCAGTGATAAAAGCTGTGAAGGCGCGAATTCAAAGAAATCCCAAACGTAAGCAGAAACTGTTGGCCCTTCAGATGGGATTAAGCAGAACCACGGTGAAAAGGGTGTTAAATGAAGACTTAGGGCTTCGGGCATATCGAAGAAAAACAGGACATCATTTGAATGCTCGTCTAATGGACCTGAGACTGAAGAGATGCCGCGCTTTGTTGAAGCGGTATACGCGGGAAAAAAAATTGTTTTTCGGATGAAAAAATTTTTACCGTAGAAGAGAGCTACAACAAACAAAATGATACGGTGTATGCACACAGTAGTGAAGAAGCGAGCAACCGTATTCCGCGTGTCCAACGAGGTCATTTTCCATCCTCGCTCATGGTATGCTTGGGAGTTTCTTATTGGGGCTTAACAGAGGTACATCTTTGTGAGAAAGGTGTAAAAACGAATGCAGTTGTGTATCAAAATACAGTCCTGACGAACCTTGTGGAACCTGTTTCTCATACCATGTTTAATAACAGGCACTGGGTATTCCAACAAGATTCGGCGCCAGCTCATAGAGCGAAGAGCACACAAGACTGGCTGGCGGCGCGTGAAATCGACTTCATCCGGCACGAAGCCTGGCCCTCCTCCAGTCCAGATTTGAATCCGCTAGATTACAAGATATGGCAACACTTGGAGGAAAAGGCGTGCTCAAATCCTCATCCCAATTTGGAGTCACTCAAGACATCCTTGATTAAGGCAGCCGCCGATATTGACATGGACCTCGTTCGTGCTGCGATAGACGACTGGCCGCGCAGATTGAAGGCCTGTATTCAAAATCACGGAGGTCATTTTGAATAAACTTTAGTGTCATAAGAATCTATGTTTTGTTAAGTTCATTTTGGTATATAAATGGTTACATAATGAATAAACTTGTTTCAATTATTTTATATAAAACATGTGACAGAATTTATGACCTGACTAGGTATTTTAGCCTGCGTCAGCCATGTAGCTTAATAAACCATTTAATAAAACAGCTAGGCAGCTAGGCATTTAAAAAAACAGACTTGGATCTGTCGCCTGCAGTCGACTAGTTTAATCAGCCGTTTAATTAACAGCCTAGCCTTTTCACTAAACGGCGCTATTGAACTAGCTTCTTGAATGGTATTTAGCCATTCAATCAATCAGCTCGGCAAATATCTCGGTATGATAACGATTAACTATTTCCCTGACCAAGTCATTTAAGTTTAATTAGTTCCATTTTCTAACACCTATCACTGAAACGCACTCACTGTCAATATGGCGCCAACAAGCAATATTTCTGTACGTAGTTCTCAGTTTTTGATTATACATAATTACCAAATAACAATACGGTTTATTAAAATACCATAAGCCATTGGCCTAGCCGTTCGATTGAATGGCTGACTATCATTCAGGAATGTAGGTAGTTGATCAGTTCCCTATTGTAAAAAGTCTAAGCGGTGAATCGAATGCCTTAGCTGCGATGGATACATTATATTTTAATTTATCTGTTGGCAAAAAAATTGCAGTTATTATTCACATTACCTTATGCAAAATTTCCGAATAAATCTACTACATAATGCATAGAATTAACTTTATTTTGTGTTGTTGTTGTTGTCACGCCCATTCATGGTACCAAACCAGATGAAAATGAGGGTTGATTTAGTAGAATTTTGTGCTCGTAACGGGTTTTAGTACTGTTGAAGTAAGTCTCGAAAGTCTCGAAATTCCCGGGACTATAAACTTGAAAGTCTCGAGTCTCGAAAATGCCAAATATCCTCGAGAATCTCGAAATTTTCGAGACCGAGATTCCCGGGATGAAAGCCCTAGTACCGAGTTGACTTATATTTGTACATTGATGAATAACTCGAGTCCTTGTAGTTCCTTGCAGGCTGTCCCGAGGCCGGCCCTAATTGGGCGCCTGCAGCCGTGGAGTCGGGGAGCAGTAACCCAGGCAGCTCTACTATACTGCGGGTGATGAAGTCCGTTGATTCATGTATTTTGCTGCGTACCGTACATGCCTAGACCATTAGAAACGTGTACGTATAATGTACTCGTATATGCAAGCGAGAGGTACCGTATGCGAGAACAAATTAACAGCCACCTGAATATTTGAATATGCAAGGAGTAGCTAGTGTACCGAGGAGCGCCGGAGCAGCCGCTCGGAGGATTCTAGAGAAGCTCAGGCACAGTAGACTGCGGTCTCGTTGCCGTTTCTGTGGTGGCTTCCTTCTGTGGGCAGCGGTGGTTCTGGTTGTGGCGAGATAAATATCGTAGGCCTTATTTATGGGTGCGAGTTGGGATCAAATCGCTCCGCTTCATCGCATCATCACTCTGCATCCGCGACAACTACTTAGTCAGGTCATAAGTATTGTCACACAGTAAAAACTTTTCTTTTAGAATGCTGGCCACAAAAAAGTTTATTGAATTCGAATTTCGAATTGTTCATGAAAATAAAAATGTATACTTTTTAGAATTTTACTCATTTTTAAATATGGAGTGGACGCTTAAAGAAGACCGTGTTGCAGTTATTGCGTTGCATCGTTGCGGTTACGCGCCAATTCAAATTTTTGACATACTGAAAAATTTGAATATAACCAAGAGATTCGTTTATCGTACCATCAAACGATACAATGAAGACTCTAGTGTAGATGACAGGTCAAGAAGTGGTCGCCCTCGGTCTGTTAGGACTCCAGCAGTGATAAAAGCTGTGAAGGCGCGAATTCAAAGAAATCCCAAACGTAAGCAGAAACTGTTGGCCCTTCAGATGGGATTAAGCAGAACCACGGTGAAAAGGGTGTTAAATGAAGACTTAGGGCTTCGGGCATATCGAAGAAAAACAGGACATCATTTGAATGCTCGTCTAATGGACCTGAGACTGAAGAGATGCCGCGCTTTGTTGAAGCGGTACGCGGGAAAAAAATATCGGGAAATTCTTTTTTCGGATGAAAAAAATTTTACCGTAGAAGAGAGCTACAACAAACAAAATGATAAGGTGTACGCACACAGTAGTGAAGAAGCGAGCAACCGTATTCCGCGTGTCCAACGAGGTCATTTTCCATCCTCGCTCATGGTATGGTTGGGAGTGTCGTATTGGGGCTTAACAGAGGTACATTTTTGTGAGAAAGGTGTAAAAACGAATGCAGTTGTGTATCAAAATACAGTCCTGACGAACCTTGTGGAACCTGTTTCTCATACCATGTTTAATAACAGGCACTGGGTGGGTATTCCAACAAGATTCGGCGCCAGCTCATAGAGCGAAGAGCACACAAGACTGGCTGGCGGCGCGTGAAATCGACTTCATCCGGCACGAAGACTGGCCCTCCTCCAGTCCAGATTTGAATCCGCTAGATTACAAGATATGGCAACACTTGGAGGAAAAGGCGTGCTCAAAGCCTCATCCCAATTTGGAGTCACTCAAGACATCCTTGATTAAGGCAGCCGCCGATATTGACATGGACCTCGTTCGTGCTGCGATAGACGACTGGCCGCGCAGATTGAAGGCCTGTATTCAAAATCACGGAGGTCATTTTGAATAAACTTTAGTGTCATAAGAATCTATGTTTTGTTAAGTTCATTTTGGTATATAAATGGTTACATAATGAATAAACTTGTTTCAATTATTTTATATAAAACATGTGACAGAATTTATGACCTGACTAGGTATACGTCGCTATACAAACACGAAGACGGATTGTACACATTTCGTTTGAAACCTAGTAAAAACAAAATAACGAAACAATTGATAATATTGTAGGCATATTATATTACAGTAAAAACATGGCGTGTTCAGACGCAATCTGTGCAAAAAGAGTACCGTCAAAATGTTCTCCATCCGCGTATGGACGTACTCAACTAATGAGATAAGCAAACGCACACATGGATCAGCATCATGTAGGAAGTAGGTAAGCGGTGACACGACGCCGTCAATCAGTGCCAGCGTCACGACGCGCCCGCAGCTCTCCACAGACTACTACGTACCATACATCAGTTCACAGTGGACGATACAGGTAGCTCACTGTACTATTAGTGCTAGGTAGAACCTGCTAATTAGTCTGTGATAAGCAGTAAACTCATTGGGAGATGGTGCGGTTGTTAATTGTGTTCTACCTACCTAGTATTCTTCCGAGCTCGCTGTACCTAACTAACTACTAGTTGTAGTATCAAGTTCTGTGGCACTAGCTCTTCTAGTCTAAATTTGATTATTCCATAGTTCACTTATTACTTACCCATTTTTAACTAGGTTACACCTACACTATACAGCGTGTTTTGGTAGCTCACGAGAAATGTGTCTCACGATCTTAGAAGTAATAATATTATCAGCTTCAATTTAAAAAAAAAAATTACAAGCGTCATCCTTAGAATAACTAAACTACTTATCATTATGAGACATCATCAGTATCATCACTCTACCTGTCAGCTCCCGTATGAAAAACAAGCTCTCTAAACATCTATTTACGCTGAATATAATTTATTTTTGCGTAATACAGAAAAGGGTGCACGTAAGGTGGCGCCTACCATTAATGGACATTGGACAGTCACAATTAGGCCGACCTGTCGTGGGCATTGTTCCATTATGATTAATGCGCGGCCTCATCAGCGTCAACAGGTACGAGAGTCACACGTGTCGCCTAATAGCGGCGGCTTTCAACAGGAGACGGAGAGGACAGGGGACAGAGTGGACAGGACACGAGGCGGAGTGGACGGAGGGGACAGGGGGCAGAGTGGACAGGAGACAGAGGGTATCGGGGACAGAGGTTAACGTAAAACCCCTTCGTCATATATCGGCCAATCAGAGTGACGCTTTGTGAGACGAACCCTAGTTTCTAATAACATTTAAACAGAATAGATAACTGTGTGTTTTTGTTTATCATTAGTTAATGGAATTGACCAATTACTTCCCAGTAGCGAAAATGTGGTTATTCCGTATGTAAACAGAGTAGGTAATAAAGTTTTCCAAACAGATAAGCGTTGGTGATAAAGCTTAAAGTGCGTTAACGTACGGTAGTGACTATTATGTTATTACTTTGAAACGTATATTTAGTCATTTTACGTTGAAATCTCAGGTTAACCATTTTGGTTAAGTATGTTGCAAAGTTTTGTAGAATTTAGTATCGAGCGCGAACTTGTCAAGATTTTCACTCGCAGGCTAGAATCGTTGCAGTTGATATCTATTATTCTTGTCGGCAGATTCGGTAAGTATTGTAATAGATTTAATGAATTACTAGGCTTGTTTATGATAAAAAAGTCTAGTAGCACTTAACAGAGCCTAAACGAGTATATTATTTGCATGGCCGCGACGCTATATTTTCAGTTTCTTGTCTAAATCCCCGCTTTCCCCCGGCGTTCCCGATTAGGGTGCATTGCCCCCGGGCGTAATCTCGAAAATCTTGAGCTCGGCTGCCAAATGAACTAAACGTAATTGTGGCACTTCACAAGGTATTATATATTCGGGCGTCTGGTACATATACAGACTTATGTAAGTACATACCAATCTCATATTCACTTCTCAAATCAAAGAAGGCAATCTGAAGTGTTAAAAAGAGCAATGAACTATAATTTTTATCCTGCTTGCCCATTTGCAATAAGGCACTAGTTGAAACACTTATCTTAGTAAGATCATACCATGACATACTTATTCATTTTGATCCGACACGTCCTTACCTTCCTACATATTGAAAGTGATAACATAAAGAAAACGCGCCTCCCGATGTCAACGCAATCAGTCCTATTTACAGCCGTCAAACGCGCGGGTCGCACGCGGGCCACGGCACACCGCGGGTCGCACGCGGCCCGCTCGCGTCTAGAAAGTGGAGCGACGCTGACGCGACGCGAGTAATGGCCCGCATCCCGCGCGCCGACGTCGCCTCGCGGAACGCTAACAATGTGTAATATAGCAGGTGGGGGATTTCTGCTAACGTTTAAAAAAGAAAATAAGGTAGTAAACGTTACCAGAACCGATAAAAATGTAGGAGTTTTGTATGAGCTGATAAAATAAGTATACTTGCTTCGTTATCGTCAATAAACGGTTTATTTCATTTCAGGTCAAACATTTACACTTGACGCTTCATTATGATGATTCCTTTATGCCCTCCTACACTGCGCTCTCCATCCCTCTTTCTTTTTGTGCAATACTATTCTTCAGAAAAATTATGATCTAGCGTTGCAGGTGGATGAGTATCTAACGTTTTTAATTCTAACTGACCCTGATTATGAATTCCCTTACAAATGTCGGGTCGTGCCATTCTTCCACAATATAACCAGTAAAAACTCAATAAAGTGTGGTAAACCTGCCCGCGTGGCCGTCACCGCGCCACACCCGACGCTCCTAGATACAACCAGGAGTGTGGCGCGGGTTGCTGCACTCCGCCGTTTAATTGCAACAGTTTGGCAGCAGATTGGACGATTGAAGCAAACACCTACAAACACAGACAAATTGGAGTTCACTGCAAAAAATGTAGTGGTCTAAGCCGCCGCTGATTCACAATGTTAGACCAGGTTGTAGCGTTCCGCACAGTGGGGTGTGTTGGGATCCGTCCCATACAATGTTACATCGTTTAAATTCGTATCTTTTTCACATAGGTAGGTACATGAACGGATTGTGCTCTAGTGTTCACAAAAATGATACGTAATGATGCGTTCTTCAAACAAGGCACTGACGTCCATTGATACTCAATTCATTCATGTTCAAAGACGCGCACAAAGCAGCTCTCTATAATAGCTACAGAGATCATTTATCTCACGCGGCATTATCCAGTTATGGTATTTGAAGCCGCCCACAGAGGTCGGCGGTCACACGCGATTAGACACAAATGACGCTGCGAGTTGAATAACCTAAAGCGAAGGGTATTACCAAATGTTATTCCCGTCATACAGTTTTACCACAACCTAAAAATGCTTCGTCACATGTCATGTCCTTTCATTTTTGGTTGTTGGATTTTCCATATTATGTTTCACATTTAGAATAGCCTGAATAATAAAATTAAAAATCCCAATATAGCGGTTGGATTTGTAAGTTTAAAATTAATAATGGTTTAGTAGTAGATTATTAATTTTGAGCAAGTCTGGACTGGTGGTGGAGACGCAAGCTTTAACAAAACAGAGCTCGACGGTACCGTTCCGAAGTCATAGCAATAGTGAGATAACGAAACCGATATTTGATTCCGATTACGTACCGTCTTTCTTACAGTTCCGGCCGTGCGTGAGCCGTCCCGGGTCACACAAAGGGCGGCATCCGCAAACAATGGCCCTCAGCCGCGGGCGCCATGACACTTGTATGGGAACCGACCGCCCTAACAATCACCTCGCGAGAATCACTGACATTAGCATTACAAGGTGGGGTTGACGCCGCGTGTGGCGACTGCAGCCGCGGCTGCGGCCGTGGCATCACCACATGTCTTAAGGAAAATCTTATCCGCCTACGGTAATAACGTATACGAGATTTTCTGGAAGTGTTTTATTTTTAGGGTTCCGTACCCAAAGGTTAAAACGGGACCCTATTACTAGGACTTTTTACAAAGGTAGTACGTATTATTACATAAAAGATAATTATTCGTATTGAGGTCATTATGGTCATGTTATTATGGATATGACTGTCATTAATGCACGTTATTTTTAATTTCAGGACAACTGTATAACTTTAAATACATACACGAACGCGGCTTGTGTTCGCGGCCCGAGCGGTCACACGACGCGACACGACGCGATGCGACGCGACACGACGCTACGCTACGCTGCCACGCGATGCGCCGCGCCGCGGATTAAAATTTTAATTTATAGCCCGGATCCCGGGATTTTAGTCGCGCGACTGCTGAGATTCGTGCCAACTGCTGCAATTTGTTTACTTATTTAGTACACTTCCTGTTTCTTTCTGAAATGCTGCTTTGAGATTTCTTTATTGAATACCTAGTGTGGCAAAAAGGTTTTAAAAAGTTCCTTTTGAACGTGCTAAGGTATAAAATATTTGCTAAAATATAATAACAAACATTAACTTAATATTGTATTATGTCACAAATAAAATCAACTTTAGCAGGTAAAAAAAGTTGCCATAACAATCATTCATAGTTCATACACAAGATGGAATAAAACAGGTTGTCATAACTACACGACAACACGGCGCGCGACAAACGATTAGACAGCCCGGGACAGCGCGTCATGTTGTCGTGCAGGATTCAAAAATATCCATTACAATTTTATTGCTATTAGCAAATAAGATGAGGCGACAGATTTTTTGAAACAATTTAGTCTACTATACGTTAGATACCGATAAGAATCACCACTTTAATGGTGGGTAGATTACAACCAGTTACGCATCAGATACGGTACCAGTTTTCAATTATAACCGACTATCCTGCGAAGAGATCCCGAGCTGATAACTGGATCCATCTCTTAGAGCCGGCATGCGCTCCGTGTACACACGATGCACCGGGACGGCGCGGCGACGGACCGGGGCGGGGCGGGGCGGGACGGGCGCATCTTATCCGATCGTACGTCTTTTATCGACGATACTCGGTAAACACGTTCAGGAGAATAATGCGGAACTTGTAAGAATATTATGAACTTAGTAAATGCATGATAAATTGATAATAATACATTAGAAGATTAAATTTAATGAAGTATCTACACACATAAAGTAGGCAAATTATTGAAATCGTAAAAAATAATCAAAGACGTCCTGTTAACGCACTCTTAGTTTATTTTAATGTATCTAATTCAGTAAAAGAAAAAAAAAGGAAGTACAAAAATGAAGGAGCAGAGCCTCAAAGCCTTCATCAAGAAGCCATTAGAATGCTAATTAAACTACTATGCATACTTGAAAGGATCTCGGAACTACATTATTTATCCCGCACTCTCAAAAATCTTATGTAAAAAAAAGGGAATTATTAATTTAAGCTATTTACAAAAACTAGTCTGTATAGTATAATGACTGTTCGTTAAGCAAACCGCAATTTAAACGAACACAATAATTGATAGTAAAAATAATTTTGAGGATGGGTTTGCGACTCAACTAACAATGTTGTTAAGATTCGAATGTAATGTAATTTAGTGTTATTTTCATCAGTAACTTGGCAACATTATGCTGATTTCGAAGTTTTGATGGTAGTTGATAAAATCGTATCTTGTTAAATCATTTATCAATATTGTGAGGGTAGTTTTACAAATTTACCTGACGCCGGTTTGTCAGCCAGTTCTCGACCTTTGCTTGAACCTGTACAGTTCACATGCTCGCAGCAGTCTCTGTTCACGAAGGTATACTCTCTGGTTCCTACCGGGATAGGGCTTCGTCGGTATTGCTAGATAGAACAATCGCTATCGTGAAACACGCTAATATGGAACAATAGTTTTCGGTACCTAGTGTGTCGTGTGGTTTGTGGGACATTATGATTGGACGACGCCATATGTACGAGTTCTGGAACTGGAAACCAGGTAAGGTGCCTAAAGCCTGTTACAACTTTACATAGCTTTTCCATGATATCATTTGTTTGTGTACACGGCATTAGGAATCTCTTAAATTCTTACGTTCCTTCTACTAGTGTAGGAGCACTGTGCGTAAATGTGACACATCAAATAAAAAATAATTCTTCAAAAGTAATACAATTTTCATGGTCGTAATTCGATATCTAATTTTTGAATTTTTATGATAACAGACATACCCACCATTCTGTAGAAAATATACTGGTATATAGTACCTAGCTCAATGTATATAGGCATAGATTGTAAGAGATGAGCCCACCCCTGGAGCGAGGTAATCGCGCCCCGCCTCCTCCATCGAAAGCTCACACTTGTTTAATGCGACTAACTACAATGGTAATCAGATTTATGTCGATACCGACACACGGAACACATTTAATTTTATTTATGAGTAGAGGACAAAGGCGATAGCGCGAGCCTGTGTGGCCATCGGTCACTAGATGATAGTGAACGACGCCCGCCGCGGACAATAGATGCAGGAGATTACAGTTTATGGAATGTCTATGGTGACTTATGTACTGGATACCGCTAGAATCTTGGAGCTTCAGCATTACCTTAGTAATAGGCTTGTGATCTGCCTAGCTAGGGCCAACTGTAACCTATTGGTATCGTTACCATTCAGCTAAAATAATCCCATCAAAAACATTACATGTACAAAAATGCACAAGTCTCGCAACGCAGTTTATCTGCCGTAAAAAGTTGTGAGATCGAATGTAAACCAAGTCGGTTAATTTCAATACCTATCTATGGGAGCAGTTATATCTTTATTTCTTTAGTAAATAAAGTGACTTGGCAATTGCACACGGCAACATAAATCTATGTTAAGCGCTTTGTGCTTTAAATTTTTTGAAAGTAGGTACACCTATACGGAAGACTATAATTATTTAGATTGCCTAGTAGATTATGCTGCCGTGTACAATCGCTATATAATATAAATCGGAATATATTTATAATCCATACTAATATTAGAAATGTGAAAGTCACTCTAATTATTTAGGTATCTGTTTATTGTCTGTTTGTTACCTTTTCACGGCTAAACGGCTGAACGGATTTCGATGAAATTTGGTAGGTATAGGTATAGATTGGACCTATGAGATGGACATAGGCTATCTTGTGTCTCAAAAAGATTGCCACTATGCGACGTTGACACACTAGGGCCGTGGGAGCAAGAAGACATTACTTTGTGTGAGCATATCCGCGATATAATCGCAGCGTAATCGGGCGTTGCCGTTTCGTATTATGTAATTAAATATGTAATTCAAAATAATAAAATAAGCGCCATGTGACGTATCCAATACAATGCTGCCAGAATCTTGCACGTGGTAGATTTTGTGTCACTTACTACATTATCACTTTTACTCTCGTACTATACTATAACTGAATGTAATATTTTGGACATTTTTTCTTAAAGATATGAATAATTTGTATTGTAGAACGTGTTTACTTAGAACAAGTTAATTAATTATATAGGTTTCAAGTTTTCATCGATATCATCAACAAAGAAAATTAATGAGCCAGGTATACCAGTAAACAGATAAGAGCAAAAGAGACTTAAATAATTAAATAAGTATTTTATCTTAAATACCTACGTTATTTTGTTTCAATAATTATAGCAATAACTCGATTGGTTCTCGACGACAAAGACGACGCGATGACGATATGACGTGTTCAATCAAAGCAGAGTACAATACCTGTGGTACAACTGGTGCAGTACTTTTGACTGTTGTGCACTGGCAAGGCAATACAGTAATTATCAACTGGTACCTCCTTGATCGTGACGCGACACTGTCTGTCAGTGTCAGACTGTCACGTTTCGTTCTCTGTAGTCACCGGCTTTGGGGTAAATAAAAATTGTAAGATTCAAGAGTTGACGATATTTCATATTATGTTCAGTGTTGTGAACCGTGAAAACCGTTTTATTTTTCTATCACATACGTATTAAGAACATTCCAACATTTTAAATATAATTATTTTGATTTTTAGGTTGGGTCGGAGAGTTCCTGTTTTCACGGACGATGCTAAAAATGTATAGAGCAAAAACATCAAAAACGAGCTCACAGTTATTCTGGACCTGTATGTAGCTGAAAACGTGTTCGTGCTGCGCTCAAGCGTTTCCATGGCGAAGATGTTTCGTAAGTATTGAACACATTGTTAACGTGCAACAAATTTCTTGGTACAAAGACCAACCTGAAAATTCTGTACTGTGCAGATGTTATTTCTTTTATACAGACGAGATGAAATGATTGTAATGTAAACCTGTGATTATTTATGTTCAGTTGTTATGTACCTCTACTCAAGACATTATACGCTACTACAGAAATGAATAGGGGTGGTGTGGTACCAACATTAGCAAATAACGAAGCCCTATTTATAGTACATCCAAATTTGTGTAGGCATTTAAAAGTTATGGAGTTATTTTGGATTACAGGTACAAGGGCAGCTAAGAATCGCAAGAAAGAAAAATTTTACTTTGTGTGCTTCATTTCACCAGTGGAACCTATATACCTACCAGAACTTGTTCTGAGAAGGGTTAAAAAAATGCAAAATGCATAGATTTTTAATATAGGATATCTGTAAATAAATATTTTTAAACCTAATGTAATCTTTCATTTCACTAATCGATCTAATATAATAATACGCAGTCATAGTCCGAACCTATTGAGTTTCGGGCTGCACCACGATGCACCACACCACACGATGACTGTCAAAATATCCTCGTTGGCTGGCTGTTAGAAAGCGTATTGATTGTGGTTCTAAAAAGCAGAAAAACTAGGTGGGTAATCTAGGCGCAATGGATAACCAAAAGGTCAAGAAAAATATTTTCCAACAAAACCAAACTACGGCGATCGAGAACCGAACTCCGGCTCGTCGTATCATAAATCCATCATAGTTACAACTATGCTATATTGCAATTTTAAAGACCGTCAAATTTTGATGTTCATATACTTCAGTTTTTCCATTTGCATATGACGTGTGCGTGTCATTCGTGTTCATTTAAATAGGTTTTTAAGTTTTGATTGAGCTACTCTCAAAAGTGTAGGCATGAATTCATAGATTCAAATATGTTTGATATGTGCTGAGACCAAGTTGGAAAACCTGCGAAGTTACCTAAATTAAGTTTATCTCTCGCAAATACAAATTACAAGTAAGTTTCCAAGAGTACAAATACTCTTGGAAATCTCTTGCTTAGCGACACCAGACTTTTTCATAACAATACCTATAATAAGCACCAATGACGATGATGCTATAAGAACTAGGTGGTCATTGCGAAGCTCACACGCATGTACTTAGATTGAATCGTCAAGATGGCCTACACAAAGATTGTCTCGTTATGTAGGTAATAACGGGAGCAACGTGACTGCTTGGCACTTCTATTTAAATTCTATTGTAATAAACGGGCTAGAAAAACAAAACACAGCCGCCACTGGCCGCGCCGCATCCAATGCTTGTTTTGCCTAATCAGTGCCTTGACAGACCAAACATGACAAGCGATGGATGCGGTCCAGTATTTCGGAAAAATTAAATTACGTAAAAAAATAATTGAAAAAAGTGACACAGGTCCGTCTAGCGGCGCGCCGCAGCGACTACTGTCGAATCGTATGGAAATGATAGAGAGGACACAACATGGCGGCTGGCGCGTCATTCTACTTGAACGAAAATTCACTCAAATATGTTTTCTTGAATGAAAATTGGCGCATAGTTGCTATATTATACACCAAAAACCTTTATTATTGTACAATAATTTCAAGTTCTTTCGATTTGAATAATGTTCTCTCATAAATTAGTGAGATTGAATTTAAATTGCTATTTTGAAGAGGTTACTTTGTAATTTTTTTCTATCGAGAAAATATCTTGTAATTGTGTTTCTGATACATCACGCCTAGAAAGTATATGTTCGAAATTAACATATATTTTTTCCACATTCCCAAGTTGTACGGATTTGTCGTAAGTGGCGTTCAAAATATGTGTAATCATCTCTACTCTCGACCTTAATTTAATGTACCTAGGTAACGAATTTGTTCGACCTATAAACATGTAGGTAGGTAGGTAGGTATACGAGTAGTATAGGGATTTGTATCTCTCTATCTGCGGTAGGTGTACCTATCGTAGAAGTTTTTAAAAAGCGCTCAACTGTCGAATTTCTCGAAGCTATTTCTCATTTTTAACCCCTGTTACCCACTTCATTCAATTTCAATGAAGTCTAGTTATGAACTGTAAAAGTAACTTTGTAATCACATACAATTTAATGGGATTTATATGGGAATACAAAGTTATTTATGCAGATTATATATCTAGAAAACGGGATGAAAATTATGGAATGTCAGAATTTTCCCTTGGTTTATAGGCTAAACAATAGCTATATTCAAAAATTTAAACTTGTGGGATGGCTAGAAGTACCTTAGAATTTTGATGATCGGTGAGTCAGTCAGTCAGTCAGTCAGTCAGTGGGCAGCAAAATTAAGGAACTTTGATTTGCAATAATTCTTTAACTACTGGTTCAAATTTGATGTAACTTGGATTATTATCTGTAGACGTGATACCCTCTTGGTCACTAAAAATTTAGGCTTCTAGTTTTATCCATAACGAAGTTACAGGGGGTCGAAAATGGCCCGAATCGCTTCGAGAAAAGGATAGTACGGCCGTGCCTTTTGTTTTGCTCGACTTGGCGGGGGCACTGCCGTGCCCCCAGATATAACCATATCGATATTAAATTCTCAAAAAAGCAACAGTGGAGGGTAGTCGCATTTTTCGCCTGCCGATGCACCGCGCACTCGTTGCAGCTCAATTAGTGCGAAAACTACCGCCGCGCGCGTCACGCCGCGCCGCCGCCGTATAAGTGGATTCCTGTGGGAAAACGAATCTTCCTGCTTTTTCGCGTGTGACACATGGACTGAGTGAATCCCTATAGACGATATTGAACTAGCCGGCTGGCGACCGACCGCAGGTGGAGGCTTGTCGTGTGCTTGCAGCAGTACAAGGTAAGTGAGTGCATTGTATTCGCTGCAGACTGCGTCGAGTTTTTGAATATAGCTTTTCATTGTAAACGTGTTATCCCAGTGTAGCATAAAGCCACTTATGTTTCGGCGTGGTGCGGATGCTCAACTACTTTTGTGTTTTAGCGCTCCATGTTTTATTCTATTGAACGTTCCTAATTTTTGTTTTGAATGTGGAGTAGGTTCGAACCGACTGCGAAGTGTAAGGTATATTTCATCTTATCCATTGAAATGCCCACACTAATGTATTAAGTATAATAAATATCAGTTTCCTATGACGCGCTTGCTTCATAAACTAATCTTACTGGATCATGTACACACTAAGTACTAGGCTAATCATACAACCCACATACTCGTAGAACACATTTGACGGCTTCCGTCGCGTATGTTAGTAATAAACTGACTGTAAAGCGATTTCGATTCCCGCACTAGGCAAATATTTGCGTGAACCTCGGGTTGCTCTGAGAGTTTGTGGGAGTTTATGGGGCTACATGTATACCAGTTCGTACACTCCATACTCTGATTCTCAGTTTGTATACACCAGAACAAACTCTGGTTCAAATTCTTATAGGAGACCATAATATTACGTAGGTAGGTACGTACATAGGCATATTTATTCCCTCAGCACAAAGTTCCTGTGTTAGGATATAATATCTATGTCATTATTATATTGTTTACTGGGATTGTTTATAAGTATATCGAAGCGTAATACTACCACGCGGCACTAAATCGAAACAAAAATAACACTGAAAATTAATTTTAATTGATATTGATTTATGAAGAATCCTTTGACAGAAGCACGGTAGCGAGGAAGTCCCACACATGTGCATTTAATTGGCCGCTCAGAGTAATTAGTCATCGAATGTGGCGCGTAGGGCTGCGGGACCGAAGCGGAGCCCGACGACGCCGCCAAATATAAACTTGTCAAATTATGGTTATAATAACAAGAAAAAGTTTCAGAACGCGTGCAGCCAGTCCACTGCTCTGAGTATGAGTTTTTGCTAGCTCGACATAGTACGCGTCAACTAGCGCTTTTGTATGAAGACCCTGTACAGCATTTGTGAACGAATAATCTTCATACAAGAACTTGTTAAGGCGTGCTACGTCGAGCTAGTAAAACTCTACTCAAGGCACTGGACTGGACTGATATTGTGTCATTGGTAGCGGCTGCGTCGGAAACTCCTCGGTGTCCCGGTGGTCGGCGGCGCCCGCGCTCCCGCGCGCCGACCACGAAGAGATGACAAACGAGGCCGCGTCGGAAGCGCCCCGAACGACATTAAATCAGCTGTTTCCGGCTATAACTCACCGATTAACTCACTTGATGCCACCCTAGTGCACGATCGAACGCGACACAATCGCAACGTTTTAATTTCCAGATTAATAGATAAATAGCTTCGGAAATATTTTACGCGAAAAATGTTTACCCGAATTGTGTTTTGATAAAGCAGCTCGGTAATTGGATCCCTATTCGGAAACGCTCGCGGACAAAGCGCCCGGACTCTCTTGTTTTTATAATGTAGGAAGGGACGTATTTTGCTAATGAGCACGTCAAATAATATTAGACCGAAAATAGCTTGAAAAGTTTTAACAGAGGATCGAACGCAACTTACCCGCGTCCCGCATTAAATCTCGTCATTAGGCCTGCCGTAACTAATCGTATTAATTCCAGCGAAAGCCTGCCATAGTTCACTTTCTCTAAACTCCGCTTTAAAGCGCTAACTTCATAACCTGCCTTATGATAATATTATTATAATGCCTTGGCTTTCATAACCACAGTTAATCAGGAAGGACAATACCCTGTCAAATATATTGCGCGGTAAAAATATGACGGCTATCTGATTCACTGTTCAGTCATGTTCGTAAGATATATTATAATATCGTTATTTATGTTACGAAATAATAGTAAATTATGACCGACAGCACTACGAGAGTAATGGCGTAAACACTCACTTATAAATCTAAGTATTACTCGCAGCGCTTGATAAATTACTTTAGGTGGGTACTTAAGCACGCAACAAAGAGCTTACATCTAAGATCTAAATTACGGCGCTAAGTGAATACTGATTGTAACTTTATGACAATTCAACTGCCTCTCATTGTTCTTGAAAGGTCAAAAGCGACAATTAAGATGGATACAAGTTGAGAGCTCCAATTAATCGGGTAATTCAAATTTGTCTGTCCTCTGTCGGGTGGTAAAGGAGGCGTGATTGCGAACGCTGACCGCCCCGGGAGCGATGGGCCCACGCCGCCCGCGCCGCCCCGGAGTACGCGGGGCGGCAGCTGCAGGTGGCGACGCAAATATCATATTACAAGTTATAATCTACATAACTTGTTGATTATATCTGACCTAGGTACTTACTTTCCTCAACTCGAATTATTTCAAACTGCATATTCAAATGGCGATATATTAATAATATAGTCATATCAAGGGCAGCATACCTAATGATGATATGATGATTGATATGGCTTAAATTAATCTACTAATATTTATTACTTTTCCAAGGTTCTAAAACAGTATTGACTTATCTTACATTATTACACCGTTCCATTGGAATATGATAAATCAATGGTTGCGACAAGGTGTCCAATACTTCACATTTATCCCAAAAACTGCTTGTAGTTTTGACACATCTGACATACTTATCAATTCATTAGATTTTACCATTAAATATTTTTGATGGTTATTTGTATGAAATAGGTACCTAGCGACATCAAGTACGTACATTGCTAATTGAACAACAACTTATATCTCCCTCAGAACCAGTACCTAACGTATTGTTTATTTGCTATAACCAAATAGGTACCTAGAATAATTGTGTAGGTAGGTAAATATAAAAACGCTACACAAAGCCAAACAGGTTTACAAACCCTGAACATTACACTAATTGTTTAAAAAATCGTTATTATTTTTCTGCCAAACTTATAATTATTACCTAACTATTTCTTTTTAAATCTATAGGTACTTAATTATTATACGAGTAAATATGCAAAAGTAACAGCGCTAGGTTTGTTTGTAACCTTTTCACGGTTAAATGGCTGAATCAATCCGAGGGAAATTGGGCATAGAGATAGATTAGACCTTGGTGAAGGACATGAGATACTTTTTTATCTCGATATAAATGTATGTAGTAAGTAAACGCGGGCAAAGTAAGTAGTAAGGCTAGTTTATTATATTATAATGGTATGGTGCTCAACAAGCTATACTTAATTAAATTTTTCCCTGTTTTGGTGACTACTAAATGAACTCGAATTACTTTGAATTATAAATACGTATGTAGTTTATTCATCAAATTATAAATAACAATAAGGTATGAGTAAGCGATTACACAGTACATGAGAGGAAAAGCAAACCAAATAATATTTTTTTACTAATTATAATATTACCTATTTGCTTCTATTATTATGGAAATGACTGAATTATTTACAAATATCGATTTACTATAAATCTAGCCCGAACTAGAGACAGCAGAAAGATGCCGTTAGAAAAGTCTCCTATACTTATAAGTGCTATTATGCCATTCGTACGAGGTCGGTACTTGTACTACGATCAACTTGCAGGTTGAAACTTCACTGAAACTTAGTCGCCTTGAGCAGTGAAGTGCGGGCTACATAATTTTACCATGGTTTATATCGTATATACGTTTATATATTGTATATACAGTAGCTAAGAACTGTTTACTATGGTATTTATGTTCCTAATTCTTATACCCGCAGAATACAACAAAGGTTAAAACTTGTTTGCTACGAACGTCAACATTATAATAATAATGTTTACTTACGAGTATATACGAGTAAAGCAGGTCACTTTACTGTTTAATACCTGTAAGTAAGTATGACTATCCAGGTAAATATCATAACATAACATAAACTTTTCATAGGTACATTCAATTCTACTAACCCGGTCTAAGTTAGCCAGTCAGTCTACTCTAAGCTAATAGATATGCATGCAACTCAAGCACGAGACAATTCTAAGTTACGAGGCACATACAGTTCTGAACTGTAATACCTTCCAAATGTATGCATAACCTGAGATTTATTGAATAACTTCTTGTGCAGATGAATCGGAGGATGTGTAATATTCAAATCAGTTAAGTTCTGCAAACTGTGTTCTGAAATTGTCAAACGAAACTTGATAAACTTACCAACTTACACTATTAAAAGGAGCGTCGTCGCGGCTGCGGGTTAGTGCACGATAACATACCTGAAACAAGAAATAGTGTAACATTAGTATACTTACATGACCGTATACTATTCTCTATTCTTTGTACATGACTTAGAAAGTGTCTTCTAGATTTATTTAAAACATTCTTGTAAAACGCCAATGATATCGCGACGCGATAATCGGATATTGGAAGTTACAAAAAAATATTATTTCGATTTCAAGATATTTGTGCACAGTTAATATGAAAATTGTGACTAGCGTCGATGTTGTAATAACTTGCATTGACCGTAGCTACATTACAAGAGTGGACTGGTATTTGATCAACAACATCATCATCATTTCATCATTATCAGCCCGAAGAAGTCCACTGCTGGACATAGGCCTCCCCTACACTGATCAACAACATTGATTTCAATAAGCGGAAGTTTAAATTTTTTTAATATACTTAGATTAAGTAAGTACTTATATCTTGATGGGAATGAAATCTTTAGTCGGATAGTAGTGAGTATTAACTTTAGAAACCTTTGAGAAGCTTGATGGATAGATTGGAACAGCTTTTGCTGGCGCATAATAATCACTCTGCCTGCATAAGGCTAGATTTGCAAACGATGAGGCGGAGGAGCGTCGTCTTGAAGTTTGCATTTTGGTACCATCGGGTACCATTCAAGTTGATTGTATAAATTGAAATCCATGTATATTATGTCAGCTAGAAACTTTGTAATAAATTAGCTACAAACTCATCCATTTGGTGAGATTTATTGATAGCAGCCTGTTAATCTTCTCAACCCATCTTCTTGGTAAAATAATATCACCAGTAGGTACTGCCTTTTACGACTAATTCTCCAGTAAGAAGAATGTCTATGCATTTATTGATATCACCCTGCGGTTGCAGCAAGGATATTGAGACATAACTAAACAGCGAGGAAAGACTGAGTCATAAAGACATCGCGATACGATCCCCAACGCGATCCGACAGTCGGGCGATGCTATCGCGCGACGCGGTCGTGCGACACGATCGGGGCTCGGAAGCACAATTTGTTACCTCCGACGGAATCGACTAATCGCGCCGTCGCCGCGGACAATGGGTAAATAATGCCGTCACTGAGCCGGCCCGGCCAGCTGCCGCTTATCGGCGCATTACCACAGAATAATAGTTCTTGCATTACCGCGCCGCTCCGACCGACGGTCCATTGTTGAGGATACCTGACGTTATCTCTCGTTCATTGCTCATTTGGGGCTTCATCATGTCAACTGTAATATCTCAAGCTCGACATTTCCTTTATTCTGTGACATCAATGGAGCCATAGGTGAAGCCTCCTTGTGTGTTCGGTGCCACTCTAGTACTTTTGGCTTTAAGCACCAGTTTTTTATCGATACACACTCTATATTAGTGTGAATCTACCCAGTCTATTCTTGAGTTGGATCTTTCGTACCACGTCCCTTTTGAGGTGTGAAACGGCCGTGGTGCGAAACTTCTCATTACCCGACTTTATGTTCTATACGCTCATGATTTTTGGTTGCTTTTAGGACCACATTATTCTTAAGTAGGAAATTTAATTTCAAATTCTAAAGTAAACGGCACTGACATATTTTATAACTTCAATCTAGCACCCCATTGGGCAATATAAATATAAATAAGGCTTTGAATGATAAAATCTATGGGTACCTTCACTGCTACCTGTGATCGTTTTAGTCGGACATTGATTTATCAGCTTTGTGTATCAGAACGGTCAGCACTTTATCATCCAAATTAGAGTCCGGTGCGTGGGCGCCGCGCTGCAGCTCATCAAACGTAATCTTGAGCATCGCCTTAGACCATTACATATTCTGTGGCATCGCATGATGGATCGGCGCAGGCGCAGCGCGGAGGTCTCGTTACGAGTGAAAGTGCAGGAAGCGTATCAATAACAACACGATTGCATCCGCGCTACGTCATTGATAGGTTTTGTTACACCCACGCGGCCGGTGAGAGCGAAATGGTCCGGAACAGGTGAAATCGGCCGTGACCCGTCGAGATAAAGTTGAAAGTGGGACGATCGGAGTCTATCGGGATGTGATCCGGCGTCATCGATAAACGGCCGGGGTCCGGCACGGTCCGAGCCGCGCTCATTTGCATACTCTCCGAACTTTCGGAGCTCGGTATCGTTATCAACGCGCCGGGAGCACGGGTGGCCCCGACACTGTTTATCCACCATTTACATATTTATTCTCTTCATAAATGTAAATTTCAAGAAAACACCGAGTGTTATTACAGGCCCGTGTTGTAACGTTTCCAACCGAATGCAGAAACGAGTGCGGCTGTCTGTTATTAAAGTACGCGCATTATTTCAAACGGGTACCAAGTAATTATACAATTTTGATAAATAAACAGCGATCGGCGGCCATGTTTACAAATTACCAACCGTAGGATATTGTAAGTATAGAACTAGAAAGATAAGTCCTACGCAAGATCTACATGCAATAAGAACTGTTACTTTTGAAGTTACTGCTGCCAGTGTTGAACGTTCTCACATAAAATACCAAACGAGAACTGAGCCCAATAATCGTTCCCCCGACAATAAATACCGAACACTTCAATATGCCACGTCGATAAATCAAAACACCATAAATCATGAACAAATAGATTTCTTCCGGAAGCGTTTAAGGTGAAAGTTGCGTTATCGGTCGCCGAAACGATTTCCTGGAAGTATTCCTTAAATCACGCAGGTGGTGGCGTGACGGCGAGACATAAAGGGGCGTAGCGCGAGCCGCCGTCAGCCCGGGGCCGCCGCGGGTCGGTTTGCGACCTTATCGCGGGTCGACTTCATATAACTAAATGGAAACGCGACTCCACGTCACTCGTCAAAGGGGTAAACAAACCGAATGTCCGAAAGCGGGAACGGGGAGCGCAGTTTATAGTTGTCTGTTGAATTTAAATTGTCTCTTATCTTGCGCATATCAAAAGATAGTACCGGCACTCTTAATAAACAAGCGCAGCGGGAAATTTTATGCCAGCTAAAGTTTTAACATATTTTCTATATAAAATTTACAATATTCTAGCTGCATTGAAGTCTGAATATATACTTATTTTTTCCTAAGATATCCCATAAAATGTCTTTCTGGAAACACAAATAGAGTAAGACGTGAACACTGAACATGCATGTGATGCCGAAGTAATGTTGTGTCAATATTTCTTTTCTCAGTCGCCTCTGGCAGGGTAAAATCTGAGTTCACAATGGTTCTACAAATGCATTGAATTTATAAGCCTAAAATTGTGTTTAAAATAAAAACTACGACGGAAATAAAACATTAAAATTTTCAAAACGTCTGGAACGGGTACTACGAGTATAATACCATATCTTCTAGAGTGAAACGTAAAAAACATTACCCTATTCTGCAGTCTGGGGGAATATAGACGCGTTGTAAATTTGAAATCATACAGCTGAATATGAGGATCGTAATATATCTAGTAGGTACACTACGTGTATTATAAAACGGGTAACCTCTTCGCTGAAACTTACCGATAAAGTTGCGAACGCACGAACTTTAGACGACGGTTAAGTACACGTTAAGTTGATAAGGATTCAGGGTACTTTACGAGATACCTAACTTGTACAGTACAAGTTAACAACTCATGTCTAGACGCTGTTTAACTATCATGTAGTAAAACCACGTAAAAAGATTCAGAGCGGGAACATTTAAAACCTATTGGCATCTCTCTGTATAAAACATTTATTTAGGCAGGAAAGGCTCCCTGACCAACAATAGACGGTTGGACGCATCCAGGCGTCGTATGTCCTTGCACAGAACCACATATCAGCGGTCACTCTGCGAATATCGGGCTCATGTAAATGCCGACTCCGTTTGTTTATCCCACCGCCCGACCGACCGCCCGACCGCCCGACCGACCCACCCGCTGACCGCAGATTTACACATGCCAATATTCGCTGACTTTGATTTAATATACCAAATCCCACATATTGTTATGGTAATGTTTGCTTCCCACGCGGTTCCGATTTCTTTTCGGATTTCATATAGTGTCCCTGTCGCTCTATCGAACTTAATAAAGTGTAAGTCTGGTGATATAATATTAATAAAAGTGGTGTGATGTTCGCATACTTATACGATACTTTTACGAGTATTTTGTATTGTTAGACTACTTATTTTGTCTAGCCCCTACCAACTAATACTATGAAATTAATCTATAATTATATATATTTATTACTCTGTCTCGTCTGTTAGCTCCCCGTATCACGGTAAAAAGATGCGGTGAGGAGACTGTTTGAATTCTGGGGCAAAAAAAAAAATATTATATAAAATATACCTACTCGTACATATGACAGCGATAAAGTCCATTTTATCCGCACGGACGAAGTCGCAAAAGCTAGCGTGAACATAATGAAAACATATTATTTTAAAGCGAATCTAAACTTTACGGCTGTAACGAACCATAAAGACAGTTGCGGGAGTGGCAGCCACCATCCAAAAGGCATTTCGCTCTAGTACATTGTCATCCCTCCGTAATCTCGAGTTTTCTCCGCAAACATAAATAAGAGATGAGACACACTTGATGGATGGAGTTGGAACGAAATCCCTTCACTCGGCTACGTGACACGACAACTGAGAGTAAGTGGCCGTCACAGGACCGACGACGAGGCCGGAGGACGGTCGCGGGAGGCCGGGAGGTCGCGGGCGCCGCTCCGTGCTACGTGGATTTAAAAAAAAATCGCTCGGGACTCGGTTCGATTCCAAGTTTGGCAATGCACCAAATCGAGTTACTGTTGCGAGGGCTTTCGCGTTTCATAGAGGCTTAGTGACAACGAAAGATTGGTCTGCGGTCCGTCGCGCATGCCAAGCGGCGTGGCTGCGGTCGTACCATTGAGAAGTACCAGGAAAGAAGGTTCCTTATATTTCTACGATGGTCATACTTTAGTGGTATACCCACAATAAAGCCTCCTAATTGATAGATTTAAAATCTACACTTTGTATCTTGATTGCCTTCATTGGAAGTTATTATAAACCTAAAATACTACAAACAAAACGGCAAACCTCATAACAACCATAGGACATCGAGCACGATAAAATTGTAAATTTCAACCTAAGAGCCGCGTCACACGTCTACGTCGCGTCGTAAAGTGCAGTAGACGCGACGCGACGCGACACGGTCGCAAGTGTGAAAGTGATTCTTCGCATATTATGAGAGGAGCTGACTGAATGGTCGGTTACACTGTATTTTATACTCTAGTAAAACTGGAAGAAGCCAAACTATGTCGCTTGGAAATGTGAAATCGTGAAGGATTTTACGTACCTATCACATCACGAATCCGCGGATGTAAAGATTATGCTGTGTATTAAAGTTACAAAGGAGAAGATATTACATAAATAAACAGGGGTAAAATGGGAAAACATCCGCCTTCCGAGCAAAGGGTTGCGAGTATCTTGTAAAAACATATTAACATAATGTAGGTTCGCAATTATCGTTTGCTCTTCGGTGAAGGAAAACATCGTATGCAAATTCACATTCTTATGTTATGTCCGAGAATCATTTCTGTGGTACCTAATGTGATCCACCAACCTGGACTTGATGGCCTGATCCTCTTCACGGAAATGAAGTGAGCTCAGACCTGTACTCAGTAGTGGGGGGATCTCAGTTGTGATGATGTTGAACCATATTTATTAGCACACCGTACAGACCGTCACCATGGCGGAATGAAGAGCGAAGCATTTCCCTGCCTAAAAAACCCAGTACAGGGCTGAGTTGGTACCTACACTGTAGCACTCCCCAAACACTAGTGTATTCCCCCCACGTCGCCCGTACTTACCCGCTGAGCACTCATTCGATTAGGGCCACTCTTGACCTCATTTGCATAACGCGCGTTACCCGCCACAATGTTTTGGACGCCTTAATTAGGATTTCGTGACCGCGCCTGGATTCTTCTCTGGATATTTGTTTTTCCGTGCGTGATTTGGAGGAATAAGTGGATCTACTGGTGGAAAAGTAAAGACGTAAAGAATTGTCGTGTTGGATTTTAACCAGTAATGAGTTACGGGGAAATAAAATGTCATAGTATAAAAAACACAGTTATTTTTTTTTTACATAAACTCTTTAGTAATATGCAATTAAGTACTTTATTATACAATCTCGTGGTCCCATATTTCCCGTACTTCTCCGGAAATAGGGAAAGCTATAAACGTGCCTAAACGAAATACTGGCTCAGTTAACACATTAGGTAGTGTAGGTACATTCGCACACACTTGGTTCAACGAGGCGAGGCTAGAACAGTCTTATTGGCAAGCTGCAAAATGCTCTACCACGGGTTTTAGATAATGAAGGCTGGTGAAAAAGGAAATTTACTTGGTAAAAAATTACCACGGTTTGAAGCGCGCGCTGTTCAGTTCAATAGATAACAAAATTGAGAAGCAGGTAGAATATTATATAATTTTATAGTCTCGGCATTTTTGTGTCAGCCAGTCCATCTAATCAAAAATAGCTTTAACGATGTCAATCTAACCAAGGAGCCGGAAGACTTCTTACGCTGGATCAGCACTGTGTGATGGCTTTTATCTGCCGCCCCTGGGCTCACCAGCTGCCCAAAAACCTTGTAAACACTTAAGTACATTAAAATCGACAATTCGACAATTCTGACAGTCGCCTTAGATATAGTGTTTAATTAATTGAGTAAATGTACAGTAGTGCTGCAGTTCTGCAATACAACAGCAGCTGCTCATTGCAACTGCACTGAACACCACTACTTGCTACAACAAGATACCATTACAGATAGCACCGAGTGAACGTTTCAATTTACACCGCGCGAGAAATGCGGCAAATTGCGCCGATCTAACGGAAAGATAACGCGCCTAACAAGGAACTAGGATGCGGATAATGGTTGCAGCGCTAATCGCGCGACGAGTAGCGCATATAGCGCGTAAGTGTTTATGGCGCGTATAGAGCACCCCGTGGGGTCTCTATGGCATATTTTACGCTGCCCATAAAAATGGTTTTAAAAAGTTTGATTACAAAACCGAGCTCAGTTGACTCTCACCTGAATTTGAAAAGTGAAGTTTTCCTCTCGGGTCACGGGGCTTCTTCTGCGACTAGAGCGTTAATTGTAACAGTTGAAAACTTGGTACATTTTGTCACGCTTTAACTGAAAGTGTCATAGCAAGTAACACAAAACAACGAGATCCAATTAAGCGATGCAGCGAGCAAGATGCACCGCGCAGACAGCCGTGCAAAAACTGGTAAGCGATGCGATGACGCGGTGCCAGCGCTAGACGGCTTTTTGTAGAGCGCTTCAAGCGGCTGACTGGATTGTGTTTCAGAGCAGTTTGAAATTAACTGTGAAGTCTGCAAGCTTTGGATTAACTCGTTTATTTCGGTGTCTCTCGCTCAATGTGTTAAATGTTTGAGAAATGGCTTCGAGTGATTGTTCAAGTAAATTGAATCAACAAGTTCAGACGGTTCATATTAACTTGTTTAATAGTATGGCGGGCATCTTTATAAGGCAGATGTTACACAGTCAATCATTGATCGATCATTAATTATTATTGTTGCCAGTGTAATTGCGGTGGTGATCTATAGTTCCGATCATGGATCTTTTCACAATTTATTGCTGGCAATACTGAATAATTGAGCTGATAATAGATAATTATTACTATTTAGTATATTACCGTCCCACCCCAACTTCATAAGGGTAGAGCCAAGTAATCGCCCCCTAGATGACCGGTTGGGATAGGTACTTATTTAACTTCAACCCTCAAAACGACAAAAATCAAAATATCAACACCAAATAATCGACAGTTGTATTAATTCATGTGAAAAGGTAACGAAATAACCACTCTACTTTCGGATTTAAAATATTTGTGAGTATGGATAGACAGATTCGCAATGTCTAGGAGTAGGTGCCAAATAATTAGGTACAAAATAATAATCAGTCGTGGAAATATCATATTATCATAATTTAATCTTAATCATAATTTAAAAATCAAGGAAATAGCTTCTTTATTAAAAGAAAGGCTTCGTAGCTGTTCGCAAAACGCTTCACATTGATCAATGTGAAATTCATGATGGGTTGCAATAGTTGCGAACCAACAGTTTCACTATAACATGTGCGAATAACTTTTAAGTACGATTTCGCTAACAACGTGGACAATGGAGTCGATAAGACGAGGAAACATTTCCGAACCGACGACGACGGCGCGGAAAGTAAATCCGAGAAATCCGGCGCGTTCGGAAAAGCTGACGTTGTTTACTGGCAATCTGCTGATTGCCGGCAACCCTGGAACCCTGGATTAACGAACAAATATACTTATCGACTGCGCTCAAAGGATTAATTCGCTAAATGTTTGCGAAGCTCGAGACTAAATTATATTAAAATCACGCCAAAATAAGTCGCATTTCTCAACGTAGTACCTACTACACATCAAAAAGCTGAGACTTTACTTTTCACATTCAAAAGCTTTTTATTCCACACCTATTCGTATTTAACCTTCTTAGTCGGGCACTCTTGGCAGAGTGGTCGTGGTTATGAGTGAGTCCTGATGAATGACGGCTCTTGCTATGCGTTTCCATTCGGCTCTATTGGAGGCATTGTGTGAGCAGTCAGTCATGGTGGATTTGGTGAGGGATTTGATCAGATCTCCCCATCTGGTTGGCGAGCGGCCACGGGATCTCTTGCCCTCCATTCTGCCTTGGACTACAAGACGCTCCATTGAGTCTTCATTTCGGGTTATGTGCCCAAAGAACTTCAGTATTCGTATTTGAACAGTTGACGATAATCTCTCCTTGATGTGAAGTTCTTTTAGGATCGATACATTTGTGCGGTAGGCTGTCCACGGGATCCTCAGTAGACGTCTCCAGCACCACATCTCCAGCGCATCGATTTTTTTCCTTTCCTTCAGTCTCAATGTCCACGTCTCAGCTCCGTAAAGAAAAATTGGAAAGACGAGACTTCGCATCAATCGTATTTTTGTTGCTTTTGTTATTCTTCGGTCTTTCCAGATTTTTGTGAGCTTTTCGACAGCAGATCGCGTCACAGCACAACGCCTTTGTATCTCGTCTTCACAGCCTCCAGTATTGGTAATATTGGATCCCAAGTAGATATAGCTCTGAACAATATCACAGTTGGCTATACTTTTGACGGTAGGTTGGTTATTGTTGGCTCTATCGACTATCATCATTTTCGTCTTGTCACGATTGATAGCGAGTCCCAGTCCAATGCTATTAGTTTCCAGGCAGTTCAAAAGATGTTTCATATCTTCTTTAGATGTTGTTAAAAGAGTGGTGTCATCGGCATACCTTAGGTTGGAGATTTTCTGACCTCCAACAGAAACACCTTTGTCCCAGTCCTCCAAGACGATACGCATGATGTATTCTGTGTAGATATTGAAGAGCAATGGAGATAGAATGCACCCCTGTCTAACACCAGCCTCTGTTTTGAATGAGCTTGAGTCAATTCCATCCACACGAACCGCTGCCGTGCCATCTTCGTATATTCTTCTAATGAGGTACGTTAGATGATCGGGTACACCCATAACTGAAAGAATTTCCCACATATTTAATACGCCACGAAAATTCCACACAAATCAAATTCGACAAAATCTGAAGCGAAAACCGCGTGAAAAATATCTTTATTCACATTGAACGAGCGAAACACATTCGATCGACTTTTTACATATTTGCCGGCAGTTCTCGAGAACGGTAAGGAGCTGCGATATTCACAAAGACTCGGGGACAGTCCACCTGTCGATAGCAGATCTAGCACTTAGTGCTTCGTAAATAGGGATTGTATTCGCGCAACGTTGACTCGAGAATTCTGAATGCATACATTTGCATCTGCGGATGATACGAGCGCCAACTTAATTTGGTAGATTCAGTTCTGCCGCCCCAAGTTTACGACGCTTTGTTCCCGGAGATCGTTTTGTACTGAAAACGACGCTGCGGGTACAATGCGGGGTTGTACAGTACAGTACTACATAACTCTACAGTTAGAACTATTAAAATTATGTATTTAAAAACGAAGATAAGTATTAAATATTTAGGTAAGTACATGCAGATGACAAATAGCCCAATGTCCAGTATTTTTTTTATTACATGCAAAACATGGTAATTGGTATAATCACTCTTCTAAAACGGTTCTCACGACTTGTTCCGATCGATCCATAACAATTACTTTCACTATACCATATTACGCGCGTGTCACTTGTGCGTGAAGATTATGTACTGACGCGACACAGTAGCCGTCAGAGCCGCGGAGGCGCTGCGTTAGTATTCGGGAGCAGCGCAGGTAATAACTTATGAAATTCGGCTCTTAAGCAATGCTTTGTCACCGAGACACTTCCAGTACTACGGACTGTGTTTCTGTTTATGTAACGAAGGGAATATTTTATAACATTTCTGTAATACTATGTAGGTAAATAAAATATGATGAATACGGTACCATTTATTTGCCCATCATATAAAGCTTTCACAAAACACTCACAGAAACCAAAACAATTAAAACTGCGGCAATATAAAATAATTATACACGTTTTGTTTATGTTTAAACAACATCTCCTCAGAGAGCCTGCAATAAGCCACTCAAACAAAAAATAAAATAAAATACAGTCTCTCTGATACAGCATATAGCCTGGGGTGAAGCGCGGGGAACATGGTAAGTGGCAACACTGAAGACGTTAGTCGCGAGGGTGCGGCGAGTATTTATTTGCAATCAGCGCGAGGGAGGGGGATGATAACCAAGTTCTGCACTTCAAACAATTTGCACACAAATATCCCACTTGAGTTTATTATCCACAGCTCAGGGCAACTCGTCTTCAAACCTTATTTGTTTCAACGGAATATTGTTGGTGCAATTATTATGAAACATCTTGCACGCTAGAAGTATTATACAACAATGTTTATCTTACTTTCTGCTTAAAATGTGAAGAATTGGATGTTTGTATGTCTATCATACTAAAACGGCTGAAGGGGTTATGATGAAATTCAGTACCATCATTTTGAGAATGCAATCGTCTCTTTACATAATTATACACTTAAAGAAGTGAAATGAGTTGTTGCAAGTACTCGTATGTATCAATAAAATAAAAAATAAAAATAAAAACTTCGCCCGGCGTAGATTGTTATAAATTATTTAACACCTGCGCTCAAAATTGTTTCGACAAAACAAATAGTTGTAGATTCTTACAAATAACAATTTAATGTACAAAATAATACTATTTTATAATATTTCCATGTTGTAGCTGGCTCGCACAGTTATCGCAGCGTGGGTGGCGCGGACGTGCCGCCCGCGAGCGCCTGCGAGATTGCGAGTAACCTCCGCGACTCCGCGATCGACGTCTAAACGTCGTTATGAATAAATTAACGTTGCTCTTTTGTTTTTGAATTAAGTCGTGCGCGGAAACAACGTTGCCGTTACGTCGGTTCTAAAGAACCGGCCGAAGCGGGGTGGGGGTGAGCGGAGCAACTTGCCCTCACGTAAAAAGGACGTATCACGTAATAGGACGATAAGACTATGTTTTTGGATTCATCAAAAACTTTCAGTTTGTGTCTTACACAATATTATACTAGATGTTGCTCTCGACCAATGCGTCTAGAACTCTTTCAGTGGGGTTTTCTTGGTATATAAGATACACTTACAACTGTTGATTGAACTCCAACAGATTAGTTACTAAGCACCTAATAATCTATTGCATCATGGCAGTATTACATTAAAATTTGTTAAAATAAATGAATTTGAAATGGCGTTTATTGTAATGTTAATGAGCAGTTGTTTTCTACTTTATTTCGCTACTTGTTGTTGTTGTTGTTTGTGGCGTTGGAAATTTAGAAAATAGAACCCATTTCACTAAGCAGTATAAGCGGACAGTAAGTACGTGCTAGCTCCACAACATCCTGCCAAGTGATGGGCAAAGTTACGGTAGCTGTACTGTCCCGAGCGGAGCAGGGCGTGCGGGAAACTGTCACTTGCGGAGCGATAACTACCACGGGGATAGTTGTGATAGGAGAACGGGAACCTGAACGAGATGTTTATTGAAGATCTTTGTTTATTGTTCCATCGTTCAGTTATTGCTACGAGGCTGAGTTTCTTAGTAAACTATGCATTTAAGTTTTCAATTCATATTCGCCAAGAAAATTAGAAAGTACACGCACAGAGCCAGATTTTGCTAGACTACGGCAAATCAAAAAGGAATGGTTGAACCGCAGTCTCACATGATAATAAGCCATGCCGCGGTCTGCAGTGGTGCATATGATACGAGTACTTGCCCGGAAGGTATGCCTATTCACTCACAACTTGGAAAAATTCCAGATTACGTACAGTTCCTCCATTTTTTCGCTGTTTGAAATATTATAAAGGTGTTTTCAAATAGCTTTGTGTGGATTGGTGAACGTTACCAATTCAAGGATGTCATGTTTATGTAAGTACATATTGTTCTTCGATGGTAAATTTACCAACTACGTAACGTACGTAATATGCAACATTTTTGGTTATGTGTATATTGGGCTCACGTGTAGGTACTATCGCGGTATTCAGCATTTTTCCTTTGAATCGTATAATGAAGCTGTGCGCCAAACCGGCGCGTAAACGAGCGCGCGTGCGGGGACTGCCGAGCAGAGCCGGGGGATCGCTTGTATTGTTTTAATTATGCGTTTTCAGATAAGGGTAAGACGCCGGTTAAGTTATTGCATGCTAATGGGCGTCGTTATTCTGTGTTGTTAGATTAAACGCCGCTAGAATATTTTGACTTAATTTTACGCTTTTATGAAATAACATTTCGCTAAGTTTTAGTACTTAGTACGACTTTGTTCGTTGTTATGATAAATTATACTTTCTGAATAAAAGACACAACCGCAGTGGTTACAACATTCATAAATAATTGGTACAGATAATATAATATTACTAAGAGTTTTAGTTAAGTATTAATACTTCACTTTTTAATGCATTCTTTAGACCTCTTTAATTAGTGCATTTGTACACTTACACAAAAATAATAGGTAATTAACTTACCCAAGCCTCTTTTGACTAACTAAACAACTAAGTAGAACAAGTTGCATTAAAAGTAGGTGAGTGTTAAAGCGAAAGTTTGAACCCTCCTCGCTATCTTAAAACAGTTTAAACTGTATTCAGGAACTGTTGACCTAGTGACTCCGCGCCGGAAGGGCGGGCGGCGATTGGCAAACTTTTCAAATAACTGCCGCGTTGCCTATTAGCGACTGCGTTCTTCGCTTATTCCGTCAACAACCGGTACATTCCCCCAATATTAAAAACCAACAACAACTCGTAATACAAAGTGGGCAAAGCTCAAAATTGGAAAACTTTCAAATGAAAAGGTAAATGTCGGGTAAATGGGGTAAAGTCGAAACACCTCGCGGGGTGATTTCAAAAATTGTGCCGCGAACTTAGCTCTCGGTTGCAGCGGAAATTTCTTTTACGGCTTCCGTGTTGGGACTGCGAATTTGCGAGCGGGAATTCGAAACTTTACGGCGTTTATGGGGCGTTGCAATTTCCGACCGGAAATTACTTATTAAAAACTTACGTTCATTACGTATATAATACTTAGGATCAAAAAATGCGCACTACTTAGAATATTGCGCACTACATTTTATGACATTTTAGTATGCCCCAATCCCAATATAGGCATTTTGATATTTTCTCCTATAGAACAATTATTATTATTGGTAAAATCAAGTAAAAATAAATTGTTTTACCGAACTCAATACTATGATGTGGAGCTACAATAAAAAAAATACCACGTCGCCGTTGCCTTGTACATTGTAACGAACTTCCAAAGTTTCCCAATATAAAAACGTGTACAACTAAAATCTCGCATACTAAACTACTAACTAACTAAACTAGTAACTAACTGAAGTTTGTGAAAAATTAAGCGTATTCGCCTGGGAACTTGCGTAGTCCAACTCTACTCTACTCTTGCGTAGAGGTACCTACAGTACGTGCAACGTAAAATGGCCTGTTTGAACTTACGCGGACTTTCACCCGGAAAGCAGATAGGGCAACTGTAAGTTATTTGTAAACTAGTATAATATTGTATAAGTATTATGAAGAGATAAAATAAACATTTATTTGACACACACAATTACAGTAATTACCAAAAACCAATCAAAGCTATATACATATAATACGGCTTGGGACCCTAAAATATCAATACCGTCGCCACAGTTATGTTCTAACTTCGTGGCGGCCAAGATCCACTACGCTTACTGTACTAAGGGTAAACTACAAAACTTTCTCTTTACGAATCTGTCTGAGGGAACGTTTCCAACGTTATTTTTTTCATTAGTTGATTGTGTTCCCGTGCACCGTACTATTGTGCTTACTACGGGCGTTATATCCAAGGGAGGCCGCGGTAAACACTGTTTGCATAATGTACGAACTGATTCAAGTGTACGAAGTGGATTATAATATCACTGAATGTACCAAGATTTCGGTTGCAGAAGGTTAATGGTTCATTTATGGGGAACTGTATACGCTTTTATAATAAGTTACCACAAGGAATAGATCAATTATCTATCCATGCAAAGGTTTAAAATTTATATTAAGGTTAATCTCATCAAGAAAGCCTATTACACTGTTAATGACTATGTTAAAGATAAAAATGCATGGCCTCAATGTCCCCAGCTCCATAATAATAATAATTAACGTGAATTTTATGAATTATTTTGTTCGTGTGTGTTAATCTATATATTGTATGTTTGTTAATTTATATGACTGAAAAAAGAATTTGAAAAATAATAAGTTAAAAAATGACATCCCCGTAGAGTTTCTTGGTGCTATCTTCTCTAACGGGCGTATTCCGAAGCACTGGTAGAGTCAACGGAGTTTCCTTTTCCTGTCCAGAATCTTGGTACAGTGCTTGAAAAGGAAACATCCTTTTTTCAAAATCAAACCATAATCAATTACTGTTTAATTTAATGTATCATACTTTATGTTTTTATGATTCTCTTTGTTAACGAAAATTAGCTGTTTGACTTGTAAAAGTGCGATTTAATCTATATATATAAAAGCAAGAACTGACTGACTGACTGACTGACTGATCGATCAACGCACAGCCGAAACCACTGGGTCTAGGACCATGAATTTTTGGACAAATATTCCTTCTGTGACGTAGGCGAGCAATAAGAAAGGATTTGTGAAAATTCAACCCCTAAAGGGGTGAAAAGGGGTTATAAAGTTTGTATGGAGCAACGTGTTTTCTTGGTCCGATCAACTTCAAACTTGACATATATATTCTTTGAAACATTTAATTAAACATGTTATTCATCGTTTTCTAATATTCAACCCCTAAAGTAATAAAAAGGGGTTGCAAGATATTTTCATCAGATTTAGTTCATAATTGAAATATTGCACAAGTTTTCCTTAAGTGACGTAGGTATGCACTAAAAAAGGATTTTTGAAAATTCAACCCCTAAAGGGGTGCAAAGAAGTTGTAAAGTTTTTATGGATCAACGTGTTTTATTGGTCTGATAAACTTCAAATTTTGCATTTATGTTCTTTAAAAATTCAATTATACACGTGTTTAATCGTGTTTTTATTCAACCCCTAAAATTTAGTTAGGAAATGGTAGATTTTGGTAGAAGATGGTTGTTGTCTTATGTTGATGCCAAAGTCGAAGTCATTTAGTTATAAGTTATAATTATTAATTTTGGTATAAAGTGATAGATTTTGTACGAACATCGTAAATTTTGATTAAAAATTTTGGTTGAAAATAATGGGGTAGATTTAGAAAGAAAATGGTAATTTTGGTAGGAAATCATAGATTTAGGTAGGAAGTGGTAGATTTTTGGTAATAATGGTCGATTTGGGAAGGAATGGCAGCTTTTGGTAGAAAATAGTAGATTTAGAAATAAAATGGTAGATTTTGGTTAAAATGGTAGCTTATGGTAAATAGGTACATTATGAAAAAAATGGTAGATTTTGGATAAAGGGGAGGTTTTAGTAGAAAATAGTAGAAGTAGAATTTAAATGTTAGTAAAATGTTACATAATTTAGATTTTGGTAGTAAATAGTAGATTTAGAAAGAAAATGGTAGATTCAGGAAGAAAATGGTAGATTTTGGTAGGAAATGGCAGAATCTGGTAGGACATGGTAGATTCTGGTTGAAAATTGTACATTTTGGTAGGAACGACAGATTTTGGTAGAAATGGTATTTTGGTAGGAAATGGTAGATTTTTATATGAAATGGTAAATTTTTGTATTAAATGGTAATTTTGAAAGAAGTGATGGATTTCAAAATAATAAGTTGGAAGTCGGTTATCGGATGTCGATGTCCAAGTCGAGGTCATGGTCTGTTATTAGTTATTTGGAATAATGGTAAAATATATAGTCCGCGCGGACGAAGTCGCGGGCAACAGCTAGTTTACAATAAATGCTTTGACTTGACATTGTCTAGAATGGTTCTGTGTGGCACTTCGAGTGATTACAGAGAGTTACAGAAACAAATACTCGGTGTTTGCAGATTCGTTTTCTTAGACTTGTAATCAGTCGAAATAATTCAACGATACCTACTTGCAATTCAGAAAAGCGTTTTATTTATTCGACAGTAATAAGTTGGGAAGCTGTTGCAAGCTGGGAAGGTCATAACGACATCTTTGTAGACATTACAAAGTAATTATTTTTAGGAATTTTCATTTACTGCTGTAACCGTGTTGAGAAATTTTAGAAATAACAGATCAGTTTAATTAATGTAGACGTTACAAAAGTCATTACACAGTAATTGCGAAAGTTGTTACACCAGAGAACAAAATACATTCCACCATTCCACAATTATTGTATTCCTATCAAACCATTATTAAAGTTTTACAGATCAAATAAATGAGATCAAACAATAGGCAGATCTCTCAAAAATGCCAGAACACCGATATCTATGAGTTCACATAACAAACAACACACCTTCACCACTTGACTGAACCCGGTTCGAGGAGTCCAGAGCAGGCTCTCACGCACAGCCGCTCGACCGCTAATTGCGCCCACTCGACCGCGACTCGATCGCGACCCGAACTCGACTCGCATTATTATATGCAAATGCGAGTACCCTCCACCTTCACAAATTTGTCCAAACAGATTGTTTTCAGCGGAATTCAATTCGAATTGATCGCGCGTCTCGCGTAATGAAAGGGGCTTAATACGGTATCGGTAAACATTAGCATAAAGTATTCGCAAAAATTGCGTTCCGGGGTTGTGGAGCGGCGAGGAATCTTAATATCTCTCCCTCCAGCCTGCCGCGCCACCTTACTCCCGAGGACTGAAAGCGGTAGATACATTTACAATTCATAACCGGTTCTAAATAACATTGGTACTATCAATTACCACTTCGAAGAGTATTCTATCAAGCTAATTTACGTACCACGTTGAAATTAGATCAAATTACACATACTATAAAGCGCCATCCTCAGAATTTACACTATGTTAATACGATACCTTGTTATCCCTTAAACAATAGAAACGCAAATCGGCTAAAATTCGCGGAATAAAATATGGACCGTGGCACGTGGACGTGTTCTGTGGCCACGGAAACCTAGTGTGTATTGAGCACGTAATGCACTCATTGGTATAAAACAAAAATATACCGCTTTCAATTACAAGATGTCACTGAAATTTAGAAAATTCGGTTCCTTAGTCCTCGCTCGGCAGCGCGCGGTACCGCAGCACTCGCGCGGTCGCGATTATGTGCAATTTCGTCAACTCGTTTGAATGGAGGCGCGTGACATTTGTAGCGAACTCGCTAATATCTCGCGAGCACCGTGTGTGACGCGGCCGCGGCTTTTAGCGATAATGCGCGATCAGGGCTTCTGATGTACTACAGATTAGATTTACGCAGAGAAACGATAACAAATTTGCTTTGTTGCATATTTTGTTATTATTGTAGGTACGTACGGGCAACGAGACGATAAACTTTTTTATAGTACTTAAGTAGTTTTGTATAGCAAGTTTCAAGTTAGGATGATATTAAGCCACTATTTTCGCTGATAATATTTTCTGCGTTTGAGCGTATCACTATTTGATGTAAGTAGTGTTACCATACAATTTTGTTTATTCAGTTTATTTTATGTACGTTTCATTCCTTCGTGATTATTGCTATAATAGTATATATGTTATATTATCCTGAAAGTAGACTTTTCTCTACATCATTCACATTTAATAACGCATATTTAGAAGAAGACATCAACCTCCAATGTTATTAAAACATTTCGTCATAAATCGCTTGAACTCCGCGTTTATGTTGCGTACAGACACGCTCAATAAAACGCTCGCGACGTTATACCCTACACCCGCGGGGGTAGCGCTGCTTAATATTCTAACTGGTTGTTTGTGATTCCGCAAATATCGTCGTAAATAAGGGCGTATGTAGGTAGGTAGGTAGGTACTATAGAGTCGGCGGAATTACCCGTAGTTTGCAATGAGTGAAAGTGCTACGCGATTCTGAAAGTTGCTACGACAGATTGGGATCGTCGTAGCTAGCGTTCCTGAGCGTAGCATTGGTAGGTCTAAAAAAACTAAATTGCATCTTTTGGTAACTATAAATAAATTAACGTGCGATCGTTTCTTTTCTCGTTACCGTAGTAACTATTACCTAATCTCTGATAGAACCCGTAGCACCTCGTAGAAGTGTCTACGTGTGAGCGTTACATAATAATTATATCCCTTAGCCCTTTCCAGTTAAGATTGACAACTGCCTTCGTAAGACTTCGTTTCTTAGTTTGGGAGGGTTGTCAACAGTTTAAGAAGATGTAAATATATGCTAATAACTCCAGTTATTACATCGCAGCCGCTACGCAGTACGTGTAACAAATCTTGGCTGCCCAGAATACAAAACGTGTGAGTCCGAATTCTGTCGTCTAAGTTGCTTTTAACAGTAATGTGGATCGCTCTTTCTTTCTCTTTTCAACTAAACTTGCGTGAAAGTTCACAGAACTCGTGTTGGGGCGACCAAGATCCGTTGCACGTATTACGAGTATAACTGAAGAAGTTCTATTTTGGGGACCCGCAACACTTTGTTTTGTAGAACAGTATTGTACCGAGTTAGTAAAGTAATACTGCCTAACTTAAAGGCGGTGTTCTTATGATAACGCGTCCGCCGCCACAGCTATCTACTCGTACCATTAAAATTACATCGTATTAAAATAAATTAGAGGTTTGCTGGGAAAATTTTATTTATTTAAAATTAATTTCTGTGACAGTCAGATAACCGTGAAATAAGGTTTAGTAAAGCCTACCCGAAGGCATCTCGTCCATTGTTTGCACGAAAATAATTCATGCCAACTATAGTGAATCTTTGAAAGCTAACGTCACAGTGACCCTCAAGCCAGATCCTGTCAGGGTTGCCAGCCTGCCACACGGTACTGTCAGTTATTCTGTGGTTCTCGGTCCCTTTGAGGGCCCTCAGTACCTCCGAGGGCCCTCAACGGCCCTCAGCACGAGTTGCCGGCGCCGCCCCGGGGTGTTCGTGCTTCACTCCGTGGACCGTTTTAATTTTGTTTGGTTTGGTGCAAATGAAATGTGTCAACGATCGCCCCTAGGGTGTTTCGGCGTATTTTTGGAATTTGCCTAAAATTAGATACATTTAAATAGTGGGTAGAAAGGGCTCATTCGCAATACATTGTACCCCTAAATACGACGATAAGGCTTATTCGCCCAATGGCTTATTCTTGACGTGTTCAAAATGGTATGAGGGTGAATCAACTAAAATACCCACACTTTGCTGTCCCCGCAAGTGTTTGCTAAAAATACGCAAATTTACAATAAATCCATAGTTAAATACTATTCCAAACGTATTTCAAATCATAAGGCATTATTAAAACACTGTTTATGTGTCTGAAAAGTTTAAATTTATATATTTTTTTATAGTAACTCCGCATACAAAAAAAACACTCCATACAAAAAGTTCGTGTCCTGAGAGCTGTATGATTGGTGAATATTTCATGGCAAAGATTTTTTATCAATGAAACCATAGGTCAATTTTAATTGTAGAAAATGATGAAATTAGTATATTTATCTTTATCAATAAAACATAAAAATAAATCAACAGCTTTTTCCAAAAAAAATTGTTAAACTTCTGTCCCCCGATAAGCTACATTCTTCCGCGTGTGCTGAGTTACGTTCAAGTAATGCGTTAAGAAACACATAGATGGCTCTGCTTGCCATAGCAGCTTTACATTACGATTGGTTTTCACATCGCGCGGGCGGCGAATCTTTTGATCGTGTTCGACGAGGGTCCAGGCTGCGACCAACGTTCGAAGGGAGTGTGTACCTTTTTGTGCAGTCTACTGAGTGACCGCTTTTTCTCGAAGTACGTAATTTATTGATAAATAATAATAGGCTTAATTTGTAGTAAATAGCTAAGGTTATTGACCGAACCAGCTGTAAGGTACTTTATTTAACATTTTGTGTGTGGTTTTGATAAAAGTAAATCAATTGTCTGCTGAGATACCAGTATACTGAGTTACTATGTGGGTAACTCCATAGACATTATTGGTAACTCCAGAGACATTTAGTACTTTACTTTAAAAATACATCGTTAATCGTATAATAAAACTAATTAGAAACACTTAAAATTCTATTAAATTTAACTACTATTTTTTCAGATAAATTATTTTACACAATGGTGCGGCTAACAGCGGCTGAAAAACAAATCCCATCAAAAACATTACATGTACAAAAATGCTTATGTTGCCGTGTACAATCGCCAAGACACTCTATTTACTAAAGAAATAAAGATATAACTGCTCCCATAGATAGGTATAGGTAGGTATTGAAATTAACCGACTTGGTTTACATTCGATCTCACAACTTTTTACGGCAGATAAACTGCGTTGCGAGACTTGTGCATTTTTGTACATGTAATGTTTTTGATGGGATCTCTTTTCTTTTTGTAGGGTTTCTTTCTTTATTTCGATTTTTTGCGAAACACGCATCAACGTGCGCTCCGCGCCTGGGCGGCCGGGGGGGGGGGCGCCTTGCGACATAGGTAATGCGCATAGATTATCATGATCGAGTGTCTTTGCGTCTTCACAGATGCGTATTAGGTATAAGGTACCTAGGTACCTATTTTAATGTACCTAGATAACGAATTTGTTCGACCTATAAAAGTGTATGTAGGTATAGAATAGGGATTTGTATCTCTCTATCTGCGGTAGGTGTACCTCATCGTGGAAGTTTTAAAAAGCGCTCCACTGTCCAATTTCTCGAAGCCATTTCTCATTTTTAACCCCTGTTACCCATTTCATTCAATTTCAATGAAGTCTAATTATGAACTGTAAAAGTACCTTTGTAATCACATACAATTTAATGGGATTTATATGGGAATACAAAGTTATTTATGCAGATTATATATCTAGAAAACGGGATGAAAATTATGGAATGTCAGAATTTTTCCATAGTTTATAGGCTAAACAATAGCTATATTCAAAATTTCAAACTTGTGGGACGGCTAGAAGTACCTTAGAATTTTGATGATCGGTGAGTCAGTCAGTGAGTGGGTAACAAAATTAAGGAACTTTGACTTGCAATAATTCTTAAACTACTGGATCAAATTTAATGTAATTTGGATTATTATCTGTAAACGTGACGCCCTCTTGGCCACTAAAAATTTAGGCTTCTAAGTTTATCCATAACGAAGTTACAGGGGGTCGAAAATGGCCCGAATCGCTTCGAGAAAAGGATAGTACGGCCGTGCCTTTTGTTTTGCTCGACTTGACGGGGGCACTGCCGTGCCCCCAGAAAAGGTACAGGGAAAGACTAAAACAAAACACTGAAAAATATGAAGAAACTAAAATAAAAGACCGCGCCCACTACCATAAAGTTAAAAGACATATTCTGTTAAAAAAGAGATATTCCGCCTTGATAAGAGTGATTTAGCTCTACGTCAATCACTAAGATATCATTAAAATCTTGTCAATACCTGGCATTTCGGTAAATGACCAATACGTATTCAAAGCTTCGATTGACATTTTTGAAAAATAAACTGTAAGGTTCTGCTATAGTTGATTAAAATATTGAGATCTCATAACTCCTTACTTGATTGTTATATTATTATAATTATTTTACACGATAACTTTAAGTGTTTTTCAGATCTATGTCATCTTATTGTTTACATTCTTATTTTATGTCTTAGGCGTTACCCAAATTTGTCTCTGGAGTTACTGCTTGTCCCCAAATTTTGAATCGGTTTTTCAGTAGTAGCATGCTCAATTCTTGATTATTTGCCATAATTTCAGCAGTACCAAATACTATTAATTGTTAAGCATAGTTCACTATGTATATTTTGTTTTTATTAGTTTGTGACTTTGTTTCATTTAAAAGTAGCCCTTCTTTCAATGTACGTCGGTAACGCTAAAGACAAAATGTTGCTTATTTCTATATTTAAAAATGTTTAATCGCAAAGACTGACTGTACCAAACGAGTAAACTGTGTTTGAAAAATGAATATAAAAAATACAGTAATTTTAACTTGTTTAATTATCGATATAATTAACATTGAATGTAGGTAACGCAAAATACAGTTTATCGGGTGTGTGTGCAGTAATTTTAAAATATTGACTAATACAATCCATTATCTTCGTGGCCCTTCTAAACCATGATAGTAGATGATATTGCTAATACATTGGCTCATTCAGAATATCGAAAACGTATACTGATTTATTTTTCATTTTATGTTCCGAAAGTGATCCAAAGTGTGGGTAAAAAAGTTGATTCACCCATGAATGTTTCTAGAATCCCAGGGATTGATTAATCAAAACTCCGCGTTCGGAGAGATTAAAGACGTATATTCACAAAAAAATATAAATAAATATATGGTAATAACATTTCTTGAAACCAATCAAAAAGCATCGTTCCAGTCAAATGAAAACTCGTCGTCCACTCGAACCTTTTACGGCCCATATTTCCATGCGAGTACTCGCCGACTTAATAAAACAATTTGACGACTCAAACTCAATTTATTCCAAACTTTACGGCTTCATATTACGAACATATGAGTTTTTCTTCGAACCTGGTTTTATTTGGCCGAGCTTAAAAGTTCTCCAGAATATACTAAGTCAATAGAAACTAATTAACTTGTATATACCTAGTATAAGCAGGCACTGCGCCCAGCTTGGATAAGTGTTAAGTTTGGCTTAATATAAATTAGAGTCTCATAAATCATTTCCATAACGTTCGTAACATTATTAATATTGGATCGAGTACCGCGCGTAATTAATGTCATGTTAAACAAATCAAAGAATAATCCAGCTTGCACGAGTCACAAGTTAAACCCGGCCTAATCCTAGGGGATTAAAGCTTCAATTCGCATGTCGGTGGATTAACTAGCTGATTCTCGTCAGCCGGTTAAGGAACACGCACATTACTGCGACTGTCAAATGATCTTTCGCGATATATTCGCCTCTGTCGGCATTTATTGGGTTACACACGTACTTTATTACCAGTTGAGTTGTATCCGCTGTAATGGATAAACATATTAAACAGTGTTAATCTGTCTATTTACAAACTCAAAACTATTCAAGAAGTCAGTTGTAACACTTGTTGTGAGTAAGTGAACATTTGTATGCCGTCAAGCTACTCTCCCACTTACTTCCTTGCGAAACCTATAAGCCTATTTGTACAAGTCCAATAAATAAATGGAGACATTTTAAACAACATTATAAAGATAACTGTCAAAGGAAATCATAAATAATGCGCGCAATTTCAATATAACATTTAAGTTTTAATTTAGTAAAGATGCCTAGATAAAACTAGTTAGGCGCTTGAGAAATAAAGTCGGTGACAAAATGTCAGTGCTGTGTCGTAGCTAATTAGGCAGGAGTTGTATCAAAGGCGTTGGTGTGAATTTGAGAGAGTAAAAGAAGTTAGCGAAGATGTTGGCATGATGCCAGCTCTCGCGACCAGTGTTCTACGCGAAAAATAACAGAATGCGGTGCACGGGCTTATGCGTGGCTGCAGCTGCGGCCCACCCAGTGTGTACTGCCTCTTATGGTATCATACGGAGAATTGCAACACATTCATAGCAGCACAACTTTTACTCTATAGCAAATAAAAGGCATTTAAACTTAACTGCGCTTTAAGATCTGTCGAGTTACGTTGGTCAGTACGTGGTGCCAGCATCATAGCAATTTGCTTTGCATCAGTAAAACCGTCACGTTGGTTGTTCACTTCGTAATACATTACGTATTTTCTTCTGAATTGAACAAATTAAAAGTAAAAAACCTTTTGTTTATATTATGGATCGCTCATGACTCACTAAAAGCCTTGAATACTCGTAATACTCGTATTGCCCATTTTTTGATCTATCTTTATCATGAATTGCCATCTTAACCTGTTTTGTGCATGTGTTTAACTTGAAGTGAAAAGCTGAAAGAATAGCTAAACGCAGTGTGATTACAATCCTACTAATATTATAAACGCGAAAGTTTGTAAGTATGGATGGATGTTTATTACTCTTTCACGTAAAAACTACTGAATGGGTTTTAATCAAACTTTACAATAATATAGTTTATACATCAGAATAACACATTAGGCTACAATTCATATAGATATATGGTATATTATTCAAATGCGGGTGAAACCGCAGGGCGCAGCTAATATATTATTAGAAAGAAAACGAATGACGGACGGCCACGTGACCGACCGACTATATAAGGAGCAGCGCTAGCAACAGAGCACTCACTCGGCTTTGAGACCTCGCCCCGTTCAGACGTCTTGCTGAACGATTTTGTGTTTAGACCTTTTGTTTTGCGTTGCAAATGGTTGTGTAATATGTCTTTCTTTTAAGTTCATTTAATTATTAAATTGTAATAAAAATATAAGTTTCTGTTAAAATTCAAATTGTTATTTTTTAAAATTAAATCCGCTTTATTCCTAAAATCAGAAGTGGGATAAAGATCACTATTCCCACAAATTTTATATTCGTATTTTGATCATTTATCAACTGTTTTCTTTAGAATCACATAAGCTTACATCTCGGTTTTTGTGTGTGTGTGAGTGTGTTTATTTGATTCTAGTCGTTAGAAAAATGAATACTACGCCTCGATCGCGAGTACGCTCGCGTGAGCAACAGTCGCGTAGTCCGCGACGACGACGTTCACGTAGTGGGCGATCACGAGGTCGGCGCTCGCGCAGCTTATCGCGAGTACGCGCTTCCCCGCGGCGTGGTGGTCGCCGTTGTAGCCGAAGCCCGTGTCGCGACCGTGGTGAGCGCGGCAGCCGTACTCGCCATGAGCGAAGTCGCAGCCGAGATCGCCGTGGCTATCGAAGCCGCAGTCGTGGCCTTGACCGAGGCAGCCACGAGTCCTGGCATACTATCGTGTCTCGCCTACGAGCTCTCGAGACGCACATGCAGCCACCGCCAGTGGACTCAGCCGGTCTCACTGTTGGTAGTGGGACAGAGCAGATTGTGGAAGCCATTCAATCGCTAAAGTCAGTAAACACTCAAAGTTATTACGTCTCGAATTTCGACCCCAACATTCATGATGTGGACGCGTGGTTCGATGAGGTGGATAGGGCTAAACTCGCGAACCGCTGGGACGATCGTGAATGCCTAGCACGTATCGGAAACTGTTTGAGGGGTGACGCTAAGTCATGGATAGATGAGTGGGTCACTAGTGACCGCTCATGGGGCAACTTTAAAAAGGATTTTAAGCCCTTGTGTGTCAAAAGGGTGGACATAGCTAACATCCTATTCGAGGTTATGTCCACCGACTCAAACGGATTCCCTACATATGCTGACTATGCGCGTAGGTCTTTGATGCGGTTACGTATCGTTAAAGGCATTAGCGCTGAGCTTGTAACGGCTATAGTCTTACGTGGAATCAGAGACCCACACGTAAAAGCCACTGCAACTAATGCCAATCTTACCCCAGATGATTTAGTGAATTACCTTTCAACTTTTACGAAACCTGAAAAAGATGTAAGTACTCGTGACATACGTTACTCAACATCTCAAAGTGACAGTCATGGTAAGATGAGAGGCACTAAACGTTCATTCAGACCATCTAATCCACCTAAATGCTTTTCCTGTGGCGAGTCTGGTCATAAGTTAGCAAATTGCCCCAAAAAGTCAAAACCCGGCAATACTGGACAGTCTAAAGAGTCTAAGCCCGTTGACAACCAAAGCTCGAACATACAATGTACCTATTGTAAGAAATCTGGTCATCACATTAGCAAATGTTTTCTGAGACAACGTACCGAGCAACGTAGTCAGAGTAACATAAACTTTTGCTCCGCTGTCCGTCACAAACGCAACGACGTTGTAGCAGGTGTGATTGGAGGCATTCCTGTAGATATTTTGATAGACAGTGGTGCTATAGATGTGTCTCTAATTTCCTCCTCGGTAGTGAAACATTTGTCGTGTCAACAAAAACCTATAAAGCGACAACTTAAAGGGGTAGGTGAGTCAATCACTCATGTAAATTCTTACGTTACTGTTATCATAGAGCTGGATGGTATATCGTTGGAAGTAGATTTGTTGGTAGTACCTAGTGAGTGTATGAATGCTCCTGTAATAATTGGTACGGATGTGCTCAATCGCGAGGGAGTAACGTATGTGCGAACCAAGCACGATCAGCGCATCATACGCAATTCCAATGATGGGTCTTCTGGCTCTGTGGTATCAGCCGTGGAATCAGACAAGCAGTGTCCCATCAAGACATCGGTGACTGGTGGTGACTTGGATAAGCTGATGTCGATTTTGAGTGAGTACTCTGATCACATGATCTCAGGCACAGCAAAATCCACGGTCACTACAGGCTCCATGCACATCCGGTTAAATAATGACACCCCTGTATATTATCGCCCATACAAAATGTCGCATGACGAAAAACTAAAGGTACGTGACATCATTAAGGACCTTATGTCCAAAGGCATCATACGCGAGTCGGAGTCACCCTATTCAAGCCCAGTTTTGCTAGTTAAAAAGAAGGATGGCTCCGACCGTATGTGTGTTGATTTTCGTGCGTTGAATAGAGTCACAGTAAAAGACCGATATCCTCTGCCACTCATAGATGACCATATAGACCGCTTGGGCAAGAGTAAATATTTTACGATTTTAGACATGGCGACTGGTTTTCATCAAATTCGTTTAGATGATGACTCAATTCCTCTAACCGGATTTGTTACGCCGGAAGGCCATTACGAATACACCAAAATGCCTTATGGTCTGGCTAATGCACCTATAGTTTATCAGCGCATTATCAGTAAGACTCTACGCGAACTGATAGCCGAGGGAAAGGTCTTGGTGTATATAGACGATTGCCTGATTCTAACATCTTCGATTGAAGAAGGTCTACAGGTTTTAAGTGAAGTGCTCTCGACATTGACGAAAGCAGGATTTTCCATTAATATAAAAAAATGTTCGTTCCTATGCACCGAGATTGAGTATTTAGGCCGTATTATATCCAACGGTAATGTACGACCCGCCACAAGTAAAGTTCAAGCTCTCGCCAACTCTTTGCCACCACAAAGTGTCAAACAAGTTAGACAATTTTTGGGATTGGCGGGGTATTTTCGTAAATACATCGCCAATTACTCCACAAAGACCAGCTGCATCGCACGTTTGACTTGTAAAGATGTCGAGTTTTGCTGGGGTGCTGAACAAGAGCGTGTTCGTCAAGAAATAATTGCAATCTTGACCAGCGAGCCCGTGTTAGCAATATTCGACCCAAGTTTACCAACTGAAGTTCACACAGATGCGAGTGGTCTTGGGTATGGTGCAGTTTTGCAACAGGTACATAAGGATGGTAGTCGCCGGGTAGTGGCCTATTACAGTCAGGTTACAAAGGGTGCCGAACCGAGATACCATTCTTATGAACTCGAAACGTTGGCGGTTGTAAAAGCTCTTAAACACTTCCGTCATTATTTAATAGGAGTACGATTTACTGTAATCACTGATTGTAACGCCTTAAAGGCAACTCAGGACAAAAGAGATCTGTTACCGCGTGTGGCAAGATGGTGGATATTTTTACAAGATTATAATTTCAGCATAATGTATCGAAAAGGTGCCATGATGCCGCACGCGGACTATTTTAGTCGCAATCCGTGTAATGTCAATAATATTGAGCAGCCTCGTAATTGGGCACAAATTGCACAAGCAGGTGATGAAGAGACTCAAACGATGATCCGGTCACTGGAACGTGGTCAGCTGGACCCGACCAGGTATGTAAAGCAAAATGATATTCTCTACTACCGGTACACGCCGACGGGCGAAGAGTCAAGGCTTCTTTGTTATATACCGAAGGGTCATCGTTTGAGCCTTCTTCGGATCTTTCATGACGAGCATAGCCATATAAATGCTGGTAAGGTAACTGACTTACTACTAAGACATTTTTGGTTTCCAGGCCTTAGGGCTTTTGTTGTCAAGTATGTAGCACATTGTTTAACATGCGTCGCCCACAAGCGAGTGCCACGTGCACCTTTGCAACCCATTACATCTTGGGAAAAGCCGGACATTCCTTTCGACACCTTACATATCGATGTTCTGGGACCTCTTCCTGTGTCAAAGGGATATAAATATGTCATGCTTGTTGTCGACGCTTTTACAAAATACTGTTTGTTGATGCCTATGTGCCGCCAAGATGTAGATGAACTCAAACGTGTATTTAAATATGTGATCTCATTGTCTGGCACTCCCAAGTTGATGGTGTTAGATAGGGCACGTATGTTTGAAGCGACAGACTTCAGCTCGTGGATGCAGGTCCTAGGCGTGCAACTTCACCATATTACGCCAGAAATGCATCACGCGAATGGCCAGGTCGAACGTTATGTCCGGACGGTGTTAAATATGCTGCGGATCGAAGTTAACCATCATAAGAAAGAATGGGCTGATGAGCTCTGGCAACTGCAGCTTATTCTGAACTTAACGAAGCAGAAAACCACGCAAACTTCTGCTTTAAATCTACTGGTCGGTCACGAAAGTGCCACGCCGGCAATACGAACCTTGGTGCGAGACGTTGCGATTAATCCAGGCGCGTCTAACCGCGAGTCCAGGCGGGAAATGGTCAGACAAAGGACGGCCGAACGGCTGGCAAATAATCGAATCCAGCAGGATTCTGTTGTTAATGAGGGCAGGCGCTCTCCTCGTGTGTTCCAGGTGGATGACACGGTTTTTGTTATCAAGTACTCCCAGTCCCAAGGCAAGCTGGACCCTGGCATGCGAGGACCTTACCGTGTCATCAGAACTCTCCACAATGGACGGTATGAGCTTAAGCGACTTACCGGAGCATACGGAAAGACTACGTACGCGGCGGCACAGTTTATGGTGCCGTGGAGAGGCGAGTGGACGCCTGAGTCATGCGCTGCCTTCTTTGAAGGTAGGCCTGAAGTCTACTGGTATGCGAACTAGTCGGTGCCTCTTCCAGTAGCCATCGTGAGGTATGCGAACTTGGCGGAGCCTCTCCTCACGATGTGGAAAGCTTTTCGGTTATGCGAACTTGGTGTGGTGTGCCTCTACCGAAGAGTCACTGAGTAGGCATGCGAACTTGGGTGGGTGCCTCTGCCGTGTAAGTTACTCAGTGTTGATTATTTTTATGTACATACAATGCGCATTGTGGGTCGACCCTTGATTTTGAGATACTACTATTGGTTTGTGATTCATAAGGACCACAAATCATAGTCTCTTTATATTTTACTGTGGTGTTATATGTCTAACTAACCTACTTAACCAAAACTAACACTAAAATTTGGTCTGTAGGTTCTGAGTATTTATAACAACGTAAAATTTGATTTCAGACGATGATTCCGATAGACCTAACGATACTGACCAACCCGAACTTCCACCAAGACCAGAAGCAAATCAACCTGGTCCTTCTTCAAGACCTGATGAAGTTGATGCCCCTGGACCGTCGTATAGGTCTCTTCCTATACTTGACCCTGAGCCATCTGAAGAACCTGACGAGGACGTCAGGGTGTCAGGAACGGCCGTATTAGAAAGAAAACGAATGACGGACGGCCACGTGACCGACCGACTATATAAGGAGCAGCGCTAGCAACAGAGCACTCACTCGGCTTTGAGACCTCGCCCCGTTCAGACGTCTTGCTGAACGATTTTGTGTTTAGACCTTTTGTTTTGCGTTGCAAATGGTTGTGTAATATGTCTTTCTTTTAAGTTCATTTAATTATTAAATTGTAATAAAAATATAAGTTTCTGTTAAAATTCAAATTGTTATTTTTTAAAATTAAATCCGCTTTATTCCTAAAAATATCATATCTATAATAATTCATCAATCACATCTATAATAATTAATCATGTAACTGTCCCACTGCTGGGCAAAGGACTCCCCTTTTTCCCCTCACTTTCGTGAGGTTTAGGCGATAATTCACCACAGGGGCCTAGTCCGGATTTAACCAAAATTCAGGACTAAATTATTACCACAACACACAGTAGAAATCCCGAAACATAGAGACGTTAAAAATGTCGACTCTGTTGTATATGAAAACAGCCAGTGAAATATGAATTAATAACAGCGACCGACTCGGTGACAGTTTTAAGACCGACCCAATTAATTATGTTTAAAATTATATCTGTTCTTAAAAGTGAAGCAGCCCATACGTCGGGGCTATTTAAAAATATTCTTAATGCGGGTGTCATGAGCCGTGGAAACGCATCAGGGTTATTGATGTGGAACATTGAGATGTCATCGGGGCTAAGGACCTTTAGTCTTAGATTTGATGGAGATCATTATTTTATCGTCAATGAATAAGTGAAATTATTTGGCAAATACAGTATATTAACTCGCTTTTATTAGCTCTATCTGTGTGAATGTAATAGACACTAAATTTGATTGTCACCCACTTACAGATATCTCAATTAATTTCGATTAAACTTGGCATGTGACCAAATTGCACTCAATTTATGAAGCTGAAAATGTATAGCCAAATTACACTTTGCCTAAATTACACTAACCATTTAATATTTTGGGGACTTGTTAAAACAGTTGACAATACAGACAAGTTTTACGTGGTTTTGATTTTATTCTACTAAATAATTTTTGATCGCGACGCAGTAAAACGTTTATGGTTTCGGTGATAGATCTATTCTAGGCAACATTAAAACTGCGAATTCCGTAGTACAACGTCCAACCGTAAAACGATCAGTAAAGATAATTTCTATCAATTTCCGTATTAACTGGTCAACTACATCAAAGGGTCTTCAATGAAATCATGGCCATCATTAGCGATTCCCTCAGGAGCAGCCCTACACGCAGGGGTGGCACGTGACGTGGTACGACACAGTAATCATACACGCGACTGACATCTGGACGGACGGACAGTTGCAAATAATATTATCTAGTTAGTTCCACTTGATGTCTCACAAGAAAAAAAACATTCTGAATCATTTAATGTGTAACATAGTTGAATCGCAATAATCTTTCTAGTTTAATATTTTAACAGAAATCTAGAAATCTTATAATAAAACCGACAGAATTAGAAATCTATAAACCTCAAAAAGGTAGTTCGCCAGTTCAGTGCAAAAAAACACTAAACGGACGGGCTTACCGATTTTAATCTTGTAAGACATTGTACTACAGCTTTTAATATAATTACCTACAGCACTGCATTCATTAAACAAAATATTCTAGCAACTAATGTCAATAAAGAAATTAAATCAAAACCTTTCTAGAATAATGGCGGAGACCTGGGACACTGATCTAAGTTAAAGAACAGCCTAACTAAGCTTTTCTTTACACTGTGACTCAAGTGAGGTGAAGCGGGCCAAGACCAATCAAAACGAAACTATAACTTTGTTAACCAACAAATTGCGAAAACTGAGCTTTACTCTTTTTTTGCTTTTTATTGCAGCCATTGCGGCTATTTCCGATGACACAGATACAAGACAGTGGGTGCAAAGGACGCAGTGCGCGGCTGTTTATCGCATTCTCCCGGATAAGCGCAGAAAAACGCGGTCGATGAGACATAGTAGAGCTATGGAGGAACAATACCCAGCGGGGTGCATAATGCATATTCACAACCATAAAATTCGTAGTTGTGAAAAGCAAAGGGGAGAAACAGTGTAAGATGCGCTTTATGTTGGTGATCAATACACAAATAGTATACACAAAAAAATGGGCAAGAAAATGTTGAAACGCATAGCTTTTTCGATCAAATTATGAAAGTTTATGTTTGATTTTATACTTGAGTATTTTTTGAAAACTACGAAGTGAATACGCAATAAATCATATTAATTCTAAAGAGAGTACCTACGGTTTGACGAACGCAGATTTTATAGAAGGTATTATAATACAGTCATGTATGGTTTAAAAGCTCACGTTACCAAGATTCCGCTCGCCTAAAAATAATATAACATTACTCTTAACGTATTCTCTGAAAAACGAGTACCTAATGTCGTTTTATTGCCACGGAGTTGCGACGAGTGAGTCGCGCGACCGGCGACAGTCGCGCGACTTGTCGCGACCCGTGCGTCGCAGGCGATAAATAAAATGACAATGGTGACAGAATGTATTCAGGCGAAGGAATCTTTTCCGAGAATATGAAGTGCGTCATTAAAAGCTGCATTTGTTTTCGTATGTATACGCAGTGTGAGGAATATCTGGTGGCGTCCCATTCAACTTGTGATAATAATATTTTTATTGGTTTCTTTTCGCTCACATAATGAGAGGTGGAAATGGAGTATTATGAGCTAAAATGCAAAGGTTAATACAGAATATCGTATCTTTTATTACGTACTATATTACGTAATATATAAACTATTCCAAAATATGAATGCTTAACAGCTTCATGAAGAATAAGATATTTACGAATAATAAAATATTTACGACATACTACGACGCCTATCATGTTTTAAAAATGTGTTAATAAAATTAAATATCTTACCATCTACAATGACGGCAACACCCACGCTATAAATTTTTTTCGAACTAAGCCTTTGAAATGTTGTAATGGCGCTCAAGCAACTAGACGTAAGTATTAAAATTATTTTCAATGCTCAAAGTTGACATACTTACTCCTAAAAAAATAGATACCATAGTCAAGGCCAAAAATAGGCATTAGGCATTGTACACACGTTACTATTTCTATACGCTTAATGTGTACTGAAATGGAACAGCATTAGCAAGTGGCGACAGTAGTGTCCGTCCTGGCAATCTCATCATATCCGCACGCGTAGGCATTGCCGCCTGTCCGCTCACGCGCTCGCATTACATCGCCTGATTTATACGAAGTTTTGATATTCGTGCACACGTTTATTAATGTATCCACTTACACCACAACGACATAAATTATGTGAATGATTACAATTACCTTCACGCCTCTGTCATAACGGTGCTATCGCATTTATTCGCGTATACGTATAACTAACAGTTTTTTGTGCTGAAATGCGTTAATTTTATGTAGCGGCGTAATGTACTGTTACAAGAACAATAACCTTTGTTTACGAGCAGGCAAGACTTTGGACTAGAAAAGGAATTACGTTACAAGAAAACGTTTAGGAAGTACACGAACCGAAGGATTATTCGAAAAACGATATGGAACTAAGAAATATGCGAAGAGGTTGTATTCAGTCACTGTATCTCGTATTAACTTAAAGCATGTTCAATTACAGATCATAATTTATGTTTTCTTTCTTTTAAACTAATTTATAGGGCACAAAGATAATCAGACTTATTTATAGCGCGTGCGCAACGTGCGTGTTATCAGTCTGCCTCTCGTGACCGGCAGTCGTAAAAGTTCCGACGCGAATTAAGATTTTTCAACTTCTTGTAAGGATCCATACATTATGAGTCGGCTGCATGTCTTGTAGCCACTACAGATACACATATCAGAAGTGAAACAAAATGTTTTATTAATAGAGTGCGTCGCGCCTTTTAAATGTGTAAAAAATACGTTGTGGAACTTATTTTATGTCTGTAAGGTCTCAATCAAAAATTTTAAAACCGTTTGCCACAAAAAGATTTTAGACAACTCCATCACAGAAACGACAAATCCTTTTGCAACTGTCCTGATTCAGTGCGTCCCGACAACAATCCATCCCGGTCGCGGGAAACGTCTCTAAGCTCCCACTTTCCCCACTTTTCTTCATTCCCCAGGTTCTTTCCCCGGCGAGTAATGAGCAAATTGTTGTCCGCCAAGAATTTAATATACTCTCCCTGGACGCAGCAGGATAAGCGGACCAACTCGCAAGGATAGGGGAGGTATTTTTTTGCTATGTTTTGTTTTCCGACTAGTGGCATGGACCGAAATATGTAGTTTTACGGTACAAATATAGTAACCACAAATACACGGTTAAACACTAGGTATTTAGAATATCCTCACGAAAGTACGGTGACCGTGCTCTCCAGTTGGTGATGTAGGTTGTATTAAAAATAACAATAATATCGATACTTTTTAGAAAAAAAAATCAGTACTGAACTGAATTTACGTCAAGTGGCACGTAATATAGCTAAGACATTAAAAGTACGATGCTTTTAGATAACATTCTAAAACAAATTTTTCAGTGAGACTTTTTTGGTTATTCAGTCCTTGCTGACATAAATTGTAAGCAGCATTATTTTTGTTGAATAGTGCCAGTATGTGACATTATTTTAGGAAACGTTTACTTATGTGGTGAAGCTAGACACGTAATATTTTATGTTTATTTTTCTGACGGTGATATTCAACTTGATATTTTAAAGCATAATGATTACAAAGTTACTAAATATTAAAATGATGCCGAATTATTAGAGCAGTCTGATGAAATTATGCCAAGAATAATATTCAAAATTAAATTTCGTATAAAATTATGTTACATGACCGAAAATTTGTAAAAACACCCCTCGGCGCTCCAGGCTCTACACGAAAAATGTTTTCCTATCCCGCAGTAATTAACTTAAAAAATCAAATTTAGCGAACAACCGGCGATAAAACATGATTTACCGAAGCATCATCGCGAGCGATCGAGCGACGACACAGGCACAGTAGCGACACGCCACACGCGCCGCGGACAATACCCCGTGGATGCGGATAAAGGGCTGATGGGGAATCCGGACTTTAAAAATTTAAATCCGGGCTTTTTTTAACCGTATTTTATTTTAACCGGCTCGTCGCATAATTGGATTCGGTCGGACGCGGCCCCGGTTTGAATAAAGATAACTTACTGCCGGGTTCCGTACGTTCCGTATTCTGGTTATTGTTTTAATTGTCCCTCTCGCTCCACACATTCGGGTGCAGATCGTTTCATCTCTTTATTAATGAACTCGGGGTTGTTGTTTCGGTAAATGATAAGGGATTTCTGGTAACGTTAATGATTTTGTTATGAAATATATTTTCGTGTGTTTGAAATGTAGATGACATTTTTATTCCAATTGAAATGAATTGGTGGAGTCCCTCGTTACACTAATCAATCACGCAATCGGCATTCCATCGAAACGTTTAATAACGGCGCGTCCACACGGCGGCCGGGTCGCGCGACCGCCGACCCTCATCATGCGACAAAAAGTTTTTCAATTAGTTGTCTGAAACCGCTCCCTCCCTGCACTCTGCCGCGGCCACCCGATGTCCAACTCAATCCACTTATACACACAGAATTAAATTAGTTTCCAAACATACCGCGCCCACACCTACGATATCGGCTCCCTTTACTGTTTGATCAGCTAAAAGCATTTTAAACTTTCACTTAGTGCAAAAATATTCGGCTTTTTATATTTGTTTCCTTCGTCGAGAGTAACTGAGCCACTCTATAGATTTTTATTACTGTTTTGAGTGGCTCCGCCGTTATCTAGCCGCGGTAATTAAAAGACATGACGATAATAATTACTTTTCGAATCAATACCGAAAAGTCCCGTCGCCGTTAAATATTCAATATAGCTTCATCGGAGAGCGCCGTTAACATCGTAATTGCGCGCGCTTGCGTCTTTAATGCGACGATTTGTATGCGCGCGTGTGATCACCTCTTAATAGATAAGGCCGCCTACACACTCGCCTACTGCCTGGCACTATTATCTCACACAATTACGGTGCGTTTTGAACTTAATTGTCAATTTAAAACCAAACTTGTGGAATGAACGTAAAGTTCAGTATTTGTTTGCGCCGCCACGTAATTGTTTGCTCAGCTAGACGCCGTAGAAATTAATTGGATTGCTTTCTTAATAATGTTTCGACATTGTAATATTTTAATTTGGAATATGAAGATTTATAGGCAAATTGAAATATACAGGCTAGACACGTAAACATCTTGTTCAATCTTAACCTGTTACACGTCATTAATAATCTTTGCCGTAGGCTAGCACCAGACCACACTTGATGAATTAATGAGCGCGGTAATACTCGTAATCACAGAATGGAAATTGATACCGGTATAATGAATTATATGTGGCATGAACCGCTGTAAACGTGTTACGCTAATAGCCGGTTATTGCCGTCCTTATGGTGGCAATCCACTGAAGGAGATGGGTGAAGATGACTTGTGAGCAATTAATGAGATCTCGACGACGATAGCTCAAGAATGACGCCTTCGATCCTATCGGTTGCTCACGAGACATCTTCAGAATCTCCGCTACTGTGGATTGCTGCCTTTATACCATACTGGTGGGTTTTATGCTACTTCTAAGCTCGTTGTAGTTACTAGAGGTAATTATCCGTAAATGTGGCTGACGGTAATGTCCTTAATTAGGGTAAAAGTGTAAATGTAAATGGCGTAATTAGCTAGTCGCTAACAAGAAAACTTTTGCTATAAGAAAAAGGTGACCGCGAAACAGGATTAGAAGCTTTGTTCAGCAGAATCGTTGACCTACAGGGCGCAAAGTTTTCGGATTCACTCAATCTATGAGTTTTTCTATCTTATTGTTCCCTAATAATACTGACAATATCTGGATGGAAGTTCTTAAACTTTTGCGAACTGAATACATGTTAATTAGTATTTAAAGGGGTCTAATTCGCATATCGCGGCAATTTGTATCGCGGGCAGTACTACATTCAGATAGATGGCGTTGCTATGGGCAGCCCAGTGGCACCGGCTTTAGCTAATATCTGGATGGAACATGTGGAGTCTGCTTTAGAGCTGCAGTCGTCGACGGTAAGCTTGTGGAAGCGGTACGTTGACGATATTTTCTGCATATTAAAAGGAGGTTGGCAGGAAGTGGAACAACTTCGACTTCGTTTGGAGTCCGTTCATCCGAAGATCAAATTTTCTTTTGAAATGGAAGTGGACAGAGCTCTGGCGTTTCTTGACGTGAATGTGATGGTGAGTCTGGATGGTTCTTTGGCGCACTCTGTATACAGAAAACCAACTCACACTGACAGATATCTGGATGCTTCTTCTCACCACCATCCCCGCCACTTACGGTCTGTTGTTAATTCTTTGGTGGACCGTGCCCATGATTTGTGTGACCCTGAGCATTTGCAGACGGAGTTGTCGCATGTTCAGGAGGTGCTTAAATGGAACGGCTACAAAGTGGAGAAGACGTTGCCTAGACGAAGATACCCGAAGAAGGCGGTTGACTTTGAGGTCACCCGGCAAATGGTATACATGCCATATGTGAAAGGGGTAACGGACAAAATTGGAGCAGTACTGAGAAAATACTCCATGAAGACTGTATATACTCCGTTATCCAAAGTAGCACAGCAGGTTAGGACGGCGAAGGATGTGATACCATTCCAGACACCGGGGGTATACAAGGTTGATTGCAGTTGTGGTAGCTCCTACATCGGACAGACGAAGCGTACTATCGCGGAAAGAGTGAAGGAGCACATCGCAGCAGTAAAGAACCGTCAGGTGAACAAGTCAGCCATAGCCGAGCACTTGCTTGATTCAGGACCAAACCATTGGATCGAATTACATGACCCGAAGATCCTTTCCACTGATCGTCATTTCTATCCTAGAATTGTTCGTGAAGCGATTGAAGTAAGAAGTACCGGAATTTCAATCGGGAAGATGGGTTTAGGTTGTCTGGATCATGGAATCCAGTAATTAGCAAGTGTGTACGGCGCAACTTATGTTCAAGTGGGACTTCGGATACTGTTAGTGTTGTATGTCGTGACGATTATGTTTTGCAAGATCAAACGCGGGTAGTTGGAAACAACACCTGCCGCTCCGGACGGTGATACCCGCATTCACCAGTCTTCTCGTGACCACGGCCGATGTAACTTGGTCGAAACGTCGAGGTATGTCAAAATTATATATTTTGATATTCGTTTGTGCGCGAATATCTGGATGACCGGTTTTTTTTTTTTGTATAAATTGTGTTTTTTGGAAATTATATTTAAAGTAGTATTATTATTCGCCAATAGATGTCAGGAAGAGTCATATTTTTCAGTTTAATTTGGGATTACTAAAACGCCTCCTTTTTGTTATATTTCTTCCAAGTTTATGTTTAAGTTGATAAAACACGAATAAAATGACATTTTCCAAAAATTATTCCTAGCTAGATCGATTTATCGCCCCCGAAACCCCCTATACAAGGTGTAACAGCAAGGTGTAGTAATACTGAAACTATGCATACACATGCTTATTTCGAAGTAGTCTGGAGGTATTTTAAATCAGTAAGTAGTCACGGTAATGAATTAAGACACGTCAAAGTTTACTGCAAAACTAACCATCGTTCAACCCTAGTTATCAGCTGAGCAATGTCAGTGAACTTGACGCAAAGACTAACATGTGATCCGCCGTCAAATCCGTCAATAAGAATTCGTAAATGTACTAAGGGTTCCGTTTGTTTTTTAAATAATGTTTTTTACCAATTTGTACCAACCTGGACAGATGCAACCTGACAAAAGTATTTCTTGGCGGCTGAGTGATATCTGCTCCGTGTAATGTACCTACCAAAATTCTATTCTAAGGCGGTAAGTATCTGAAATGAATTTTAGAGGCTTTCAACTTTGTTACAATACTGAACCCTAAAATATTGTCGGCAAATTCAAAGACCGCGGCGCACTTTGCGGCAGAAATAATTCAATGCCAGTGACCCGCGTAACGTGACGTCATCCGTATCATGTTAGGGTTGTAATATTTAGTTATTTTGTCAATTTTAGTGAAAAAATCTATTATCGATTTCAGGTTTTAGTACCCTGGCAAATGATTCATCACCAGGTAGACATACCCACATTTCAATATTACTACACCTTGCCGATACACCCTGTATACTGAATTTCATGAAAATCGTTGGAGCCGATTACGAGATTCTAATTATATATATATATATATATATATATTTATTATATACTCGTATATATATACAAGAATTGCTCATTTAAAGATATAAGATTAACATAAGAATGCCTTCGCTTTTTACATAGTCTAGCCCACAGTTTAACCGGAAGCGACTTGTGATCTAAGATTGCGTACACAATAAGCTTAGAAATGAGGCTGGCTCTGAAAGCGTGCTGTCAAAACACTTCAAAAGAGGCTTGGTGACAAGTTTTATCTTCATAGGTGGCTGGTAGGTTGGCTTTTGCAGTACCACGAGAGAAGATCTCACGAGAACCCCTAACAGTTTGTAGTAACCTGTTCAGAGCGCACAAACGTTATTTCTCAGGATCGGAACGTAACGCGGAGGCCTTTCATTACAATAAAAGCAACAGATGGCCGAAATGGGAAAACGTATCTAAGCTATAAAAGTTTCTTCCTATATTTTCCTACATTTTTATTTTTAGGAGAGAAATAGGCGACGACAAGTGTTCATAATTTTGTCTTCTTAATGCCGACAACTGAAGAAATGGCACAAGGCTGAAAGGTGTTATTAGATACGATTGTATAGGAATAAAGTGGCAAACAGGTTGTTAGGTCTCTTTAAACCGCTCCCACGCAGACGGCGATAGTGACCTCTGTTTTGTTTTGCGCCCAGACGATACTCAATTCGAAGCAATGTGACAACGCATCCAATACGGAATGTGCCTACTTAATCAGCATCTCAAAATCGCATCGATGTGGTATGAACTTTTCAAATCGAGCAATAATTTGGTGAAATACACTCAACGTCAAACCATTTATTGTAAATAAGGCAATAAAATAGCTCTTTTAGAAGTCAAACACTTAAATCTCATTAACCAACAGAACCATAAAACAAAAAAAACATTAATTTATTATGGTTTGAGTTTGAAGCAAGTGTATACAATACAATACCTAAAAGCTAGAAAGTCTTGTCCTGAAACGTCAATTAAATAGCTTATAATTTGTACTATAACAATACAACAATAATTGTTGTAGGTACGCACAGTTGTAGTCAATTATATGGCACAGCATAAAATTGAGTGCCATTCGAAACCAGACTTTATCGACAAAGGCACAGTACCCAAAGAATATCTCTAAACGAGATTACTTCGAGGAAAACTTTTCTACAAAGGTCAAACTGTTCCAAAGTGCAAATGCTTTCATAAAGTTGAGATTTGAGAATTCATCTCATTTCTTCAAATAAGCTTGGATATTGAATCGAGACTCCCACGACTGGTGGTGTACGGTGGCAAGCTGCAAGATTAACTCCGGCATAAATTGGTTTCTGATTTAGTACCTACTCCTAGTGTAAGAAGGGTTTGCCGTGGTCGGGCACTGGTCGGGCACTGGTCGGGCGACCAACGGGCCGGTCGGTTGGACGCTAGACTAGACACCGACCGCACGGCGCGACGGTCCTCCTACTCACTGGATCTAGCCAGAGGGGTAGTAAGGGTGCTGTGGTCGAGTGACCAGGGGGGTAAGAGCCGCGAGACATCCGTGGTCACAAATTACGGTCATATCGTTCAGACTATTGTTTTATTATTACTACCCCATACGAAACCACTATTATTTTCACCTGATTTGAGTGTACTGCAATAATGTAATTAAAGAAAAAAGTGAAAACTATTTTAATAAATTTCAAACGCAATGTATTTGCAATTTAATTGAACTGTGTTTTGTGCTTCCGTTCAAAAACTGTAAGCGTAACCGAAATACGTGATGAGTGTTGAAGTCAATGTAGACCTGCGCCGGCCCTGTAATGCGTAGACCTTGATTGATGGCCGCAGTCGTGCTTGCTGTTTTGTTGTGATCGATTTAGAACGACTATAGGTACAACTGCTAGCTACTGTTTAACCGTACTAGCGCGTTATTTGTTACGGATATAATTATAAATCTATTTAGAAAGAGCATGAGTGTAGCTTACAGTAATTTTCAGTACGAGACAGCGGATGAAATTTAACAAATATAAAGAACAATCGGAATCGAGTTTAAGGTCGATGGTAGCTTTATAAATATTTAATGGATAATTAAACCCTCACAATGACGCGGTATTATCGATGGATATTAACGCATAAGCGCGTTACTCTATGTGTGTATGTATAGTAATACATACAATCTAAGTTTTCTTCAAAATTCTTACTCGATTGACTATTTAAATTCAGACTCGGACAAACAGACTTAAATTGTTTAACGACGGACCAATATACCAAATAGAGAATGCACTAGAGCGGTTAAGTTCATGACAGTATCTATCTGTAAATCTACATAATATTATATCTAGTTATATAGGTAGAGTTCTAGGTAGAGTAGGGCGACCGCAGTTGATTACGCGTGTCTCGCGAGCTCTACATATTTGCCATACAAGGCTCGTCAACCCATTAGCTATGCGATGCAGTCGGTAGAGCCACTCAATCAGCGGCTGAAAATGTTTTACATGAAAATTTTTAACGTTTACGTATTTTGCTGAGAGCGTTTGTACGCCACTGTCTTATTCGAAATCGATCTAACTAACAACTTGACAGACTAACGGAAGAAGCGAAATAAACATGTAAAGGTAGGGCGTGGCGGTACAGAACTTCGTATCTTACCCCTGCTACCAGGCCGAAAAAATCGCACAATAATTGGATACTATTATGTGTTTGTGAGTAGGTATGTGAGTTGTGTGTGTTGCCATTTGGCCCCGTGGCATTTGAATGACATTTGATGAAATTGGGTGTAGGTAAAGTTCAGAACATAGTCTCTACCTTTCGTGGTACTATACTAAACTCGAAGCATACTTTACATCCGCGGGTGGTAACTTAGCAGCAGCTAGCTTACAATAATTATACGTCGCTGAGTTGCATTATAATTTGTAAAGAGCTAGCCACACTGCGCACTGTCCGCCGGAGCGAGCCGGCTGCGCCGGGCGGTGTCCGGCGCCGCGACGGCTGTGGAGTCAATGGCGACAAATTGAACATCCGCCGTCCGACCGAAGTAATTTCTACTGTATAACTAATGCAATATTATTTATATAACGTGAATAGTACCTACTACTTAGTTATTTTATTAGCTTCTTAATAACATTTCTGTAAAGCCTTTTGTATCAGTCTAGTGGTCACGTTAAAGAATAAAATAAACTGTAATTTTAGGTTTGGGTTTAAAATAATCTGTAAATTAAATTTCAATGTATCAAATCAACAAGGATTCATTGGGGTGGAAAAAGAAGCAACAACAGTCAGTGAGCCAATATTTTCACAGAAAACACCAATGTTAGCGGATTGTCACCATTTTATTTAAATTTATGAATTCGAAATAATTCAACAAAGCACCACCATCTTTGACACTTCGCAATTCACTTTCGCAACACACGTACCTAAGCTCCTCTTGATTTGCGCTGCGAACTCTGGTGGGCTACACAGTGATGGATTAACCGCTCCGCCAGTGCCTTACATGATTGCCTGTCGGCCGGCTGACGCGTGCGACGCGGCGCATTAACCGCGCCGGACCGAGTGGACGGACCATTACCAGCTGTTGCATAGTTAAATACCGCGCCGCGTGCACTCTCCAACTTTTATGAACATAGAAAACCTAGGCTAGGTTTTCATAGAAAATGTGGTAGTGGGAAAATAAAATAGGAATCCAAACTCCCATTTACGGGAATACTGTGATAAGTAACTGCTGAGCTGTTTAAAATTGAAATTGTTATCATAACACTCAAAGATTGGATTGAAATTGGATGAAAGTTGTCAAAGATTAGATAAAAATACTATTTCAAAAATTTCCTCTGGCTACCGGCTTCATCCGCGTGGACAGTGTTAACTTGTTAAGTATAATGTCAGTATTCGAAGTGTTGTTTCAGTATGTCAAGTATCTATATGCTAAGTTTCATCATATTCCGTTCTGCAATTCCAGCGCCGAGCTGTTCTAACAAACATACGCACATCTGTTGGAATTATTAGAAGGATTCGTAAGACTTCATCACGTGTCGGCACCTAATTAGCAATGTAATTGTGTATTAGCTATCAAAGTCATATCAAAACCATTAAATTACGCACACAAATTGATTCTATTCAATTCAATTGCAATCGTTTAAACATTATTAATTCAATACACGTTATAATGGGCTACGAAGCGGCACTACGATAACGTTATAGTATATACTACAACACTTGTAATTTCGTTATAGCATATTATTACGTAATTACATAAAATTGTTTTCGTTACCTTTTGTTCAAAACACCGGCAATTTGCCAGTAGGTTAAACCTTAATAACTGAATCATAAAAGGTAATAGTGTATAATTAAGTAAGGAAGCGGAGTGAAGCCGTAATTTGATTTAATTTCCTAAAAAGGGTAATCTACAGCAGATAATAAACGACGGCACATTTTTTACCGTTGAAAAACTATTTAACACTATATAAAATATCGAAATAAAAGTTGAAATAAACAATTCCTACACCTTTTACGCAACATAGTGGGTATGAATAAACTCTCTATATTATGTTTATCTATACGTGTATGATAATATGTCTAGTATGTATTGTCTCCGCAATTGTCTGTTTTGGTTGTATCACCGTTGATGTTTCAACTAAGTCCATATAAAAGCTTACAAAAAATAATAACTTAAGCACAGTTTGTGCAAACAATATACCATTTGACTTGTCCACACGTATTATCAAGTGAGGTAAAAACAACCCAATAAAAAATAAATACTGACATTTAAAATATAAAATGTACACCACACCACAAACCACGTAAAACATTACAAACTCTATCCAACTAACCAAAACGAAATTTAAGTTCTACGTACTGACTCCGCTCGTTAATCATCAAGTTAGAAGTTTCATCTACCAAACTGTTTAGTTATAAATCATAAACAAACGAAATGAGTCTCGGAGTCAATTCAACTACTGTATTAAGGGGTAAGTGGTAATGTAGTGCTGCGCCTTCCAGAGCTGAATAATAATATACTGAGGGCACTGGGAGAGCCAACAAATGCAGGCTGGTGTTACAACATGGGTACTTGTCATGTTAAAGTGTTGCAGTACAATTAGGCCATTACGTTATTTTATCTGCAATATGCTTATGATGTTAAGAAAACCGTAGTCTTACCTAGTAGGTAATGTTAATAAAAACTGAAACTATTTTCCCCCCATCGACGAAAATCGGCATGTTGCGCAAAAATGCATACAGACTGTTTAAAAAATGCTAAACCTAAGCTGTTCTATTTCTCCCAAAACGTGCCGTTTTCATTTCGCCATTCCATTTCCATAGGCGCAAAACTAAAATCCCGTTTTATTTCGCACCTCACAATAAAATCTCCCGGGGCTTACGGCGCCCCCCGCGGCACTTACCGACACCAAACAGCCGGGATTATAATGTAAATGTATGCAAATAGTCCGGGGCGGACAATATTCGACGTACACTGGCCCGAAAAAATGGCGGATGGCGAAGCAGGGGACGTCGCCCGCCGCAAATGGCGGAGTGGCGGAGTGGCGGGATGGCGGCTCCGAGATAACGACAGCTTACGCGCTGGAAACGTGAGGGTTTAGCCCAAATTGTGGGAACATGACTTGTATAGCAAATTTCGAGACTTAGATGTAAATGGTATAATAACAAGGGCCGCCTGGTTAGACTCACAATCTGAATTTCCGCTGGCAGTAGAGCTGCAACGGAAATGATTAGGTTATTTAATTCTATCTGTAATTCCTTTGCAGTTTTTTATTTGCAAATCAAGAACTTGTTTTGACACTACTAAATCCCTAGCAATTTTCATGACCATGGTGTCGTCCGGCCAGTACTCCAACCTTTTGATCTAAAAGATATGAGTCCTTTTCAATGCATATCTTAGCTTGTTTTTATCCACATATAAAACACTGGGACGAGGTATGTAGAGGTTATTCACATTGGGGTGATTACATTTGTAAAAACTTGAAATGTTATTAAAATTATCACTGCCAACAGCTCACTCACGACATGTTTGAAATTGTTTTACACAATATATCGTACTAAACAAAGTGCTTAAAACGTTATTGCCGAGTTCATTAACTAGCTGTTCCAGTGATCTTATGACAGTAGCTCGCTCGCCATTATTTCTCAAACCACAGTATAACTAGGTACTAGCACAAGGTCTCGGAAGCAAGCGGATCCGCGGAAGTAAACGGATCCGCGGGAGCAAGCGGAACCGCGGCTTTCCATACAATTTAAATGGACAATTTGCCGCATCACTTATTTACTCGCCGTCACCCTTATATTATGATTCTAGGCCCGCCGCACACTTGCTGCTTTTGCAAGCGAACGACGACTGTTGCCTGTGAGATAAAACAGCTTTCAATATGTAAGCGACTGGAATAACACCGTAGAACTAAGATCGCCGTGAGTCATACAAAATAATCTTAGTGCCTACATGAAGAACGTATCGTAGTTATTTTAGTTGCGTACACCGAATCGCATCTTCTTCCAATCTTCAATCCAACCAATCGCGTCTTCACTCCAATCCACTCCAATCTTAAACTGTCTATCGTCGTCTCTGATGCAACCAGTTTCAAGTTTGCGGTGGCCATTACACTCTGTTACCGGAGTACCCTCTATTATGATTATTTCAGAAAGTTTTCAAGCTATCTTCCGTTTGTCATCCACGAAATGGTTTTTTAAGCAGGAATTACTTTAATTTTTAATGCTTCCGGTTTGTGAAGTTTTGTGACTTGAAGGGTCGCTATCGTTAAGCCGATGTAATCATTTTTTAAATAAGATTAAATATGAAAGGAGGGGAAAATCTTAAGCAAAAATATTTTATAATAGAAGAAAATTACAATTCTTCTCTACATATTTATGGTAAAACAAAAATCACAGAGAGAGCCGACTGAGTGTCGTAATATAATTTTGAATGTTATGTTTTATTTTATTTGACAAGTATTTGACATTTAAAAGAGATGAATTAAAATGTTGCCAATTTAAAATACTATTGGCTTAAAGGGCTACGCTAACAAACCGTTAAGCCAAATTAATGACCTCTCTGTAGACTGCGCTGTCTAGTACTTAAATACGCGTAATCGTTTACAGACTAATCTAAATTAATGGTTATTTAGTCGATTTTAAATAAAAGCTATGGAGCGAAGATAAATTTTGTACTGCTAAAATGTTTACGTAGGTACTTGAATGCCCTTTAATAAATTTATAGTATTTCAGCAACATTATATTGAGTTAAACTATTTTAGGCTAACATTTGTGACGATGTGGTCGAAAGTTAATAGAGTAGAAATGCTTTATTGTTCACCAAGTAAAAAATGAACACATACAATTTATTGCATAACAAAGTAAAAGAAAATAATATTCCGTATTAAATGACAATACTGACAGTATCCGTGACCACGTCATGCAACGAGTAGATACATTTCCTAACTGTACAGCGTAATGAGAAAGCAGCCGCTCTAGCGTGCGTCGACAGATGCACCGTGCGTCGTCACAGAACACTGCAGTGCCGCACTGCGCCGCGCCGCGCCGGAGCTCTGGCCAGTTTAGGACACGTACTTGTAATATTAACATTGCATACTATGAAGTGAAGATAGTACTGAGACAATTTAAACGATCAAACCATGTTTTTGCAATATTTAATGAGACATCAATCGAGAATAATCGTGGCCAACGGTCCCACGTGCCCTCAGAAGCACGGAAATGCTCAGACGTTGGTACCACTGTCACCCATCTAATTGTGTGAGCCGCTGTGAAGCAGCTTAATCTTTATGACATCGTTATGTATTGCTTTTCATTGATAAGTAATACGCAATTTGAGTGGCGATGTGGTATGCGGTGAAAGAAAACGATATTTAGGTAACTTTCTATTCGTTCAAACTTATTTTAACTTACTGATGAATCCTTGACTCTCCTCTTACTGTTCTTAATGCAGAAAATACATACCTGAAACGAAATATTCCATTATTAATACTAAATATTATACAATACCTAGTTAGCTTATTACAAGTATACGTATAAGTATAAAGTAAAGTACAAGTATAAGTTATAAGTTACGTTGCATTAACTCTAAAATTAAAACAATGAGTTGGCGTCTCCAAAAATAATCCGAGATGAATATCCGCAACTGACGGCTGTCTCCGTAGACAAATGATACAGGTGCGGACATTTTTCCCCAAAGTACACCCTCTTCAACCTATTCCAAACCGTAACTACCTAGACACAAAGCTTCAACTACAACGCCAACGTTTGTTACAATAACTCCAGTAATTAGGAATTGTATTTTTAGTAGAGAATTACAGCGAATTCTTGTAATTTCTCCTTTGTGCCCGTTGTTCTGAGAAGATACGCAGCCGTCGTCTGCCATTCCCCGTACTGCCACAGAGTGACGTTAATAAACGATGGTGCGGGGCTAATGATGCCTTAAAATCTCAGATTTAGTACATTCAAGACACTAATAGATCGAAGGCAGGCGATCATAATAGGAAACACACCTTTTTGGCATTTCATCGCGCTTCATATCTCGTAGGAAGGACGGGGCGAAATCGTTTTTGTGTACTATAAATATTTAAATGTGTTTGGACAGTTTTTGATGGTAGAAGTTCCTGTAGATATTCAAGGGAAACTGTAGAAAGTATAAACTAAAACAATAAATAAAATACATTGAATTTTAGGCATATTAAAAGTATTATAATAACGTTGTCGAAGATAACATTTTTATCTCAGTACAAAATTGAATTGAATTGTGATATTTACAGTCCGGGATAGATTCGTTCAGATTCCATTAAATCAATAATCATATCTTTAGTGTACAATTCAGATTAAAAATCAAGAGTATTCAGGTATAACGCTTTGCAATGTGAGTGAAACTCCCGATGCACCTATGACTTGCGCCCGCGGCCGCGCCTGACACTGACCGCCGTATTTTGGCACCCACCCAAGTGTACTCGCTGCATCGAACTCGTCGAGTTCTTATTGCCGTCGACTCTGTACTCGCTGCTGATTTACTCGGCAACAAGGCCAGCCGTTCTGTCTGCAGACAGGAATGGTCGTCAGTCGAGACCGTCGTTGGTTGCTTTTGTTAGTGCCAATTGCGGAGCGTTGAGTTATGATACTCAATTGTGGGGCAATAAGTAAGAGCACTGAAAATTAATTTATAATACCTAAAGAAATAAAAGAAACTTGACAGTGATTGTGATATATTTGCGATTCTTACTTAGGGATATATAATATTATAATTTATGGTAAGGAACTAACCATTGTTGACTTTAGCCCAGTATTTTATTCAGACACCTCCTTTTTACTTCTGACTCTTCATTATTAATTATCATTATATCTCTCTCCAATCAAAGGTCCGCCCATTGTGCTTTTAGATAAAGCTCCTTCTGTAATACCTTACCTTGTGTATTTTTATAACGGGTGTGCAATAAATCATTTTACAATCTATTATACTCCGAGTGTATTTTGATAAATGTCTTAGTTTACCCATACTATAATAATTATATTATTTCAACAGTCCAAGTAAATAAATCGTAACCAAGCAAGAAGCTGTGAAAAATAATGCCCTGCGCCCCACTGGTGGGCCAGTTAGTGGAGATATTGGGAATGTAGGTACCTACCATTTATTTGATTAATTCGATAGTTGCACCACGCCATACGGGGCTGATTAACAAAACAAGTAATACAATTTTGGAGGCGAAAACATAGTCCCATAAATCACATGGTAAAACAGTTTACTGAAAATCCAGTGCACTTCAATAAAACTAGCCCACCAAAACCACCTATAGTTCGTAGCTCACAAAACTAGTTCGTATGATCCACCGTGCCGGGCCGGGCCGGGCCGGGGCGGGCGTGAACCGTGCCGGCCCGGAGTTCAACCGCCCTGCAGCCTTGACCCAGATGCCGGCGAGGGACAGCTGCAAGGTCAGTGCTAATGGACCTGCATTTGAACTAGACGGTGTAGAAGGTTTAAACCACAGTTAAGAGCTTCTGAAAACGTATAACTATCCCAAGTAGAAAATACGCAAACCATAATGTGTATACTTGGTCATGGCAGTGGCGCGTTACTATCGGTCGATATATTGTTATTTATTATCACAGCCACAGGTGTTATTGTGTTTTAGTTCCTACGTTGGTATTATGATGCACGCGATCTTCTTTACTAGAGTAGGTATTGTACCTACTGCTGCAATAGAAGTGGGATGGTATCATTTCATTTGATTTGTTGGAGTTTCTTGTCGGTTCTTCTAGATCGAATACAATTACAAATGTATTGGTAGAGTCAATTAAGTTTCGTTTGTGTTCTCTTGGGACCTATGTAAATAATGATTGTGGACTGTGACTTTCAATGGACTTTAGATTAGAAGAATCGATGTGGTCGAAGTGGTCGTAATACTGAAGTTCCAAGGGTAGATGATAAACTTGTGACACTCAACAGCCTTGACCTATTTTTTGTGGGAAATTGTGTTGCTCCGAAAGATCTTTGATCCATTTATACTTAACATCATTGGAAGTACCTTGAAACTTTAGGGGTGGCAACTTTAACTTTGACCGAAACTCGAAAATTAGGTTTCAATGTTTTAGTTATTTCTTTTTTCACATAATATATACCCCTAAGTAGGATTCTCTGCTCCTGGAAAATTAAAAAGTACGAGGACCGTAACCGTTGGTCCCCCCACCAACTTATAGACTTAAAATCGACCTCAAATATACCTGTGATCCGAATAAATATTTGCTTTGTGTGAAAATGTAACGTGCAACCTCACGTTTCGCAGTTGGTTCATCACAAGGAGGTCATCAATTGTATAAAAAATCTGTTACTGTTAAGAACATTATCACTATTAACTCGATTACTTTTCTGCACTCAGCCGTACTCTATACATTTACTTGTATCACATATTCCAGTGTTCATTTATATAGTTCACGGCTTCTCACTTTCAGTTCATCGCACTTATATCTAACAAACGATCGATTTCCTCTAACAATAAACATACCACGAATAACCCGCAAGAACCGCAAATAACAAACACGACCCCGAGCGTGGGTCGAGAATACACGGATCAAATACCGATTAGTACATACCTATTACGTAGGTACCCCCAAAATAGTTACATTAGTCGATACTTAGAACCAAATATCTATAATGCTAATATTATTCCAAGAAAGACGGAAGCTTAGTGAAAGAACGTGCTTATAAGTACCCAATCTTTCAATACACATAAGCATGTATTTTTCTGAAATCTATTTTATTTTCGGCTGTACCCAAGCTTCACTACCTACATTATCTTTATTCAACCAATATTTTTTTAGACTGTATCAAAAGTAATTTATATTTATGATATATGTTAACGAAAAAAATGAAAGAAGTTGAACTATTTATACTGAAACAATTGTAGGTAACTGAATTTTTAATTTCAGTATTTTGAAGTTATAAAAATTCACTCTAAACTTATCCTGTTTTCGACAGTAGGTACTTAATAAATTAGTAAAGAAAATAAGCGATGTTTTAACTATATTAAGATATAATGTTCTTAGGGTAGGTATTATATTTCTCGGTTTATTTTTCTCGACTCAGATAACGTCTGACGTGTAGATTCCCACTACTGATCTATACGCCATTTGTAATGCTTAGTGATGTTAAACGCATTTATTGGTGTAAATAATTGCAGTGCTACAGTTAATGCGGTGATTTATAGACGCTTGCTGGGAGGACTTGTAGCGATCTGTAAATAAGAGTCATTTAATACTGGGTTGCCGAATAAAAATTAACGATATTTAATTTTGTAAAATATAAAATTTAATATTTTATTTTTATATCACTTTATCATCACTTCTTTGTGCCAACAATTAACCAACTCAATTGGTATAACAGACGAATCCGGTGACCTGTATGTAATAGGCTCTTGAGATATACTCTCAAAGCAATTTATTACGAAATAGTTTCAGCCATTACGCCCCTTATTAAGGCCGCCCTCAACCTTTCGCAATAGCTGTATTCACGAGAGACTTCAGAAACACAATTTGGAGAAGAAAACAACGAAATTAATGTAGTTATTTACAAAATAAACGTCGCGAGAACTGAGACTGTTTGCCGACAAACGGCAAAATGTTTTGGGGAGTAATGGGGACTGAAATCATAAAATAAAATAACCGTTTACTTTTGGGGTGAATAAATAGCCAAAATTAAAGTAAACATCAGGATGTTATTTAATTAGAAACCGCAAGGAGAGGTTTGTTCGGAATCGACGAAGCGGAAGTTAGGGATCCTCTCGATTTGTTGGCCGTAAACATAGCGTGACACGGAGCCCTGACTTGATATTTTGCTATCAGCCTGTCTCGTCTCACTGATGAGCAAAGGCCTTATAATAGTAATTGTAACTTCTTTCTTTGACGCCATTATGGTACGCATTTGCTCTATTATCTCGCATTAGCTCCTGGTTCCCTAACTACTAACAGGAAGTTCCAGTCAGGCATCGGGATCTGTATTTGTGACTTCGTAACGCTTTTTTTTTTTCATCCAAGTTAAATAAATAACTTTAGAAAAAAAAAATCATTAACCTTCCAGCAGTATCTGTTTTAGTTACCTGTTCATGATTATTCACTGATGTCCATAATTTTAAATGGTGTTTAGAATTTCTGGAATGACTTGGAATATCATAATACATGACTTTGGCTGAATAAACAAATCGTGCGAAGCCACAAATTAAAATATAAAACGTAGGTACTATACATCTAGACGGAAGCTTGTCACACCGTACGGAACCACCGTCACAAGTCCACGAGTCGACAGGTGCTTCGGTGTGAGCCGACGCCGGCACGTACGGAAACACGGTGACAGTGCAATCTTGTGTATCGAGAGTTGCCGAGTGGAAATGTTACGTTCTATTTATTTGAGATGTGAGCGAAATTTAAGAGACGCTCCTAGTCTGCGACGTGATTGATTTACCTGGAACTAGAGAGCATTGGAAAATAGGGTTCAAGGTAATTTATCGAGGAGATAAGTACAGTTCAATGGACCGGTCTTTTTAGGCCATGGTGACAGTTTGATTCCATCTCGAACCTCAAACAGTTTGACAAACAAAAATGTTCTGTTCCGGACCGCATTTCTATAGAAACATCGACGTTGAATGGACACAGCTGCGTACAAATAAAATGGTCTATCAGGAAATACAGAAAATCCGAGTCTGCGACGATCAAACTCTATTACCGCCAACGACAGCAATATAAATGCATGGTTAAAATATTCAAAGTGTCCGCAGCCAGGGTCGACTCGTACCAGCCAGGGGTCCCTACGTGAGCGGGGTCCCGATCGACGCTCCTCAGTCCACAATGAAGACGCGTTATTTACACGAGTGACCCCCTCCATAAAAGAAACGTTCCTTCAGGATTGCGTCTGATCCTTGAATTTTAAACGCGAATTCTTTCCTGATTTGGTGATGTGGATGTGTGGCGAGTGGCTGGGGGACTACGTAATGTGTGAGTTGCCGGCGCGGAGTTCAATCATAGCAACAGATAAGGTCATGGTAATGGCCACCTTTCCCCATTAAAGGGGAACCTTCGGGCATCAGGGGACAAAATTTTGGGGAAATACGGTCCTGGAACCAAATGTATAGGGACAAGAGACGTGTGATAAAATTTACCGACCGAAACCTTATTTTGTATACTATCCTTCCCATTTTTTACATTATAACTTATTGCAGTAGTTTTTGATGATAATTTCATACATTTATTGCGTTACAACGTTTACCAATTAAGTAAATTCTCCCGCATGCTTGTTATAACGACATCTCTTATCTACCTTGATTTACTCTCCGTCAAACCGCAACAACCACACTCGTTCAATACATTTACAATAGAATCCCATAAAGGCCAGAACTACAACCGTCAATAACAATAATTAGTGGAGACGTGGTATAACAACTATGGTAAGTATAGTTAATAGATAATAAATAGCACGGATTGTTATTCGCAGTCACGACCGCTCGCGTCGGTGCCGTTAGAGTTACTCATCTGGGTATTGTGTTAGTTGCCGCTGGTGTACAAATAATGTGAATATTATAATTATTAGGAAGTATTCGAATGATTACATAGTCAAAGTCAAATAATTCATGGTAAAAAAGCAATAAAATCGCACTTTTAAAAGTTTACCACTTAAATCTCATTAACAAATAGAATAAAAAAAGTAGGTAGGTACGTATAATAATATCAAAATGTTACATACTTGATACTAATATTTTATTACAAACCTACACAACTGCGTACCTACATCATAGTTATATTAATATAGTAAATGTGAAATATTGTTAGTATGTTTATTATCATTTAGTTCCGTAACAGCTGAATGGATTTTCATTGATACTCTAGTCTACGTACTGAAAAAGGCACGGGATAGGATACTTTTTATCCATGTTAAACTTGTTATTTGAATAAGTGGTGTTAGTTGGTTTTTGCTCACTTATACAAATACGTTTTGTGAACAACATTCAATTATTATTGCGCTGTGCGTACTTGTAAGTACTAATCTTTGTTCCGTCGCAAGTTTATTATTAATCTGAAACTTATATACTTCCCCTCAATATAATGTACAGCGTGACGCTACGAGTGTCGTCCAATCACCACTTTACGACCAATTAGTGATAAATTAAAAGCTAACGGTGCACCGCAGCGTGACGTCGTGATTTTATGACGTGACACATTAATCGCTAGAGGTGATGCAATTTAATTAACTGTAAGTTACAAAAAAAAAATTACAAAAAAAAAACCGAACAAGTGCGAGTCGGACTCGCGCACGAAGGGTTCCGTGTCATTATCCATAAAAACAAGCAATAAAATCACGTTTGTTGTATGGGAGCCCCCTTTGAATTTATTCTGTTCTTTAGTATTTGTTACAGTGGCAACATAAATACATGATCTGTGAAAATGTCAACTGTCTATCTATCACGGTTCATGAGATACTCCCTGGTGAGAGACGGCCAGACAGTGAAGTTTAAGTAATAGGGTCCCGTTTTACCCTTTGGGTACGGAACCCTAAAAACGTAGGCATCGGTAGTGAGCTAACAGTCATATTATTATTATTATACGAGTATGTATACCTATATGAACAAAGAGGAAATTTAAAGAAGAACTCCATTGACGGTTATTAATCACATTTGTAATTATTTAACAGTTCGCGAATACAATACCAAAGAAAAAAAAACTGTCTAATTGAGAACCTCCTTCTTTTTTGTAGTCGGTTAAAAATATACTAGTACAAAACATCGTGTAAACCGAAGCCTGTCTCAATATTTAGAATATAATTTATAAATTCAATGTTCAATTGTATTGCCTTAAAAGAATCCACAAGAATCATATGAGTCATGACAATGTCAAGGGTGGGCTAGCTCACAGCTAATGGTGTACACTCACCATGATAATGAGCCGTACTTAGATAATGGCAGGTTTGAATCCAAAGGCAGCGGTGGGCGGACATAATATTATGATAAAATATAGTCTTTATTGAATTGCTGTTTTTCTAAAAGTATTTTCAAACCATTTCCAAACACTAGTAAAAAATAAAATTGCAAACCTACGCAATGCAAAAAAAACACAAAAGAAATTAAAGGCATTTCCGACGGAAGAATTCCTCACTCCCTAGCGGAAAGTTAACCGCGCCGCGCCGGTGCGTAAGTGCTGCTAAAGCAATTACAAAATCCGTCGGACGTTCCGAAACGACTTCAAATCCATCCGGCATTGATGTCGCTCTCACTCTAAAGGCAGGTGTAGCCGGTGTCACGACAGACGGTAAAGCAATTACCGGCGCTCCGGGGCTAACCTCATTACCGCCGCGCCGAGACACTGCACGGTGTCGCGACACTCCGACCAGTGTCATCCGACAGCCGACACTGGTGTCACGTCATGCAGCCGGCCACTTAGCACGCCCGAATTGGACGGGATCGAATTACTTCTTTTGAATAGGTAAACTGGCATTTGGACACTTGTGTAGGTACGTGAGAATAATGCCCCATTCTCTCAGACTGCGCCAAATACATTTTTAATTTAACCAGTGTCAAGTAAGTATAAAATATTTCAGGTTTTACATATTTTCACAATAGGAAACATTATAGTAGCCTATTAATAAGTTATTATTTATCATAGCTATTTCTGTAAAACCAATTAATATACTTAGCTTTTCGTTGTATTCAATTACGAAGTACCTACCTATTTATAGGATAACAGAGTTTAGCCTTTGATGGGCTATTCCAATTCAAGTAAGTCTTCAGTCGTAGGTAGTTGAAAATAATTTTGTCTTCTATCGTTGTCTCTACCTGCTTCTAAACAAATGCCAAGGACAGCAACATACTTAACCTATTGTCAAAGTTGAGTAACTCAGCTTTTACTTACAGCATAATTATTAATAAAATTAGTGTCATAGTTTCCAAGACGTCGCGCACTATATTTAGGTATGTCAGCTTTTTGTGCCCGCCATCGTCCCAGGGCCGCCCTAGAGCCGTACTATTAGTTATTCTGCGCCTAGAGCCACACGAGGCATCTTAACACGTTCACTGCCAAGAAAAAAAGCAGTCATTTTCATTCAGGCCATGACGGTCAATGTTGGGCGACAGGTAACATTCCCGTTCGGGCCGCGTCGCCCACTGGTGACCGCGCATCAGACGTGTTTTTAAACCTCTGTGGTGAGCCAGCGGACAGAGAAATCTAACTAATTTGTATGAAGAGAGACCCGCGCGGCCCTGCAGTCTAAGCTATATGCCTTGGTTTTTACAAACGAATCACAGCTAAGGAAAAATTTGCTGGTTTTCTTGTTGCTTACATTTTCTTAGAAAAACGTTATGGATTTTACTATAATTACCCAAATATTAGATAGATTAAAGCATAAATTATATATCCTAAGTATCTAAAACGGTTTATTTGTTTGGTACTTTTTACAACATAATACCGGCAGAACCAATTTTGATAAAAAAAATATAAATAGAAAAAATAATAGGCTAAACCCTTTCGAATGGATTTTGGAGTATTTATCTGCCACATAATAATATATAGTGTTACCTCTTCTTCAAGTAGCCTCGCCTTTAAAACCAGTAAATGGGCTACCCTTTCATTAAGATCCCATTGAAGGGTTACCATTTCATTTTGGTATTCAATTGAAAAGGTAACACCTTCAATTTGGTTTCTTCGGGTATTGCACAATGCACAGGCCTTGAGATAGGTTAGATTAGAGCGTAAGTTTTATATTTTGAATAAACATTCATCATGTTTGTTCAGCGGGAGTATGCTCGGAGGGAAAATGGCAAAACAAAAGGAATTGTACTTCAATAAAATTGATCACCAAAAATTTCTAAGTTGATTGATATAACGACCATAGGTACTTGATTATACCACCCTAGCTGGTGCAACGTAGTTTAGTTTTCAAGTTTTAGTTGCTTGCTAGTCAACATGCTATTTTGTACTTATGCGACGCCATGAGGGATCAAATTACACCGCTTCGAACCGGTATGGGTTACCGTCATACCATTTGAAGGGGCTACCCAACCGATTGGGTTTTTGATTAATACCCTAAACAATAAATCATAATGGTTACCATTTCAATACGTAACCCGAATTGGTGGGTTTTAAAAGGGCTACCTGTTGAAATAGGTTATCGTTCAATAGTGTTACCAATATGTTGTGGGTTTTTATTAAAACATTAAAATAAACCTAATCAATACCCGTTAAAAAGGTAACCAAAATCGTCCCGATTCGAAATCGCGCACGAGTGAGGCGCGGGCGGGTGGGCGACGCGGGGACCGCGCGGCCTCCTGCAACGTTTTTTCGGTTTTCTCTCCACAGGGGCCATGACGGACAATGTTGGGCGACGGTCAGTAACTCTTTAAAAAACAATACTACGTAGCCTGTGTTGAATTAAACTTGTATTTTTACGTATAATCTATTCATTAAACCAATAAAACACAATGACGTTTTTTGGCCGTTTCCATGTTTTTCGGTTGGCCCAGTGCTAAAGTCGAGTGTCGCCCACCATTGACCGTCATGGCGTTGAACGTGTTAACAAACTGCGCTCGCGAGGAGGGCTCTCTCGTAGTCTCTCTAGCTCACTAGTAACTGTGAGCCTCTTAGCTTTGTTAGTGGCTGTCAGGCTTTACACTGTTTAAGAAATGTAGTTTAACATGGAGTAATTAACAAGAGTATATCGTAGTAAGGTACGTAGGTTAAATATCAAGTGATTTACTTCTAAAAATAAAACGCAGGTACCTACTTAGAATTCATTCACTAACCATTTTTATACCAATCAGCATAGGCACAAAAAAAAATTCTAAGCACACTAGATTTTTAAACTTTTTAAAACACTTGGGTGTTCAGTGTTCACATCGTTGTGTAAGCCGCTCGTGTACCCCAACCTACACGCGATATGCCTGAGGAATGTGGTAATTGTCCAATAATTGGTACTAGTTGCAGTCGCCGCAGTATAGCTACTATAGTACTACCGATGGCTGCAGATTAGGACGTCCTCCGCCCCCCTATGAACCAGGAATTGGCTAATTGAGTGCACAGACACCTGACCCCTACCACTGCTCATAGATTGCGTGCGCTTACGATGTTTCTTGCACATTGCGGTTTTAGCAGGACTAGTTATGTTTGAGAATGTAGGTCTCTACCTACATCGACGTCACACGCTGCCTCTGCAGCGTGTGACGTCAATCTTGTACCTTTTATTCGAAGTCTACGAGATGACAGCGACTCGAGGTTACAAATAGATATTTGTCACAGTATGCGTGAGGATGTTTATGTTTGTAATTTTATAGATATTTTACCTTACCATTTCTATTTAAATTTAGGTACATGATGAATTTAACAAGTTGACTTCTAAAATGCAATCGATAAAAGATTGAAAGCCTCGAGAAGTAATGTTTATCATTAAACCGGAACTCAATACAAGTTCGAGAACGTTTCACAGAAGCGATTTGAGGCAAGACCCCATTATTTTAATAAAACCACGCGACGTGTTCAGCGTGTGAACTACACTTACCATCATCCAGTAATGTGGCAATAAGAAGCAATCAAATAGGAATTAAGGCGCTCTCACACGGGCGACGTGTCGCTCGCGGCTGTCGTCGACCGCACATTAGCGCGACCCGACTAGCGTTACGATGTTATTATTTTAGGAGTGTTTTGTTTTGAGTTAATGTGACGTAATTTTAAATTTGTTACGGTTTAAAACAGCTGTTTAATGATGATTATTATAATGGTAACCAAACGTATATTAACCTAACAGTAATGATAAATTTAATTTATAATACTCACTTTTTTGGTATATCTTACGATTTATGACCTATTTGAGTCTATTTACTGAATACGTCATAAATAAATTTCACGACGTTATAAAGAGAGCCACAATGACTTGACAAAGCGCACTCTCGAATTCATCAAACCGCCTCATCTTGTGTGTTTGTCGTTTAACCTCAAAAGCCTCAACACCCTCATATCCACGATATCTCCACCGCCGTCTCCCGCTCCGCGCGACAGCCGGCGCGCGTCATTACTGCGCGTCATAAGTACGCGTCACAAGACGCCGCGCTGCGATGCGTCGCGTCGCGTAATCACCTCGTAAATCACCCGTGCGGGGAAGTATTAAAATGTGCGCGCCGCGGAAAGTTGTCACGTGTGTGCTCGTCATTATTTATTATTGTTGAGAGATTTAGGGACGTGATTGCGCGGGGTTATTAGGCGCTGGTGAAATGTAAGCCACAGCTCAGGGCGTTTCCGGTTCACTCATATATATATTACGTTACACAACAAAATGCTGGAACATTTGGACTATGTGTGGACCAGGAGTTGAGGAGGAAGTAATAATACGAAATCTTCTTCCTTAAGCCCTTGGCATGGAATGTAGGACATTTCCGTTATTGTAACATTACGTTGATAGACTTGATCGGAAAAATATGAAGATTTTTCTGCAATAGTTCGCCATATGCTAGGTTATTTTTTTATAAATATGCTTTATACTACTGAGAAATGTTCAAACCTGGCTAATATTAGCACTCCTGATTATTCTTCCAAAATGGCAAATAGATCGAACGAGAAAATTTTAAAATTCTAGATGACAATTATAATAACATGCTGACCGCGTCAAAAGTATGAGAACACCAACGGAATTGGAACAGCCTTACGAACCTTAGATCAGATAAACACCGGAGTCCATAGAGAGTGACACTATCGGCCTGACAATTACTGAGTGAGTCATACCCTTAGGCATTAGGTACATTGTGGATTGCAATAATGTTCACGCTACGCTTATATCAAACAGATTTAATATTATTCGTGATACAGGGTTGTGACGAATGCTTTTGAAATGCTGGCGATGTGGACGTATGTTGTTCTCGAATTGTTGTGGGTTGAATTTTATATTGTAGGTACTAGTTGGTGCCCGCGACTTCGTCTGCGCAGGATTAGTATTTAGATCAGCTTTTAATTATTATCGTGACGTAGAAAAGAACTAACGTTATGACATTAAAATCACACACTTTTATGTTTCACTATTTTGGCTATAATGGCTTACACATAAGATATAGATATATACTGTGGCGGGCTTTTTTGTAGAACTTTTTAAGATAAACATTTTCATCATACATTACATATGTATAGCTCTAGAGGTTTTGGCAGCGCACACCTGAATAGCGCGCAGATGGTAGATTTATTCCTACTTACTTGACACTTATCGTAATATTTTAGAAAATTCACACATTAGCTGTATAAATTGTAGCCTATGTGATATTCTGATGTATAAGCTATATTATTGTAAAGTTTCATTAAAATCCATTCAGTAGTTTTTACGAGAAAGAGTAACAAACAGCCATCCATCCATCCATCCATCCAATATCCATCCATCCATCCATCCATCCATCCATACTTACAAACTTTCGCGTTTATAATATTAAGTAAGAAGTAATTGGAATTTTGTGTATGCAAAGTTTGAGCCTTAGTTATTTTACTGTCGATGTAACTCGGCCAAAACGTCGAGGTATGTCAAAATTATATATTTTGATATTTGTTTGTGCCCGTATTAGACCCGTTTTATGTTATTGGATTAAGAGTCAAGTCGAAAATTAGTAAATGTAAAGCTTTAATAAACTTACAACCACAGCAGTAAAGCACGTCTACACTCCACACAAATAGAGAACATCATTATCCCGATCAGCTGATTAAACCTGACCAGAGCAGACAGCGCTCGGAGCGCAGACTAACTAAGTTTATACAAGCATGTAGTCCGGATAACCGGATTAACTTGCGATCGGCGCCGATTACGCCACCGGGAACATGGAACACCTGGCCACTCGGTACAGCACTGCACGGCACTACAAGACCGTTGAAAACAGACACAAAGTTTACGTTAAATTAGGAACGAAATTCCTTGCCGATGGTTCCCGATAGTTGTGCCCTGGGAGACCTCAACGATTGATAGGGTACTTCTAGAGAAGTGTACACCACCGTTAGCCGTATCTTCGCTTTACATTAGACACGATATTGGTCAAACCAGTCAAACGCGTACCTATCACATAAAAAAACTTACCACTCAAACGCGATCGAGTTATCCGAGTTGTCACAAAAGCACGTCTAGTTTTTTAAAAACAATCGCCATCTGTTACTAAATAGAGAGCTATATAATTCTTCATTGTCAAAATGACTCTTTATCTACTTTTAATTACTTCCTATCTTTTTCATATTCATTTCGGACACTCATCCATCAGCCTTCAATTCCTCTGTCGACTATCAGCGACACAAACTTTTACACTTCTTAAATTCGCAGGACATAAAGTACTGTCAATATACCTACATTACTGTGGCATAGTCTAGAGAGCTAGTCTGAGCTGGTAAATGAGTTTACAAGAGACACGCGCCTCGGATAAACTTGCCCCGTGTTACAAACAATTACACCTTTATTGACTTATTAATGATGTTGAACTTGCCTAATGGCTTTATTCCTTCCCGTTCATAACACTTTAATAGTTTGTAAGTGTTATTTCATTTTGTTGAATATTACGAAGATTGGGATTAGTTTTTACATGCTTCGAAGTTCCTTAAAACGTCGTGAGTCGGCCACAATATTATGTAGAATCTTTTATTTAACCAGTCCGCTCGGAACTCGAGGGGTTAAAGGTAACTCTAAATAACGATGCAGTCGAGGATGGTGGGCGCTTGCATAGAGCTTACTTTTCTACTCATTATTTATCTTTATTACTACTGTGTCATCTTCACAGTCAATTTCTGAAAAGGTTTACAAAGAAAGAAATGCTGATCTGTCTGAATCGTGTTTCGTCAACACAAAATGGCGAAACGAAAAACAAATAACATACGTCCCCAATTTAAGATTCGTACATTTAGCGGGTTCTCATCGACCTGCTTTGTGACCCATAAATTGAATACATCAAACGATAGCAGGTCGTGCCTTTCAGCCCGGCGCCAGGAGCAAACAAGCGCTTGGAGCCGACTTCCTGAGTGAAAATACGATATTTTAAGGTTTCATAACCCGAATTTTAAGGAAACTGCCTACAGCCAAATTTACATTGAGTCAGTTACTAGAAAAACACTTAAAAACTTGATTCGCACGGAGGACCTCGCGGTCCTCCATAAAAAATTCTGCTAGGCGAGAGGTTAAAATAAAGGTTTTGAACTCGCACCCTCCACGTTTCTTATAAATTTCATTGGCGTTTTTTAATTTTACTTCAAATACAAGACAAGTCTTGTATAGACCTGATATTGGCATCGTGTAATAAACATATTTCAAGTAGGCACAGTACTGTCTCGTCAGTGCTGACAGGACTCCCGCTGACTGACTATACTAACTAATCGTATGTAAACAGTGTGAGTCAGTTCTGGGCGTCAGTACTGGCGCCAGTAACTGACTCAATGTGAATCAGCCTTAACTTTGGCAACTCCGCGGAGCCGTGGGGTGGAATGGGGCGTGTTGGTTAAAGGTCGTTTTGAATTAGCCAACGAACTTTTGTAGCTAACGAAAATGAGAAGCTCTGATGAATGGTAGAATTAACAAGTTTCTTGCTTTAGATAATTATTTTGTCCAAACTTTAGTTTTAAGACATTCTCATGAGTTGTTACTGGACATAGACAACGATGACGATAATCTAATTCTCTCTTTTAGATGTTCTATCAATGTCTTTGGGTAAAATTTAGTTTATCCTTACAATTTCTGACCGTTCAAAGATTTCCTAACAGAAAAAATAAAACTTGTCTAAAATACGTCGTCCCTATTCGTATAATAATAGGAACATGGTCTACCAATTTTTATTGTAAAACCAACTATTGTAACTTTATATTATACGTAAAACAAAATATTGTTGCTTCTATGACTGAACTTATTTGACGTTTGTTCACTGTTCAGTCTTTTCTATTATGTATGCCCATAACTTTTGCACGGTGTCGGGCTCACGAGCCAACTAAACAAAACAAAAGAGCATCTGCACCTAATTCCGGTCACCGGATTACTTCAAATAAAGCTGCATCTTACAAGTCCGTAATTACCTACCCAATTTCCTTAGCTCTAATCCACGATCACTCCTTCTTTTCAAACCCAAACATTGTTCCAACGTACATAAGGTGAATTTTCCAATGTTTGGGACCCAATAAGGTCGGTAATACAATAAGGTACCAAATTACAAATCAGTACATGTCGCGTCCCTACGGACGGGGGAGCGTGGGGTATTGATGACTCGTATTACTTATTGGACGCCGCCTTTATTAGCCACGCGTTATAACGTAGCATGTGTTTTAGTAGAGTTTGTGGTAAAATTACAATTATTTTTGTGAGTTTAAAATACCTACGTGATATCGCGGTATAAAAGTGTATATGTACATTTTAATCAAAGATTTTCTGAAAAAATAATTTCTAACTGAAATGCTAATAACATATATTAGGCTATGAATATGAATATGAAATGGATAAATGACTAAATAACTCAACAAAAACAAGAGATAGTTACATTAATAATTATTTTAACAAATTTTCAATTCAATTGCCAATGACTTTCTTTGATAAAAGTTTTTCATAAAATTCAACATTATAACCACCTAAAACTTCAAATCAATCATCGATAAGAGATAACTAAAAATGCGGTTGACATAAAAAATAAAACAAAATTGAAAGTACAAAGCCCAAAAACAGTGCGAAATCAAAAGTAACACGAAGCTATGACTCCGCCGGCGCGCCTCGCGAGATGGATCGCTCGACGACTGCACCGAGGGCGTATAAATGTTACATTTGATTAAAAAACTAAACAAATCGCACACATAGCACCACGTGACGCAAGCCGAGTTTTGTTAAATCTATTTTCAGGAAAATAAGGTTATTTTTTCTTCGTTTGGCGGAGAAAATAGGTTGACCTTTAAGATTTTCGTTTCACTCAATTTACGTGAGGTAATTAATTTAACGAAAAAGTAACGTTAACATTTTCAGTGGTATCTTTTTCGTTTTGAATATAAAGAACAATACATTCAGGTAGGTACTTACCATGTTATAATTTTTTCTCAGTTATACCTAAGCCATTAATTTAATAAGCACTACAGCTAAAAAAATAACACTATTTACAGCAACATTGTACTACTGTCTTCGATGCTTCTGCTATTAGAACTGTAGTAATACAATTTCGATGGCAAATTTACCCAATCTCCCCTTACAAAACTTAATAGGTATCTCCCAATACTTAATTACTTTTTTCTAATTTACGTAATAAATAGTACCGCGTCTCACTCACACAGGTGGAGCTATCAATAATAGTGGATCCTGTCTCCGGGAGCCGTCATTTGTCTTCCTGACCCTATAGGCAGCGGTACTCTAAGTGTGTTCCGCGGAACCCTAGGGTTCCGCGCTACCACTGTAGGGGTTCCGCAAGATTTTAGAAAAAAATCAATGATGATATCAACAAATTGATGAAAAATAAAAAACAGTTTCATACCTCCCATTAGTTAAGATTTTTTCATTTTTAATATCTTCTATTATTGTACTTGCCATGTGGTAAAGTAAGTAATAATTAGTAACTGTTACATTGTACTTTTATTATGCTTATATAATAAAGAATACACTTTTAAAAACTATTGTTTTATTGTAGGGTTCTGTCAAGTATTTTGCTTGTCAAAAGGGTTCCGTGACCAAAGAAGTTTGAGAACCGCTGCTATAGAGGATACATTTATTTTATAGCCACGACCTGCTTGTTTCGCTTTTTTATATTAATTCTTGCTTGTTATTGGTAAACTATTTTTTTTATTTACTATATTATATTACTAGTATTTTTGAAGCCGTTTAACTACTATTTAATTACAATGGGAAAATCTAATAATCCGTCATAAATTACATTTTTGATTCCGTCATAGTGATAACGAAGCTTGTCACTCACCGGACAGATATCAAATATATATTCTTAAAATATAAAAGATTAACGACCAAACGAACAAGCTAAATAAAATTTTACACTCTCTAACAAGACAAGACCAGAGCTAAATGGTTACAAACTCGTCTCTCAAGTAGCTTGGAAATTATGGTGGAGTCTTACCCTAACTTCCCCTCTGTCGTACCACATGTGCAGCCTTAACTAAGGGGATCTCCGGACGTACCTGGAACAAGAGGAGTGGTTCCTTGATTAAAAGTACGGGACAAAAGTAGCTGAATTAAATTAATATGTTCCGCGCGCACGCGCAGTGCCTTTCCAAGCGCGCTGAGATTAGGTATACCTAGCGATTTTTGCATGTCATTTAGTTTTGCCTTCCCACTATTTCGCCATATTTTGAGTATTTTACGAGTACGTTTTAAAAATAGTCAAAATTGCAAATTCCAGGCAGGCAATATTTTTTTACCTAGCATGTAATTTCAGAATTATTCATATCAGCTTAGAAGAATAACACATAGAAACGAAGTACTTCCTAGCGCCGTGAAGCCATTGCTACTGAGACTTTTTGGGCCTAGTTCGGACTTTGACTCGCTATTGCTCGAAATCAAAGCATTTGTTGTAAATATTTATTAGTTTTCCCTGTTTTTGGGCTCAATACCAACACGCACGCAACATTTTCATTGCGCTTGTGTGCGTTTTGCAGAAGATAATTACACGCCACTCACGCAAACATTGATAAAAAAGGGGCTTCACTTTTAAGTGAAACTACGCACGGAACTATCCTTCTCTGCGTTATTATTCTAAGCATTACATCCTATTTCTTTCTTACTGCGGGACACAGCGCCCACCAGAGGTAGGAGGGGCGATCGTCCACCACGCGAGCCCAGTGCACATTGATGGATGACACTATTGTTCTTGAATTTGATTTTTTTGGACATGAAGATTTCCTATATTACCTCTACGTAATATGCTTAGCCCATAACCTGTAACCTGAGGTCGTCACCTGTGCCGCTCGCCTTTAGAATAACACAGTAGCAACAAGTGCAAGAGTCGTTAGTTTCTGCTTGTACGGTAAGCCACAAAAGTGTATTCTTATGTGTCTTGTTTTTATAAACCAAAAATAACACAAACAAGAAAAATAAATGACTTGGGTAGAAGTTTGGAAAGTAGAAACTTCATAATGCATCGACTGTGTTAAATTGGTTGCTACGAAACTCTACGAATATTTATGCCCGTGCTACGCTTGCTACGAGACGTTACTTTTCATTGGCAATACTCGTATAAGCATTTTCAATAAGGCTGTATATGATCTTGATCATAATAATAAAGTGAAATGTCGTATTTCAATCATTTTTTTAATTCCAAAACTGTAAACCCAAATGAACAAAAACACCGAAATAAAAGAACTAATTTCTTAAAAACATTCTCATTTTCATATCATATTTCCATCTGACAAAAGTACCGAGTAATGGAAACATTTAATCCTTTGAAATCTCTTTCAGTGCTTTGTCGTGGCAGCCCTAATTGCGACGTCGAAAAGTACCAACCAAGTCTAGATTAAAATGGGCATCCGCAAAACCTTTTTATATAAATTATACCTTAATATCTCAAACATAAAGTAAAATTTTCTATGACAATAGAAAAGCATAGTCCGGTTTTGAAAATGAGAATCTGTGTAAAAACTTGACACGCGACTTTGTTCCATAAGATACGTTCACAAAGCTCATTCTTCTTCAAATAGAGCAGTAACATCTAGTTTTTAATGCCAGAAGAACTAGCAAGAGCAATTAAACAGAGAGAGGTCATATATTATTCCAACAGAGATAAAAAAGGTAATAATGAGGAGTGAATAAATGCTGTTTTATAAGAAACGGTCGCAGAAAAATTGTACTCAGATAATTTTCTTCAGAGCCATTAATACAATGTTCTAATATTTTTCAATAATTATAAACTTTTTCGACTTAAAAATATCTCAGATTGACGATCACAGTGCAGCTAAACATTTTTCCTTATAGTTCTGGTTAGTGCGCTAAAATATAAAAAGTATTTGCATATAAAGAAAAAAGTATTTGCTAGTATGTAGTCTATGTAGTCAAAATGTATATTTCAAGGTAACCGAAACAATTGACGTTCATCAGCCAACCACGGCGATTGCAGTGAAAGTGCATTGAGTATAAACAATGTGGAACTTTACGAGTCAAAGTTGATGCCATAAAGTTTATGGGTATTTTAATGGCATACTAAACGCCGAGACTGCGACCCCTAGCAGCCAGTCTCTATGCACCCCTGAGTGGGACTCCCTGCACCGGGGGCAATTCTATCCCATTCGACATAATCTCTATACACATTGATTATTTGAAACTTCATGTAAACCAAACTCGAACATTTAAAGATGCCGCTTAATGTATTACGTACAAGAATACTTTGTACTTTATGTGTATTCGATGACTTGTCGTTATTAGATGTAAATTGGAAGAGACTTCCCCTAAAATTGATGATAATCAAGCACTAAAAATGTAAATTTTCTTCGATACATAGTATTTTAGGATTTGTAAACAGACAAATGTTTTCACAGAGATAATATCGTTCAAGACAGAATTGGTTCCCTGTGTCATGACTCCCTGATCCGTATTCATCGGGGCAGCCGAGAATTGCTTTATAGCCTATGAAAAATAACTTTATAGTCCGTCACAGCTTCCAAGATGTCTAGTCGCAGGCGGAATACTAGATGAAAACGTTGTGGAGTAAAAACGCCGCTACAGAAATTTGAATTTATAGAATTTATTACACCATACAAAACAGGCACCATGCAAAAAAGGTTGAGAAACCCGGCTCTAAATAGATCCGTGGGAGGCTGCACCGCGCTGATTAGCAGAGTTACCGCAAATCCACAGCGACAGGCGGTCCCGTGTGATACTCACCTTATCTACTGACTTAAATGTCGTCATTAAACTCTTTCACACAGACGTGTGTGACAGACCAATTCTAAAAAAAAAAAAACAGTACTCAAAGGCGAGCTAATCTCATCAAAAACTAAATCAACGAACTCATAACTCCCGCTAATTGAAAATGACACTCGGCAGCACTAAATTAAACAAATTGTTCATAATCTACAATTTAACGTTGTTTATGTCTAAACTGGGGACACACGAGCGTAAATCTGACGATAATACCGAGCGTGAACGGGACGTTAATTTGACGTTCATAAAAATATGATAGGGAGGCGCGTGGGTGTGCGGGTTTGGACATAATTCTATTCGTATTTATTAGAGAAATATGGATATATTTCTGATATTAATCTGTGTGCGAATAATCTTAATATAATTATAAATCTCGTGTCACAATGTTTGCCCTCAATGGACTCCTAAACTACTTGACCGATTTTAATCAAATTTACACAGCGCGTGCAGTTTGATCTAACTTGAAAGATAGGGTAGCTTACATCTCAATTTATAGTCGCAATAACAAAAACCTTAGCCACAGCAACGCGTAGCCGTGTCTGCTAGTATTATATATACCTACTCGTATTCGTCATCAGTCTATTAATTTTACTTGTTACTGCGATATACTTACGCCCGAAATTAATATTGTATCTCCTATCCAAGATTGAAATCGATCTTGGATTGCTGCCTATCGTTCGATCGATCTCCAAACTGCGTTTCTTTATAAACCAACCCATGGATCGGTTATTGGCACATTTGGCCCTAAAATGGATTGTGATATCAATTACACATAGCAAAATAATTTGGATTAGGATTGATTATTAATTTCGGCCGTTACAGTCTTCACTTAATATCCGCCTGGGGAAATAGTACTTTGCCTGATATTCTACTAGCAGTAATGTACACAGATTACTGTTGCCAGTTAAATTGCTAGGTATACTTAAATATCAACGCCTCTGGATTAAATTTCACCCATTGTAAACCGAAGTGAGATATACCTTGCACATAAAAACAAAAGGATTTTATTGGATTTAAATAGTACAGTTTTGAAAATAAAGAAGGTTTAAAATATCAGAAACGAAAATACCACAGTATAATAACTACAGTCTGTGCAAATTAAAATTTCACTAGGCTTATTCATAACTCAGCTTTTGTTGAAGTTAATTAAGAACGTACTGTAATTAGGTCCCATGTGGCCAAAATGTAGAGTCGAGTAGAGTAGGTATATTTTAATTTAGATTGCAGCGATAAACAAGCAACCTAAAACCTCATTAGGCCGGTCTCGTCCCCTCATAGAGATCGGTATTTCGTAAGATAACAACCTCTCTTAATTCCATTTTAAATAGGTATCACTGTAGAGCAGTGTAGAGCAGGGGACAGAGTACAAACAGCGCTAACTAGCTCTCAATGCTCGTAAATATACGTAAGCTTGGATTATTTCGGGAGAGTCGGTAGAGTCGGTAAGCGGACTTGCTACGTAGAGATAGAAGTATTAGTTGCGCTTGATTGCTAGACTGTGTTGAATTTGTAGAGTTGTTAGAAAGATTAACATATGACTGGGTTCTCTATTACTTACTGGTGGACAATAGATATATATCTAGCGTTTCCATACATTCCTGTGGTGTTACGGATTATTATGCTTCGAATAGGACTGCCTGAACCATTCTTTATGGGTTTGACGACAGGATTTTTATAGAAAGGGGTATGTTAGGGCTATAATATTGTATTTTAAGGGAGTTTAACACTGGCGACTAGTTTTTTTACTGATTTCAATCAAGCACCTCGTTCACTAGACCGTAAGCGCTATGCCTGCCCATCACAAAATATGCAATCGTACCCAGAAATTTCACTGAATGCAAAGTGCATTGCTCGCCTCATAAGACATTTGAGGCCAGGTAAGTTTGCTGGAACGGGCCTTCGAAACTCAAACAGTCATGTCTTTTAGCGCTCAATAACTAGTATTAAAAATAATACTAGATGGAAATAGACAAAAAGTAATGAATTATTATTTGCCATATTATGACGCAACGTTCAGAACACAACGACATTTTCCTCCAAGTGAAGCGTAACCGAGCAAATCCCTCCATTGTGGTCAAGGCTTACGCGACGCCATAACTTAAGTTAATGGCCTTCATGTACCCATTAAAGAGTATTCAGTTTAAATTCTAATGTTTGCCACGGAAAGCATTAAATGAAAGATTTACTTAAATGTAGTTTAATAACTAGGTATTTCCCATTTTTAATCACCATAATTATCATCACTTCCCATGGTGAGACAAATGATTATCTACGTTTAAAAATAAAATAGAACAGTATTTTTAACCAAGTCAGCAATGGGGGCTGGACGAGAAATGTGGGTTAGTTCCGATTTGCACTAGTCCCGCTTTGCTATACTCGAAAAATGCCTACAACAAAGGCCGGCTTTGTACAAAATCAAGTCCGGCAACTGATATAAATAAAAAGTGACCTGGTGCGCTTCAACCCTCGATGACTTTCAAAGCTAAGAGCTATGTATCGCTCTATGCTTCGGACGGCACATTAACCCGTCAGTACCGGTTGTTTTGTGATCGACTGATACCAATCGTTAAGTCACATCAGAGGCCTTTGGGTGCCCTCGCAAACTCTAATAGCAGAGACCAGCACTACCTCATTCGACGAAAACGAAAAATGTTTAATTCAGCGAGGAAACATAATATTATTCACGAAAGGTGAACATTATAATACTTAATATTAAACTCACCAGCCGGAGAGGAGTAAGCGAGTGCTAATCTCCGCAATATAGTCGGGCTTACGAACAGTCATAACTCCTGTTAACGACCGTTAGACGGGTGGTTAGCATCTTTACTACGAGTGTCTGCCCCTGACGCCGCCGCGCGGGCAGAGGGTGCGAATGAGGGGTTCTATTAGCATGCCGATTTTTAGGGTTCCGTACCCAAAGGGTAAAACGGGAACCTACTACCCAGACTCCGCTGTCCGTCCGTCTGTCTGTCTGTCCGTTCGTCTGTCACCAGGCTGTATCTCATGAACCGTGATAGCTAGACAATTTAAATTTTCACAGATGTATTTCTGTTGCCACTAATAACAACAAATACTAACAATAAAATACAAACACAATAAAATAAATATTTAAGGGGGGGGGGCCTCCATACAAAAAACGTGATTATAACGCTCGTTTTTATAGATAATGGTACACTTCGTGCGCGAGTGCGACTCACACTTAACCGGTTTTTGTTATTGATTTGCGTTGAATTCAACTCCTCTTATTTCGCAGAACATTACGCCAGTTAATGTTGAAGCTGTAACATATTTATTAAACGTATGTAAGTATGTACTAGTATTAATTGGATTGCACTGTTTTTGAACGTATTTAAATTTTCAAGTTCAGACATTTGAAGAGAGAGTTTGTACGAGAACTAGAAGCCGGTGAGTTATAACACCCCGCCACTGAGGTACCTAAAAATTGCTGCGATTATTTCAATAATCATAAAACGTCAATCAAAATAAAAAACAAAACACAGATGGGACCGATGTACACAATTTTTGCATGTGGCCGAATTACACTAACTCTTACCTATATCTGGTCGCGCTGAGCGCTAAAAAATACTTCGATGTATTGCACGTAGTAACTCCGACAACGACATGTGGAAAAATAATAATAGACAGCCAACATGGGCACACGACCAAGAGGTTGACTTCCAAAACTTGGTGTGTACAAATGTGACAACAACTAGAGATGCCATTAAATGTTAATGTCCACAAAACTTTAGGAAGGAGACGGGATACGGCATCAACTGTCCTTTTAATTTGTACCGGATTAAATTAAAATAGCAGCAGCTAGAAGTCATCCACCAAGACAATCCACTCCACAGACATACCTAGCTATACATATTCGCGTAGTTCCCTGGAGCCGCGTCGGTGGGTTTACCGGACAATGCATGCGACAGCGCGACGGCCAGGGTTACGAGTTAAGACTGAGTTTAGCGGTAAGTCGTCGGGTCGGGTTAAGGACCGTTAATGATCTGCGTAGAATACTATTCATTATTCTGTGGCACAATTTACCCTTTCAGAGTAGTGTGGCTTAATGTTTAAACCTATTAATTTAAAGGTGACAGTTGGTGCTATAGTAAATACATTTAGTTGTACGAATGCTGTAATAAGTTTTACAAATGTAAGCACTTTTTGTTATATATAGGATAGGTTTTCACTACAATCGCGCCTGGTGTTAGTGACGTAGTGGTCGAAAATTGTCAGTAGCTGAGGCCAGAATGACTGACTGTCAAGAACTACAGTACTGTCGGAACACCTTTGATAACAGAACTTCAGAAACTGGTCCGCATAAAACCATGGCATCGGCAAATCAATAATGTGTTTAAATTACTCTTGTCAGCAATACTAGAAATTGAGAGTAAATTAATTTGTGCCTCTCAAATCTCAGTTCCAAACTCTTTGTCCCGACTTTAAGCCATTATCTCGGCATGCAACAGTTAACTCAGTTAAATTCTCATCGGCTTTGAAGGCGCCGATTCATTCGAACTCGCGAGTTTATCGCTAGCGACTTACGTCGACTCTCATTGTAAGACAATGTCTTAACACGATTTAATTATTAAATTATTTAGCGTACTTCACACCCGCACCATGTGCCGTCTGACTAGCGTTTATACCTGGCCCACGAAGGTTCATTTTCATCTGTACGAGTGGGAGCAATAAAGTTGCAGGGCTCTTTCTAAAGGAATTATCTTGTGATTGTGATGAAGAAGTGCTGACGCGAAATTATGGGCGATGAAAAGGCACGACGTTAAATATGGTGGCTTTGATGATATTCATCTTTATTTATGCGTTGCCTTTATTTATGGTGCTTTAGAGGCAGGCACGGAGTCGGGAGTTATCAGAGCGTTGATTAGAAGGTCTTTGTTTCGAGTTGTGCGATGGACAATGTGGCGACAACATTTTGGTCTCAAATAATTTCATGTTTTACAACATTTATCATCTTATACACTTAAAATTTGTTAATTATGCCATGAACAAATAAATTACAACTAATTAATAACAGTACCTAACCGTCGTTAGTACCATGTGTGAGAAATAAATCATACTTTATATACGAGTACTTACAAAAAAATATAGAAAGTGGCTAAGTATCAAAACCTTGGGTTTCGTTCAAACCCTTCAGACATAAATGTAATTGGTATTCTGAGCAATCTGTCATCTAGATAAGTTAGGAAAGTGTTAGCCCGCTCAGATAAATCATTGAAAAAATTCAAATTTCAAAACCAACGTACAAGAAAAAACTGAAAATAAATCAGATTTTACCGTTGTTCTGGGAAAACCATAACCTCTATCCCCAACTACAACTGCTCGATAAGATAAAAATATTCAACCCCACACAAACCCTGAGCGAAAAACTATCCTGCAACATGAATAAAAAGAGAAGGTTCCCCCAAACCTACCTCGACCGTAAGGGTATAAGCAACGCCGAGCGTGCGGCGGAGCGTTCTGCGGACGAACTGTGTAGCGTATAGACGGTAAACTCTAAGTGGTGACATGATTTGTGATGCAAAACAGAACATTCCCGAGTATTATGTTCCTAAGAATATAAGTATTCTAACTTCTAGTGCATCCTGTGTAGCCAGACTGCATAATATTTGCACTTGGCCCTGGGCATTATGTTTCAATCAAAGCAGTTTATCACAGTTTACGATGGTAGAAAAGTCTACAAAAAAGAGGAATAGGTAGGTGATGCGATATTTTTCATAGACCCTCCCGCCCGCTCCGCCGCCCTCTCCGCCGTACGCGTCGCCGCATGCTCGTTGCTGATGGAGGCCTTATTCTAAGTTATCTCAGATACGAGAACAATTCGGATCAGATGAGATCGACTCCGATCCAATGCTCGAATATTGCGTGACTCACAGTTGCTCCCTTGTTCGGTTAGAATGTTTGTTTTTATCGTTTGTATTTTAATACAATTGAGGTACACGAGACCGAGCCGGGGCACGGAAGATTTTATACCTGGGTCGAAACCACCACTGTAAAGATCGAGTTGATATTGTTGCGTGTGATTTTCAATGTAAAGGACCTATGGTTAATTTTATCACAGACTTGTTTGCTAACTTGGCAGCGATTCCTCGATTATTTAATAATAATTTGCCTACTTCCAATTCCCAAACCACATCTAAGTTGCTAATATTTTTTAGAATGAAATTGAACTGAGGATCAGCCAAAAACATATTGATGTACCTGAAAATTTGTAGCTTATACCAGATTGTTTAAAAGGAAATCATCACATCTCATCATAATCATCATCACAACTCGTAATACTCCAGTTTTTCTGTCATAATAAAAACCAAGACGTGTTCAGAATAAAAAAAAACATGTCATTTAAATATCAAATATTATTTCGAAACGTGCAGTTAAGCCTCTTAGTATTCAGACTCACACACACAATAATATAAGCAATAACATTATTATCATTTCTAACATCACCATAAAAATGTTTTCTATCTCACGTCATACATAAAATGTATGAGTGCTCCATTATGCATGTATCCAGTTCGACACCTCGCCTGTACCACATAGTATGTACCACGTGGCGTGCCCAGAGCCGCAGTAGGCAACTATCTGTGGGCACGCCCGCCCCGCGTAGAAGCCCCGTAGCCCAAGTAAAAAGTTTTGTCAGCAATATTCCTAGAGCTATTTGAATTTGGTACTTTCGTTTTACAAAGTCTAAATCTATCTTTTTCATATTACAGATGAACGTGACGAGCAAATAGGTAAGTGCTAGCATATCATGCGTCAACAAGCAAACACCGTAAACCCAAATTTGGAATTACGTGTTTGCTGCTTTTTTGTCAATTGGGAGACATGCATCGCCCAGAGGCCCTTTACTGACCTGATCCGGCCCATCGAAATGCCCTTTGAGTTCTGCGCACGTAAGTCGATTAACATCAATATTGAGAACCTTACACCTCTCTATCGATGTTGGATGCACGAGATACGGAAACAAGCATGAATAATATCTGTGCTTAGATATGCCTTTGCTTTGATAAGTTGATTTATGTATCGTACTCTACCACAGAGTCGTGTGATGTAACGTAACAGAGGTGCCTAGTTTCCAATTCGATATTTCAAGATGAACGGATTGCGTGACGAGATACTAAAACAGGTCAAAATCGTTGAAATTATTCCTAAAATATAATTACGAAACAATTTCCGTTGCTGTGACGAGGAAGCTGTAAACTTTATCTAGTAATATGTCAATACTTCAATACCGCAGATCTGAAGTGGCCAGATATTACGCATCGCGTATGTTTCGGCGACAATTTTTATTTTCAACCCCGGCTTGAAATACGGCGGTCGCGCTGGAATCCAATGATTAATATCCAATTTTCAGTTTTTATGAGCGCTGGTTGAAGGTGTTTAATATGACTGTATTTTATTATGTTTTGCATTGTACAGTGTACACTTACAGTGGTCCTCAAAATAACTTGAATTGGAACTTACAATTTAATATTATAAACGTAAAAAAACGACAGTGAAGGGAAACCTTTGCCGTGGGACAGTACAGGCTGGATTCTTTTTTATATTAAACCTAAAAAATGTATCGTACAATATTTTGTAAAGGATTTCAAAACATATTATAAACGAAAATAATAATGCCAAGATTACGAGTCAATTTGATACCATATTATTTCTCTATTCAAAACCTTTCAGTACAACAGAAACATTGTACAAAAGCCCAACGAAATTTTACAAAGGGACTCTACATAAAGGGAACTCGACACTTTCACGAGCTTTAAGAAATTACCCTCATGGAATAAAAAAATACTCAAGCCATTATCATCCTTAACTACTATAAGTTACAGTTTGTAATACCTTTCTTATCGGCCAGGTGGAGATACACCTTAATCCTCTAGGATCTATGGTGCGAATCCACTGACGCAGACGACACGACCGCGATGCCCCGGATTACCTTAATCAATGGGACAACGTCGTCTGGCTCGAAAGCGGTAATTTATATTTAATCTCCTATTCACCTTCAGACGAACTTTTAAATTGAGGTTTTTGCATTTCAATGGTTCTCCGCGAGACGTTAATTTCAGACGGTAAAAAAATGGGTAAAATAATATTAAAATGTTCGTTGACAGATAAAACGTGTGCCTAATGGGTGAGGCGAGACGCTTTAAGTTATTTGAAAATAGAAACTCCGAATATAAAATATTTTACATCACTAGAGAGAAACGTTAAACGTGCCTATCGAATGTTACCAAATGTAGTGACAGCTCTTTAAGACGTATTTCTTATTGTCTTGCCTCCCAACTCAACGTCAATATAAAATATCTTTGGATGCTTATTAAAATTATAAGAAAGCAGTAAAGAACTTCAAAAAGAGGTACCTAGGTAATACGGCTGCTATTGTGGTAATCTATTATATTTATAGAATATTTGTTTGAATATAGCCTAACTCGTATTCAGTAGTACTAAGATTCGCGCCACGAGATAATTTTGCCGTCGCGATATCTTTTCCGCACAAGACGACATGATTATGTAGCGGCATACAATTTCGCGAAGGTCGAGACATTTATTCCACCAGAAATTTTTATTTCCACCAACTTGCCATTCATAAAAAAAATAATCAGGAGAATCCTAAAATTTTCATAAAAAAAAGAAAATACTCTTAGCCAAAATCCACCAAACATTTTAGCTAAAAGTATTTCCGTCTCAGGCTCGGTTATTACGTTAAATACTAAATTCTTCTGATTAATTTCCTCGGCCAAGGGCCTGGGGCTCTAAGGGCCGGATTAATCGCGAGACGTGACCCGGAATCCAATGGGTCCGGTGGACAGAATAGTGGGAGGGAGGTGCGCGCTCAAATTACGGGTCGAATTTGATAAATTATAATTATAAGGAGTAACTAAAAAGTATATAAATAGTTTTATTTCTGCCTTTTTTAGTAAACATTACCTTTCGTGTAAGTAATTAATTGTAAAATAATTATAAACATATTATATTACAAGACAGTACATTCTTACATGATGAGATTATAAACCTACACACCTAAACCATGAACCTATGTCATAGAAAAACTGAACTATTTCAAACCACATAACAATATAATTGCTTATAATTTTGACTGTGGTCATGGTGCGTTATTTTAAAAGAGCAACAATAGAGTTCGAGTCGAACAAATTACTCAGAAAAATAAAATCACATAGACCAAGTAAGACGTAACTAAACTAAACAACAGGCTCCTTCACTACACAGACTCAGTATTAAGCTGCAGCATGGCGGTCGAGTAATAAATAACAGATATGATAATTCGCGCCCCCTGAGTCCCCCCCCCCCCCCCTCTCCCTAGCCACGATCGGTTTTAATCAATTAAATTATTGTTGACGGATGAGTTCTGTGCTCGTCTCCTGATATTGACTGATGTTAGCTTATAAAGGTTTTCTCACACTTATAGTCCCAGTCCAAGTCCTAGCGTCCAAGTATGCGATATAATGAATGGTTTCATACAACATCTGTGCCCTGAGTGAGTATGAGTTTTTACTAGCTCGACATAGTACGCGTCAATAAGTAGCTCTTTGTATGAAAATGTTTCGTTCATAAACGCACCGGTAAAGGCGCTGTGCAGGATATTTAATATGTTTTCAATAGTACTTTATTTCTCTTGTACTATGTCGAGCCAGAAAAAACTCATACCAGGGGCACTGGTTTTAGACGCCCTAAAGTACATTACACAAGTCAGGCTTAGATTACTAGTCCGCGAACACTATAGCCGTACGAATTTGTATGTTCGTGCTACACATTGGAGATTTCCCTTTATATTTGGGGTATTCAAATGGGCACGAGCGGCCGAACACGCGTCTGTTCAGTTGACGTGCCACTTGTTATTTCGCGCAATCAGTGTGCCTAGTGCGAGTTTTGACAATTTATTTACGTGCCTAGTAACTAATAGTTTGCATACCCCATCACCGAAACGCGCCAACTACCCAAACATGCAAACGCACTCGCGGCGACGCACGTCACGCGGAATCAAGATTTAACGTCAATAAAGTCCACAGACAGACCTCGTAAAATAATATTCGTTTGCAATGGGCCCGGGACGCATTGAGCGCAAACCGCTTTCTTTATCCGTCAATAAATAAAGCAAAACGTCGGCGTAAAAATATCCAATCCGCCGTATCTAGCCACATATTATTCTTACTTCATCGGTTTGAACATGGATTTCTGATAAGTACATTTTATTATAGATTCTGTTTATTTCGTGACGGCTTTTTATTTGCACATTATTTTAGACTACAGATAGACTACAAAATATTAGAATAATAATAGAAAAGGATTATTAACGAGCACCAATTACATATTTATTTACATTAACTTATGTCTATAATATTTTCTGCAAATAATTTTCAAAAGCTCAATCCTTTCAAAATGCACAAAAACCTTAGATACAATGAGCAAAATAAAGGTGCGGGCAGGGATAAAGAGGATCGCGATAAGCGACACTGTGGGGAGATAGCGATCTGGCGGAATCACGCCGCGGAGGTGGCAGTAATGGGAGGTGGTTAGATCTTAGATACGGTACGGACGGAAACCGGGGCAGGTAAATACTTTAAAATATGGATCAAAATGAAAACATTGAACATAGCTTTTGACTGTATAAATCGTGTAACTATTCTGCGTCAACCTACCATACAACTACACGATACGCCATTTTACGTTACGGTAAACGTAATTTTGAGTTTTTATAATAAATTAAGATTAGGTACCTCAGTTATTTTTATACACCTAATCCAGACAAATAACAAACTTCCTCAAGTCCGTATACGAAATAAACACAAAATGGCATCTCTTAGTGCACCTCAACTCAACCTGCAGTCAGACGTAGGTCCGTATAGCTACGCACTATTACTTATTCTGTGACGCAGTCCCGTGATATACGGCGGTGTTACCGGCCCGGATACGCGGATACGGCACATTTTACTGTCCGGAAAGTATTGGGACGGAATGAGTGGTTTTCATGATAAAACTGCATTTTTATGATCAGCTTTTATAGGTGGTTTATTCGCAGAAAGTTATAAAAGTTAGTGTCGTTTTTAGACTGTCGGTGAATAATTTATTCACAACTCAAACCTTGAAATGCTATAACTCACACACACACACACACCCTCAGCCTCACACATACCCCAAAAATCTCTTGTAAAAATCGAAGACACGTTTGAATATTTTAATCAAAATATCGTATTTTATGCACAGTGATGATAAATTGTGTAATTAATTTCAGGATACAGTTATCAGCATTCAATTATTCCGATTAACGTATCATCAGATTAGTAAAAATGTTGCTTTTTATTTAGGGTTATCGTTTTCACATACATACATCCTGAAACTTTAACTAGGGAAAAGTTTATGAACTACGAGGATTATGATCCCACAAACACCTAGACTCAGAGCAAATGCCTGTGGCTCACAGTCACACAAACGACAACTAATGTTTATTCACGTAGGCATCAATTACAATATATTCAATTAGTCTAAGTTCTCCATAGATAGACGGTGGAGGAAGACGAATCAATTCCAATTGCGTCGGAGATCGCGTCAGGGCACTGTACGTTACTCCGGGCTAAGCGCGGCTAAATGGAACCTTGGCGATTGGTGCAAGCGATAAGCTGTCAGAAAATACTTATAAGTATTAAGTCCGCCACATTATACTAGGTACCTACTTATATGTTTTGTGTGCAATGAAGTATTAAATAAATAAATAGGCGAATGATAATTTTGTAAGCAGTAGATAACAATGTAATTCATTAGTGTATGTTTTTATTCGAGTAACGAGACGTTACGGTTGTTTCGTCATCTTCTATATATATATAAGCCAAAACTGACTGACTGACTGACTGACTGACTGACGATCAACGCACAGCTGAAACTACTGGGTCTAGAACCATGAAATTTTGCACAAATACTCCTTATGTGACGTAGGCGTGCACTAAGAAAGGATTTTTGAAAATTCAACCCCTAAAGGGGTGAAAAGGGGTTGCAAAGTTTGTATGGAGCAACGTGTTTTCTTGGCCTGATCCACTTCAAACTTGGCAATTATATTTTTTAAAAGATTTAATGAAACACGTGTTTCATCGTTTTTTAATATTCAACCCCTAAAGGGGTAAAAAGGGTTCGCAAAATATTTTACATCCGATTGAGTTCGACATTGAAATTTTACACAAATATTTATTAAGTGACGTAGGTGTGCACTAAGAAAGGATTTTTGGAAATTCAACCCCTAAGGGGGTGAAAAGGGGTTGCAAAGTTTGTATGGAGCAACGTGTTTTCTTGGTCTGATCAACTTCAAACTTGGCAGTTATATTCTTCAAAAGATTTATTAAATACTTTCATGTTTTTTTTTATTCAACCCCTAAAATGATAAAGAGGGGTTGCAAAATATTATTCATCAGATTTAGTTCGATACTGAAATTTTGCACAAATATTTGTTATGTGACGAAGGCGAGCAATAAGAAAGGATTTTTGAAAATTCAACCACTAAAGGGGTGAAAAGGGGTTACAAAGTTTGTATGGAGCAAAGTGTTTTCTTGGTACAATCAACTTCAAACTTGGCATTTATATTCTTTAAAAGATTTAGTTAAACAAGTGTTTCATTGTTTTCTTATATTCAACCCCTAAGGTGATAAAAAGGGGTTGAAAAAATTTTCATCAGATTTTGCTTATAATTGAAATTTTGCACATTTATTCCATAAGTGACGTAGGTGCGTAATAAGATTTTTGAAAACTCAACCCCTAAGGGGGTGAAAAGGGGTTGTAAAGATTGTGTGTAACAACGTGTTTTCTTTGTCTGATCAGTTTCAAACATGGCATTTTTATTATTTAAAAGATTTAATTAAACACGTGTGTTATCGTATCTTAATATTCAACCCCTAAATTTGGATAGCATATAGTAGGAATTTTGGAAGGAATGGTAGCTTTGATAGAAAATAGTAGATTTAGAATTAAAATTATAGATATTGGTTATAATTGTATATTTTGGTATAAATGGTAGGTTATGGTAGAAAATTGTACATTTTGGTACAAAATGGTAATTTTGATGGAAAATGGTGGATGTCGTATGCATTTGATGTCGGATATCGGATGTTGATTTCGAACTCGAGGTCATGGTAAATTTTTAGTTATTTGGAATTTGGTAAAAAAAAATCGTCCGCGCGAACGAAGTCACGGGCAACAGCTAGTAATACTATACAATTTTCAGTTCAGTGCAAAACTGGAGGTATTAAGGTTTGATAGAGAAATGACCAATGAATGTGACAATGGTGTATAACATTTTAAAATTATCTCTAGTCTGCGTGCAATAAAGAGCCCACTTTCATGATTAAAATTTTGAAAATTCTCTCCAATTTTTCTCGTTGTCTACAATTAGCAAAATTGTACTTATCAATTTGCCAGATTACACTTCTCGGAACACTTGCCAATATTGTGTTATTGTATCTCTTGTTAAGGAGTCTCTAATTCCTCATCCCTTGCGCCTCAATCTAGATAGCGGCCCCATAACTCGACGGTATCGCGCGCGAGGCGTGAAATATCACCCGCTCCCGCGCCCGCTTCGCCTAATTACTAACGCCTGGCCCTTATCGCGCTTAGAAAAACTGCTAGAGTGCCGCGCTCAGTTTTTAGAGAGGAGCTTTAATTGTGGCTGTTAATTAAAGTTGTGATTTTTGGTAGAGATTAGTGCTGGAAAGTAATTAGGAAGACACACTCTTTTAATTTTTACTGCGTCGTATGATGTTATTTTTCCGATAATATGTTTTTATCTTACGGGAAACCCGTTTATAACAAATTAAATTCACTTACTGTCAAAGTCAAAGTCAAAGTCAAATCATTTATTGTAAATAGGCAATAAAATCGCACTTTTACAAGTCAAACACTTCAATCTATTAAACTACAATTTAAAAACTGCACTAAACTGCACCCGTGAGCATTGACGGTTAGATAACTGGATTTTTAGTTCACCGGCATATTTATTTTATTAACAGTAAAAATGTTGCCTAAATTATAATATAAATAAATATATATCAAGACAATAATAAATTGTTGAGTTAACTCAGGTATGAAAACCCTAATAATTATAATTATTGAGATCAAAGTAATATTATATCAAACTATTATGGTATCAAAGTGGTTTAAAATAGAACATCGGCATTCAAGCAGCGATCTCTACAGAGAGGCTACTCTCAGGTACTGTTTTAATTACTTCCAGTTGAGTGATAGAACGCTCCAGATCCTCAATACTAAGGCTCCATCTACACAATCGTTTTTCTCGTGGCGTTCTCCTGCTAACGATACTATCTCGTTAAAATAAACGGAACATTCAAGCAACGAAAGAAAAAAGAAGACTGAAGAGGTTGGGCCATCTTAATGTCACATGAAAACCATCATAGAAGGGAAGAGAAAAAGGGGTAAACCTAGAAGGGTATTTACAAATAAGATAAAAGAAAAGAAAAAAGTTAGTATCATGTACCTATGGGGTAGGTCTCAAAAAAGCTAACAAAACGTCGACTTTCGTTCCAATGAAATTGGTTTATAGATTTGCTCGCGGAGATGATGCCTGATCCTAGTGGTTGCTCTTGTTCCACGAAACATGAAAGTAGTTTTATATTATTTTAATTTAAACGTGGGTTTAAAAGGTAGTAAAATACGTCGATAAACTGCTGGTTACCTTATCTAAGAGATCGACACAAGTGGGCAGTCATTTATTAAGATGTAATTATTGTGACATAGTTAGAGATTTATGTCTGTTAATTCATGGTGGCAAAATATGTCTTATATAGATGACGTTTCCTTTTGATCAATTAATTATTATGATACAAGAGTTTTGCATAAGTTAGTAGCCAAATATGTTGTATTAAATTGACAAAATAAAAATAGAAATCCCCCAAATTGCGTGAAACTACTGAATTTTAATAACATGACAGCATCATAATTATTTAACTTCAACAAAAACTAAGTTTTCTTAGTATTTTAACTAAGGTGTGAAATTATATGTCTCTAAGCGGTACCCACGATACCGGAGCAATCCTAGTGTGGGGTTTCAAATAAAAGAAGAAAAAAAGAAGGTTTTATCTGTGCTTGCGTGAAAAATGCTTATCTCTAACTAAACTAATTTTGTACTTTATTATTTGTCCGTCATAATCGAACCTGCAACTCAAACGTACTTAGGCCCATCGATCTAACCACTGCGCTATAGTAATAATAATTATACTCTCGTATTTATAACCACTGTGCTCTATGAGCTGTCAATATATCGATCAGTGAAATCGATGCGACGTAATCGTGGCTTGTTCAAAACATCGCCGAGTGATTAATTATTTGCCCAGTACAGCGGAAGCGGCATGGCAGCACGTACCGCATCCAGCCTCAATACGCGCCGCGTAATTAATAAATAGATCCGAGAGCCGCGAGACTGCACGTCCTCCTAAATGAACACGCGTATGCGGACTGCTGAATACGGTCTGTAATATGAAGTTTATACGGTAGGTTAGGTGGGCTAATGAGGGGTGCACTTGCACATATCGCTAGAGAGGTTCTGGTGACGCACGATATCCAATATTCTGATAAGTGATACGTGATCTTGTTTTTGTACAAGTTTAAAAAGTAGGTACAGATTTCATTGAAATTACTGGATTCATGAGATTTTAGTAGCAATACCATGGCCATAGGGTGGCAAGCGCGTCGGTGCAACGATTTTGCATTGCAAATTCGTAGATGGCACTGCAAATTGTTATGGCTTGGGAGATTGACTTTAAAATTAGTATACAAAAACTACTAGGTGGGAAGCAAATAGATATAGACAAACACAAATCCACGTCAAAGCCATAACATAATAATGAAAATCTAAAACAACATATTTTATGAAGGCACCCAAGGCAATTTGTAAAATTAGCTATCACCTTTCATAAGTAAGGGCCCGTATACATGGGCCCCATAATTTCCATCAGAGCTAATAGTATTATTGCAGCTATCAGGTAACAGCCCGAGTCAACAATCGGGGAGCACCCTACGCACACATTGGACACCTTACGGCTCAACTTACTAGGACGGGCAGCTGTCAAGATATTAAAGTGTAAACGAGTATTTAATAAAATAAAATACATTTGCGTAAGAATTATATTGGTTTATACGAAATTTAACGAAATGAAAATAAATTGGATTTGTCCAATTACAAAAATAATTTTTGGCCAATTTTCTCAACATTATATACCTACGACAAACCTTACAGCTCGCCGGATAGTTTCTAGTTTTTAAATAAAAAGGATAACTTCGCTCGAAAGTTTCCTTATAATATTATCACTTAACTTAACACCATTCTGAGACTTGCATCCGAGTCGGAAGTAACGGATTCAGAATCAACACGTAGGAAATGTAATCTCCATATTTATAACCCTCACTTTCACAGCATTCCCAACCTTGCTCCACCGACATAAGGAACAGTTGAGCTGAACACGTCAAATATTTGGCAGACAATTCAATTAAGGGTGTACATAATATATAATGCAGCAAAGTTCGGCAAAACAAACCGTAGCCACTTCGGGCGGATTGTTTGCACGGACCGTCTGAGCACACACGCCGTATATACATACAACCACCGCATACGGCAGCCAGTGTGGGCAGACCTTTAGTCTCAGACGTGAGCTGATGTTTGATGAAGAGAGAAATCTTGGAATGGATTTTTGAATAAGCTGAAACGTCAAACGTCTTCGTTGTGTCAAACAAGACACATGGGTAACTTAACTAATGTTTGTTGTTTGTACACAGTTTTATGGTTACATCATTTAGAATTAGATTGGGCCAACATAAGTCATATCAAATAGTTTATCGCAATAATATTTATTTTTCAGCGTTGGGCGGTGTGTTATAATTTCATTTGCGGGATTCTCTTTTTCCTCAATGAACTGCACAATTTTCTGGGATAAAACTAAGCCTATTATATCCAAGGAAAATGTAGCTTCATACCAGTAAAACAATTTTAAAATCAGATCATCAGTTCAGGAAATCACAAACATCTAAACTCAGAAATAAACTTCATATCTATACAATATCAGTGTAGATCTACAGTCCAAAAGGGTTCAACCTTGGAATGAGAGATAATAAAGTGTAAACTAGTATACACCTTCATTTTAGTGTTCTAAGTTGTCTCTAAAGTTTCATAAAATCTCGTGATCGGCGCCGTGTCTGTACTAAGCATACAGAGAAGCTATATAGACCGTTACTACACATCCAAAGCACACAGTTCCACACACAACTCGTGGTCTTCGCGCCGCCATCACGTAGCAATTTACCCATAAACTGGCCCCAGAGCCAGGTCCGTGTTATTAAATTATTATTGCAATTTGTGGCGACTGCCCGCTGCCGCTGGAGACTGCGAGTGAATGCGAGAATTTATGGTGGACGTGTGCTAGAAGGAAATATGTCTGCAGCTCACCAAGTCAAGAATATTGTGACATGTGAAAGATATAGATACGTAGATTACCTAAGATCAGATAAGACCAGATTTGAACAAAGAAGTCTAAATATTTTCTCTACAAATCGACGTCTATCACTCGCGGTTTCTTACTCAATCCTGGCATTTCTAATTATTTTACTTGTAAATTTGCTATTGAGTTAGAAAAAGCGAGGGTTAGACGTCGATTTGTAGAGAAAATATAAATTTAGGCTCTTCTGTTCAACTCTGGTTTAAATCTTTAGTGGTAATACCGTTACTGTTTAGAAAACCTCAACGTACATTATAAAAATCTTCATAATTAAGACCAAGAAAGGTTCCGTATAACTACAGATGTATACGAGAAGAGCCGTCACACGTCGGTGTTGTTTTAGGGGTCCGCAGCGTGTAATTACGCGCCGCCGCGGCGAGGGTCCCGCGACAGCGTCTCAATTAAGTTTTATGACTAGGGCTGCCACCTGTGGGTTAGTTATGAAATTGCGGCCACTTCGTTGTGTTCACTTAACACCTGACTTTCCGTGACTTCTGTCATAAATAGTCCTGCTTAGATAGGTTTTGTGTAGTCATAGGAAATTAAAAAGTTTACTAACGGGAGGTAAACAGTTTTAGTAGTTAGAGTACAACGCATAAATATCTAGTACTACACAATAAATGTTATATTATATTCTAATAATTTGTCTCACGTCGTTTTCACATGACTACGTTTGTCTTCCGACATTTCTAGTCTATTGAACAACGCAGGTGTGAATAAAGTCCCACGACATTACAGAATGTACTAAACTATAAAGAAATGACACAATAACACCTGCAATATTATCGACTGCTATTGCTCCAAAGACGGTATTAAGCGAATTTTAAACGAAAATATCGGTAACATCCCTATTGTACGGCAAAAGTTAATTTTTATTTTGAAATTGCAATGCCGACAACAATGCCCACGTGACACCCCTGAATGCAAGAACAATGATTTATTTGACAGCACTTTAACAGCGCGCCGCGATCCTCGCCGATTATACACTATCGGATTTCGTTACGGATAGTAACCGTAGGTTCTGAGGAGGTATGATTGCCAGTATTTAACAGTAACTTATCTTCGTTGTTGTGTGTTTTGGATATAACATTACAGCAAGATAAAACAATAAACAAGTCTTCATATCACAATGAAGTAGAGCTCATAAATGAGCTACACAAAATGGGAAAACGATAGGTCGGCTGTTGATACCTCGATTTATTTCATCCTGCTCAGTAAAAAGAAAAGCTGAGAGTTTACCTGATAAGTAGTTAGTGCTATGCGTGTCCATATCAGCATTACGTCTAAGGAGACTAGAAACGAAAGTAACTCTAATTTGGATATACAATTGAACCAATTTTGATAACATTTCAATGGAATCTTTAAAAGATATATTTGTACTTATATCGTCTCAGTAACCCTGAAAATATGCGCGATAAAATGTTACAAAATGCAATCGAATAATAACTTCCATTGTACTCGTAAATTCAATTAAAAACAGGAGCTTTTACATCTATTAGGAACTTGGACATCATTGATCAATAATTATGTTGTTGAATGCACCCGCTAGCAAACTGATAATTAAGGCGTGGTGGTATAGAACAACTCTAAACGTCTTCATGACTCCGATATTTCCACGAGTCAGCGGATAAATACTGACAATTAATAAAAGTCTTGCCGCCACCGCAAGTGCGACAGCGAAACAACATTCAGTCGGACACATACAGATAAAATACGAGTGCTGTTACACAAACTAGTTCGTATGCTCTATGAAACACACTTAGGGCGTTACCATAGAGCATAAAACACGTGCAACGTGCAGTTGAAATAACATAGACGCGGCTGGGCTGTACTTTCATAGTTATACTTTAATGTATTATAAGTAACTTTAAATGCACAATCATTATAAAACTGCATCGTATAAAAGATAACGTTCAAACTTCTTTGAAATTTGATTTGCAACTTACGACTTTTACCATTAGATGGCCCCATAAAACCCTTTTATTGCACAGAGATCTACGAGCTATCTCCGACCAGTATGTTAAATAGAAATCGTAAACACAACTCATTCAACTAATAACATGCAATTGGAGACACCAATCATTCCTACGAACAACCATTTACTCTTTATCAATTTCACACAGATCGCTTCTCGAAGATTAACTACTGTTCAAGCGGTGTACTGTGACATTACCTGCTGTTAAAGTGCTGTACTGTGACACTACCGGAGGGAGGCTAATAACAACTTTCTCGTTGTAATTATTACTTATTCGATGTAAAATAAATAAGCATGTTGGAGTTCTAAATTGATAGGCTAGGAGGTGTGGTTTGTTTGAGCTAAGCGTTTTATTTAACTAAACAATGTTTTGAGTAGGTGCTGTAAAAATAATTTTACTTAGTAGTGAGGCCAAAAATTCGAAATAACGACTTGAACAAGTTGTTTGAATTGAACAAGTTGAAGAAAAAGTTTTTGAAATAGAGCACAATACGTCACATAGTTCATGATGTCTACACCTAGGCTAAATACTGACCGAAATACGTAGATAGGTTGGTTATAAATTGATGAGACTGGCTCAAAAAAAATAGCCCAATTGTTATTAACTGGCAGAGACTATATTGTATACAACCAAGGGGTTGTGCTCAAAATATCCTTAGATTTTCAGACAGTTGTTACTAAAAATGACCACCACCTCTCCTCAAAGGGTTAAGCGGTCCCGACTGGAAATGCATAAATTAATGCTCCCTAGATCTAGATTCGAAGCAATCAGTTTGTACGATCGATGTAGGCAGGAACAGTAACCACTATATCAGATATATCTCGTATAAACACGGAATTTTACAGTTTCCCGGCTTATCTTAAAATCAGGACCAATTGAGAAATATTTTATTAGACGGAAAGGTAAAATATGGTTCGTGTTTCATTTGAACCAATTACGTTTGTTCTTAACTAGTTACGAATTGTCCTAGCTCCCACGGGCTACGCTAGAACATAGCCGCAGCGAAATAATCAAATAAGAAGTTAGGGCATAGGAATATAGGGTATAGACTATCTAAAACCCAAATAATTAACAAAACATAGTTTTTCTTTTTCCTGAATTTTAGAAATCACAATGAGATTGACGTTACGTTGGTGAGATTTCAAGGACTTTGATAAACCTCAAATATAAGTTTAAAAAAAAGTTGCTCTTGTTCAGTAGCTTATTTTAAGTACAGCTTTACTACAGTGATTAATAATTGTACTTTACACTACTTTATGAGAGGTAATAATTTATTTCAACAAAATCATTCGGTAATATAAAAACTTTATGAGTAAGTAAGTATCTTATTTGTAGACCATGTATTTATTATCTTCTATGTTACCTTAATTGAAAATACTTTTGTTAAATACTAATTATATTGAATAGGTTCACGTTTGACCACTAACTATCTCACCTGCGGAAGTGCGAACTAGAATAGTGCACGCTTACTTAGAACTGCCTAGAAGCTATTCACTCGTGACTTGAAGACTCTCAGGTTATAACTATCGTATTCAATTACTTACTTTATAGTAGAAGCTAAAAATGTCCATCGATCAACTCATATTACTGTCTGAGTAGCCGTAATGAGGTTATCTGCTGCACCTCACTATCCATCGAGAAGTGGTAAGTGGCGAGCTTTCCGTACAAGCTCGGATTTCACACGGATCCTGTTACCAGCGGGTTGGGTCCTAGAGCAAGCGTGTAGCGGGTTAGAAAAGCAAGTCACAAGTAAACAACGATCATATTTGACACAACTAACATGCCCTGTCTAGGAAATCGAGAATTACGACGGCCATGGTCCTTCAAGCACCACGGCTCAGAGCACCTGTAGTTCCTGTGCGGGAATTGAACCTGCAAGCATAAATTTACGCCCGGAGCCCGTCAATATTAGACTCACTAACTCATACGCGACGTTTCAAACGAAGACTTTTAAAGAACCGCTATGAACAGACGCTTGGTTCTGGTATAATGACAAGCGGCAAGCGGGTTTAGAAAGTTAACTCGCTTATCGCTAACACTCCGCATCGTCACAGCTAGGAGAATACTCCTACACTGAGCTTATTCTACGCTTCAGTCTTGATACGCCGACTGGGGTTAATTGACAACGCGCAATGTAGATAGAATCACATTCGCTCTGCGTTCGAGACAATGCCGGAGTGAAGCGAGATAGTTAATATATTTCATGTGCGATTTATAACACCTTTTGTGTCTACGGAACATGGAAGCGGCTTTTGTTGGAGCTGTGGTTGCTTTTCATGCCATTCCATATTTGTATGCGTATTTCGTGTATTTTTGTGTCGGGTATATATTAAAAATATTGTTTATTAAATTATTTTTCGACCACGTCACTGTTTATATCCAACCACTGCTGCGCACGGGTCGCACTTCAATGAAAGATTAAGTCATAACCCACGATAGGATGCTGGTTCAGATAGATGGATCCATACCTCCGAAACTATACCGTCGAAATAAAAGCGCAAATTGAACACCCTCCACCACAGTGGTCGAATTTTCTTATATCGTTCTAACATCACATATTGTTATAAAATAATAAAACCCAACATAAACAAAGTCATCGCACAAAATAAGCGATTTCGTTTAGTATAAAGAAAAATATGATAAGCTTGTAAAAGAGCCGCTTTATATGAAAACAGCTAAAACAAAATGTTCCCTACTAAACCCCCGCACTTTATTTCCTCTGGGGGAATTTCGCCGCTTACCCCTACTTTAGAATAAAGACTAAATTGAGAACTCTCGAAACTCTACCCTACTCTGCTCTCGGAAACGGTTGTTCTTGTAACGAGAATACACGAGCATTTGTTATGACTGGGTACTACGCGAACGCTACTCTGCAATACTGTGCATAGTAAGCATAAGCAAGCATACTCAAGTTTCGTAGAGTTACAAAGGTATAGTAGATACTTTTAAACTTCTTTTAACATGAAACAGGTAGAATTGTAAAATCTTACAGCTGAAAGTTTTATTGAGTTTGAAAATTCTACGGCGAAATATTCCTCTAACCGACCTTTACATACACAATACTTAATTGCAATTTCGAAGAGCCTAAGGTGAAAATAATTAACTCTAAATGAGGTAAAGTCCGTATTGAGTCGGCCTCCAGAAATAGGATTACTTGCCTAATCCCGGATACCTGACCACTCGCTTCTGTCGTTGGGTCATTATTGCTGACTAACACTGGTAGAGTATATTTTTGTGAAAGAATCAGAATCAATATTATGTATAGAATTATACGACGCGACGTGGAAACGCAGCTAGCATTTTGGCAACGTTACTCATTGGTAGCCTAGGGGTCGGCGTCAGCGTCAGCAGCAGCGTCGGCGTCAGCGTCGACGTCAGCATTGGTATAGTCATCGGCATCGGCGTCGGCTTTACCGTCAGTATCAGCGTCAGCGTCGGCCTTGTTGTCGGAATCGGCGTCGGTATTGGTGTAATATTTACGGGTGACTTACGTAATTTTACGGTTTAGGTACGACCATGTAGTTTTCAGCAATCACATACCTGAAACAGGAAAGATTTAGGTAAAGAAATTATAAAACCTTAATTTAAGGGTGGGACTGTTAACAACTTTAAACACGGTAAATAAACTTATTTATTTAAAAACTAGGGTTTTGAAATAATGAACTTAAGTAACATTGCAACAAACCGTAGCGCTGCCTTTCTCTACATATACACATACATTATACAGATGGGTACTCGTGTTGTATAAACGGAGACCCGTCAAAATATTCTCCACACGACCCGAGATGATCCCTTAACTCCGAAGACTTGACGTCAATGTACCCGATAAAGGGCCAGTGTTGGATTACCCCTCCCCCCGCAAATGCCCACAATATGTTCAGTTGTTTACCCCCCTCTCTAAACACGGGGGATATCCGCAAATTATCTACGTCTTAAGCCCGTAATTGAATTTATAATGGGTAGTTTAAGGTATTTAGTATTTAGGCGGGTTGTGTGGATTTGTTATAAGGTAAGGGTTCGTACACATTGGCGTTGAGACTGTGTTTGAACAGCGTAGTCCAATGTTTGTGCTCGGTTCTAGCGTTACGCACTCTACTGCTAGTATTGACGCGTATGTAGTGTGTTTGCGGCATATTCGTTAATGTGTACGGACCGTTAGTGAGGCAAGGTGAAGTGAGGGGAGGTGAAGTAAGGTGAAGGGAGGTGAGATCCTGTGAGGAGCGAGGTGTAGGATTATCTGGATTCCTTGAGACAGTAAATTACTGGAATTAATAGGTTTTAGGTGTGAGGAATTTAGGTGACAATGTTTACCATATAGGCAAATTATATACAGTCAAGTTTTACGTGTTGTCGTAGTCTCTAGAAGTCTAAGAATAATAAATAAAATAATTTACGATAATTTAAGTAAACATTTTAAACATTTTGCGGTTATCAAATAAAACGAGAAAAATTATAAATAATTATGGTGCAAATGATGTTTTTTTAAAAGTTAACTCATTTAGCCACTTTTGTCGCAGTTCAAGAGAAAATGTTATCCTGCCGCTTTCTAGTAACGTAAAGGTAGGCTGCTATATCTACGAAGCTTTCGTATACACACATACAGGCTGAGCCCAACACAATAACAGAAGCCAGACTCCGTTAATTGAAGTGCACACAGATCCATAGAAACCGAGATAATTCCATAACTGCATTACCAAGTCCGCGCTGGCACTATGCTAAGATATTCATCAAGCTGCGAGCCGCATAATTACGTTATAGAACAAGGCGCTTCAACCATTACCTTTATTACTTAGCCGTGGTCGGATTTCGTGTCGTTGTTGCGATCGATTTATGTCAATTGTTCGCAACTGCAACGCAAAACACTCAATACCGATTTGTGCTAGTGCAATGTGAAAAAAAATGCTATGTATTTTTGCTTCTTTGATTTTCATAATAAACTTCTACGCTCAAAATTTATCTTATTATACGGACAAAACAACAGCTTTCAAATTGAAACCGATCATAAACCACTTCATTTATTACAATCAATTTGCTATTTAAATGACATTACAATCTGCAATTTGCCAGTAAGTTTGACAGATTCTATTGCAAAAATTTCATTGAAATTGATTGCAACAAGGATAGGTACGCAATGGCCCCGCAGCTTGCGTTACTTGGCGGTCCGAGTATTATAGTTGGCCGTTTGTGTGTTACTTCGCCGTTCGTGTATTACTTGCCGACTTTGGCTAGTTCCTGTAGTTATAAGTTTTGGACCAACTTGGAAACTTATGGATGCGTGAATAAGACGCGAGTGGAAATGTTAAGTGTGTGGAACTACTGACTCTTGTAAATGGTTTGAGCAAAGTCGATAGGATTATGAATTGATGCTAAAAGATTTGGACAAGAAAATCATTACCGTAACTGAACACAATTAAAAATAGACACCAACTTATCCTGCCGGAAAGATGAAGAAAAAATTCAAACATATTTCCACGTTACATTATTTTCCCGATTATTTGGAAATATTCTATAACCAAAGTGGACTTTCAAAATAGTTACATGGCAATTAAATTATTTGTAACTACCTCCCTCTCTCTTAGCAATGTAGAAATAAAAGAGATAAGAATATCACTCACTTATATAGTTACTATCACAATAACAGAACACTCTTTAGTTTTTGCATCTCGCCATGAACTCGACTGTGAAAAATGTTTCAAACAGTCACCATAGAATTTGTCCCATAGTTTACCCTCCGCAAAACACACGGTATTATGTGCGTAAAGTAATTTATTTTCCATTAACGTTCGGCGACCAATCGGAAGGATCGCCTTTCATACGATAGGATCCCATTCATGGCATTCATTACGGTAATGGGGTAACCAGTCGCGCCGTGGTATTCAGTAAAATTGTAAAACTATACAAGTTGCATAATGGTTCATAGTTTACTAGCGGACCCGATAGACGTTGTTCTGTGATTAAAAATACATTTGACACTAACCTTTATTAAACTAACTAACAAAACTTTAATACTAACTGGTTGTGGTCTAGATCCCTTGGTCGCTTCTAAACTTAGTAGATAGGTAAAAAAGGCCAATGCCGCCTTAAAAAACAACAAAGAATTTGACAATATGACGTTATCATTCCAAACGGAGATATCAACTTCTGAGATATTATCTCAACTTCTGAGATTGGAAAATCTAATAACATCGCGTTTTCCAACCTCCATTCGTTCGGAACCCACCGGAGACTCACGAGAGACGTTCCGTAACAAATAAATGCAAATCTTATTCCTGTTTCGCAAACTTGAGACCTTAAAATTAAACGATATTAAATTCGCAAAAGCCTAAAAACTTGGGCCGCTCTGGTATTCCCTGAGGCGATTGTTCTTTAACCTTCCTTCTAGGTCTGAGGTGGCACATACAAAGTGATATCAGTAACTCAACTCTCAACACATTTCAGCCTTCTTCAAATTATAAGCGATACCAACGGTGCAGTACTGAAACGGCCTGAGCATAAAGACTGGTAGCAATTGATTCATGTTAGAACTGCTAATCACGGTGAAAGATATTATCACTGATTTTGACAGTTGTTATACAACTGTGAAAATTAACGCTTTGACGGTGATTTTAACACTACAATACGTAACTGGAAGCTCAGCGAACAAGCTGGTATTTGTGTGTAGATGTTTCACTGTTATCAGTGCATTCTCCAGTACTGAAGAATATACTGAATAATTTACTTGACTTTACGAGGATTAATACGGCGGAGAGTTAAAATATCAACCTGGGGTTGTAGCTTAATGAATCGTTGTTTATAGGGTAGGGGTGTGCTAACTCGATCACAGTGCATTTAGCAGTGCTTACCGGCGAGGGAGGTGAGTGCAGAGTCAAAGAGAATTTTAATGGAGGCTTAGGCAAAGGCATATTTATAGTAGTGTGTAATACCAAGGCAAAAGTAAAGGATGCTTAAGTATTCATTAGCGCTTGTATTACTTGTAGTTCTGTGGAGGTAAAGTAAATTAAAGAGAGCTTTTGGAGCTTAATTGGAAGCTGAGTTTGTTTGTGTGTACTAACCACCATGTAGACACACAATACACACACACGGTCACCCTTGTGTTGAGTAATATTACCTAAGTATTTAATTTGAATTATGCCTCGAAATAAGCATTATATTTAAAATATTAGGTATGTGTTTCATACCACAATCAATTAGTTCAAATAATATGTTATAAAAAGTTCTGTAGTAGGATTGGTATTGTAGCTAAACGTAGCTAAATGAAAATATTCCACGCAAAATCTGTAACATTGTGTCAATTTCAGCACTTTAACGGCATATTTTCTCCCGATATTGGCTTCTTTTTCACGGAAACGTCTCAGAAAATCTACGAGAAACCGATTTAAAGGCGGCGACAAGCTCGAGCGTAAATTTTTCATGGAGACAGGGTAAAGGCGGGACATAGTGGGACGAACTGGGGCGTAATGGGATGCGCTAGTAGAACGCAGTGGAACTCTGTAAGTAGCACTTTACTACATTTTACGAAGATGTTTTACTTACGATTAAAATATTCAACTGATTTCTTTTGCCACAATGTTCTGTGGAAAAAAACACAAATATTTTAAAACTACACAAAGAAACATACGTCCTAAATTTTTTCCACCACATTTTTGGGGACAACAATGTCACTGTGACCCGACACCAAGAGGTCTGTTTAGTTATCAGATGCCACCGCACGGGGCCTGAAGGTGTCATGTTTGGACACCGAGGAATGTTTATTGTTCACAGTGTGGATGGTAACGTTTACATTTTGTTTACATTATTGGAGTAGAATGAGATCCCTTCACTACACAGGTAGTGCAAACAGGACAAAAATGTGGACTAAATGTTTTCAGTGGATGTCTTTAGTAAGAATTTGTTTTCTTTAAATCTTTTGTAGTCGCGTTGACAACCCGTCAGTTACTTTATAGATTGTTAAAACATTTGGTGTTCCCTGAGCTGCTATTTGCATAAACGCTATCCAACTAGCCAATCTTATCATCACGATCAACCTATATCACGAGAAAATGTAAGAAGAAAATTATAACGCATCAAGTCGTTAGTTGGATTTATTTAGAAAAGTTTAACTTCAATTGGCGTTTCTATTATGGCTTGTTTCTAAAAGTGAACCCTGGACGAAGTTTACAGAATAAGGCGAACGTAGGTACATCGATCATAACCCCATCCAAACAACACTTTACAGCTCGCAACCTATAGAGATATTCAAAACAATAGCAACACTAAAAGCAAGTGGGCACGCAAATAAAATCGCAGCCGACAAATAGTCGCGACCAGTCGCAGCCGACGACCAGTCGCGGCTAACGGTCGACGCAGATGTGTGGAGAGGCGCGATAAAATTTAACGACACTCGAACGACCGTCGCGGTCGCGTCTACGCCACCGTCGCAGAATACTAATGTGGACAGTACTTAAACTTGTAGGTTTTACACAGGCCGGAAAGTTAGAGATAAGTTCAAGTTAAGTTATACTAATGGTAATACTTGCGGATACCATGTAGGAACCAATTTAACAGACGCGGTACCTATTTTATTATCGACATGGCGCCTTTAATAAAGCACGTCGATCCTAAAATAATATACAATTTAATCTATTGCACTTTTTTATAAGCTGAAGTCTTCCTTTCTTTACAAGGAATTGTACAATACAATTAAACAATAGTTGAAGTAAAACTTCCATCGGGTATTCTAATCTATCTACACGACATCCGTCTTAACTTTGGCAACACAAGCCATTTAAAATTAAGACGACAGTACTCATTTCATAAAACTTAAATCACTGTATCAAGCACATATTTTGGTTACTATTACCAGTGCGAACTAACCCTTACAATTTAGTTTAACTAAAGTTATTTGCAACACGTTTTTGGCTGAAGTTCGGATAGGAGTTGCGCGACGTTTTAAACTGAGTTAGGGCTTGTAATTTTAGTTTTGTAGTTCGCCAAATCAGTTTTGGGGTCCAATAATTGTGTAGGTTATAGTTTGTTGGTAATGAGTTTGTTACAAAAACATGTCATAACCTTTTGTTACTCTAAACTCATTAGCGTGAATGTAGAAGTATCTAGGACGTGAGTTTGCAATTAAATTTATTTACACTGAAGTTGTCCTATAACCATAATAAATAATAAATAATATAAGTTGTCCATGTAAGTCGTTAAGGCCAACAACTAAAAGTTATTTGGGAGATTAGAAAATCAGTGACAGGACAAAAGAGACAATCAAAAATACACATTCAAAACATGTATTATTGGATGTGCCATTATCCGAAATCTAGTGGGCAGTCACTATAATGCCTACTAATAGTGTTTGACAAACAATTTGAATATGATATAAGTTTCTAAAACGACATGGTTATAAAGATAATGATGATTGTCCCGTCATCATAATATGTCCCGTTTGTATTCTTGAATTTGATCGTATACAGGTAACGTTAGTTATTTTCTCCTTTCTAGTTTAACAGTTTACATAAGTTACTGTTTCCTACGACATGGATCAAACAAGATCGTCCAAGCCCATTAATTCTTTTCCAAAAGCAATCTCTCATTCCGAAATGTAGATCTCATCCAGATTGATAGTTATCACACCAAGTCGTAATAAATAACGAGGACAGAACACTCCATCCCCTAACCCCGACACGTGACCGACCTACCGCCATCTTTAATTCCTTCTCCGAACTATTATTTACTCTTTGCTCTCGGCAGATCACAAATCTGTCGCCGAGATCGTTACGGACACCTTTGCCACTTCATCCCGTACTAACCTCTTGCGCTTCCAAGCATTTTATTGATGATTTGAAAGTAGGTATGTAGATGCATTTCTCGGAGGGGGATGACACATACAATTTACTTGGTGTTAACAAATTGGTTGCTTTAGAGAGATCAGCGTTATTGAAGAGGCTTGATTCGAATAGAGATGAGGCCTTATTGGATAAATATGAGATTAGTAATATGAAATTATAATTGGTTATCCCTAATAACTTGTTGCAGGGTCAAAGGGATAGCGTATCACATCTTAGACTTTATCCAACTAAATAATTACCAAATCTTTCTCGTTTCGCCGAATGAAAAATAAATGGTTGGGCGCAAAACTAAAACCTAGTTCCCAAAATGGCACATAATTTAAAGGACCTATTCGAATAAGTACTATATACTCGTAGTTTCTTACAATAATGATTCTTGAAAGCACTCGTAAAATCAAGTTCTTCTCCCCTGTACAACTTTATAAACTAAACTTCTCATCTAAGAATAAACAATCATAACTTCTAAGTTTGTAACCAACACTCAAGATGTCGAGTGCGAGTCAAGAGGCTCTTCAAACGAATCTCTGCCACATTGACAGTCGAGAGGACGTTTTAGGACTAATTCATACAAAGTTATCACTTCCAGTGTCATACTTTCTTCGCCATAACTTTAAAGTTGATGGCGCATTGTGTAGGAACGCGAGATCGGATCAAAGACGACTCGATTCAACTTGATCTATGTAAATATTTTATCAATCTTTGTTGGTATGTTTATTATCTACTCGTCTTTGAACTTATTCTAAGTTTCAACCATAGCCTGGATTTAAAAACGTAGAATACATTTTATGACTATGGTCAAGTTCTACACGGGAGATTATCATACTGTGTTCCAAAAGTTTTGCGAATGATAACAATGTTTTTTTTATTGTAGTTGTACAATTACGCTCTGTTAAATTGAAGAATGCGTGCTTTTTGAGTACCTATTTGAGCTGATTAGTCCAGCACCAATGAATCAATCAATTTCAATTCAATTGAATTCCAAATCGAATCAACTGATGAATCAAACATGGGCGAAATTTAAAACATGTTTTGGCTTAGTGGACTAGTACTCACGGAAAGTAGTAAGTGGTAGATAATTTTAGGTTTCTACCTTGCGGGGTGCGGGCTGATCCCAGTAATAATTAGGGGGGAAGTTTCTGCGAGTGGAGAGTCTCAAGATGGCCGTGAGGTGGTAACTTTAATCACATGTAACTAGTGGGAAATGCTACGTACCAATCCAGCACCAGGAAGAGAGAATATCCAGCTCCAGTTGTCCACAAATACGCCACTTCACTTTGTAGGTATCACCGTGGTATCGATACACCGGCCGGCGGCGGGAGCGTCACTTTGGATTGTCGTTTACACACGTAACAGCGGGGTTGCGAGGAGCGGAGTCCGAGATTCCTATTAGAATCTATCTATGCGGGGGATGAAGGCTAACACGACACGTTAACTTTCATGTAAATTGATGCGGTTGAGCGGAGCGTCGCGGAGGTCCGATTAGGCAGACGTGCGAGGTCGAACTAGCGGAAGGAAATGCGTCGACGCATAGAACGAACTTCCGGAGTGCATCTTTCGCTCCTGCGTTCATTCCTAAGCGTAGATTGGTGCGTTTGGCATCTCACCACAGATTACACATAAAAAAGAACCATCCCCCCGGCCTTCAGGAGATAAAGAAGTCTCCTGAACTAACAAGAGAAATATAGAGAGATGCTAAACAAAAAAAAAATGCGGAAGGCGGATGCGGAAGTATTCTGCTCCCAGGGAGACAGAAAAACTTGAATTAAAAATATATTAAAACTAAGAGAGGGTAAAGTTAAGTTTATTGTGAAGGTAGAACACAAAGCTTCACAACAGGTCGTACATATGTACCATTTTTTGTGCGTACCGTTACTACTCTGACGGTGCCGTCAGATGCCGGATGTATATCCTCTACAATGCCTAAAGGCCACTGCAGCGGCGGTGAGTTTTCCGTTTTAAGTATAACTACAGTTCCTTTTGTCACCGGATTAGATTTAGTATTCCATTTAGCGCGGGTTTGTAAAGTATTTAGATATTCTTGTCGCCAACGATTCCAATATCTCTGAACGATTTGGTCAGTCAAGCGTTTATTGCGAACTAACTCTGCCGATGTAGGATTAGAGCGTGCGTCATAATGAAATGATTCCAGCGGACCCGGAGTGAGAAAGTCAGATGGACAAAGAGCCTTGGGCTCCGCGGGGTCAGAACTTAAAACAGCGGTTAGCGGTCGACTGTTGAGGAGCGATTCAACTTGAGTCAAAACGGTAAGTAACTCTTCATATGTGAGCAAAACATCACCGATTACGCGTTTTAGAATTAGTTTTACGCTGCGGACATTGGTTTCCCAAATGCCACCAAAATGAGGAGCACTGGGCGGGTTCAGATGCCAGGATATGCCTTGTGTGACCGTTTCCTCTGCGAAGGAATTGCAAAAGGCTTTAGACTTGAGAAAGCCATTCAACTCGTCTAGTTGGGCTTTGGCGCCTAAGAAGTTTCCACCATTGTCTGAGAATAGTTCTAGACAATTGGAACGTCTCGATATGAATCGACGGAAAGCGCGAAAAAAAGAGTCCGTACTCAAGTCTACAGCTAATTCTAAATGTACTGCGCGGGTCACTAAACATGTAAATAAACAAATGTAGGCCTTTTCTTTGCGAGCGCCGCGGTATCTGCTTATCAGTATGTTGATGGGACCGGCATAGTCCACACCAGTTCGCGAGAAAGGCTTTGCTTCGTTTACGCGAGGCGCGGGGAGGTCCGCCATGAATGGCGCCTCGGTACGCGGATTTACTTTGAAACATTTGTTACAAAGGCGAAAGCGACGTTTTACTATGCTGCGTCCGGAAATTATCCAGAATTTTTGTCTCAATAATGACAACAATAAATGCGGTCCAGCGTGTAAATATTTGCGGTGATAATAATCGATTAAAAGATCAACAATATGATTATTTTTGGGAAGCAGTAGGGGATGTTTAGCGTCAAAGCTGAGCGACGATTTTTCTAAACGTCCTCCCGTGCGCAGTAAACCATTTTCCAAAAATGGCGTGAGCGGTATTAACGATTTTGAAACTTTGCGATTATTTGAGAGGGCGATAATGTCGTGTTTGAAATGCTGTTGTTGAAGTGCTTTTACAACAACATTTTCTGCATACTGTAGATGCGAAAGTTCCATTCTATTGGAACGCGGAATTTTTCCTAAAAAGCGGTATAGATATACGACTATGCGAAGCAACTTGGACCAAGAGGACACTTTCTTAGCCAGCGTGCAAAGAAATTGCGGTTGTTCTTCAGTACTGATGAAAACGTTTGTGCATTTTTTAATCTCTAACAGTTTGTCATCAGCTGAGAGATCAAAAGTGAACCGGTTAATCGGCCACGTATTCAAGTCGTCACAAGCCCAAGGTGGACCGTGCAACCATAGCGTGTGATTCAGGAGTTGAGCGGGAGAAAGTCCTCTGCTAATACAATCGCTAGGATTAAGCGTCCCATCAATGTGGAAGACATGTTTGGGATCAAGATGCTCTTGAACTTGAGCGATGCGGTTGGCAACAAATGTGTCGAAGCGATGCGGTGCGGAATGAACCCAATGTAGGGCCACCGTTGAATCAGTGAACGCGAAAATGTCATCGATTTGACAGCGAGGCGATATAGTGTCGATAACAAACCGCATGAGCTGAGAAAGCAACAACAGAGCGCAGAGCTCCAAGCGGGCTAACGAAACGACCTTGAGCGGGGCGACTTTACTTTTCGCGCAGATTAAATTAATCTGATTAGGGCCAGACTCGGGCTGTATGCCTAGGTATACTACGGCACCCATCGCCTTTTCACTCGCGTCGGAAAACCCTAACAGTATTACGCGAGCGTTAGGTACAATTCCTAGAAAGCGCGGTATTTTAAATTTTTCTAAGGCGGGAAGTTCGCTTAGAAACCGATTCCAAGCGACGCAGATGTCATAAGGCGGTTGATCGTCCCAATCGATATTGGCGATCCAAAGCGCTTTGATTAGAAGTTTCGCGTATAATATCACAGGCGCACAAAATCCGTTTATGTCCCACAACTTCGCTATCGTGGAAAGCATTAAGCGTTTTGTACATTTCGTCTGTGGATTGAATTTAAGCGCGATCGAAAATTCATCCTCATTCGGTGACCAGATCAAGCCGAGCAGTTTTAAGTTGTCCTCTTTGTCGAATTCAATTTTAGAGGTCACGCGGTTTTCTTGCGGAATTGCGTTTACAACGACGGAGGAGTTGCTCATAAATTTGACTAAATCGAATCCTCCGCGTTTAAATAGTTCGATTAAATCGCGGGCTAACTGAACTCCCTCAGAATCTGTGCGCACCGAAGTGCCTAAATCGTCCATGTACAGATCATGCGACGCGACCTTGGAAGCGAGCGGGAAGTCAGTTTCACTATTCGCGAGCTGCCTAACAGTTCGCATCGCCAAGAATGGCGAGCAACGCAGGCCGAAACATACTCGGTTGAATCGGTACAATTTAACTTCATCGTCTCCGTCAAATTTATACAAAATATTTAAGAAACGGCGGTCTTCTTCGCGTATACCTACCTGCAAAAACATTTGTTTTATATCTGCGGTTAATGCGACCGGAAACAATCTAAACTTTAAGATTATCGCGGTTAAATCTGCCTGTAAATTTGGCCCAGACTGCAGAACATCGTTTAACGCCACTTGGGTACTCGACTTCATACTCGGATCACAGACAAGTCGTAGCGGTTTTCCAGGTCGGCTTACGCCGTGATGCGCGATGACGTAATATCCGTCATTTTTATTTAAAGCGGGAGCGGGAGAAACAATATCGTTTTCTAGATAATCTGTCATTACTTGATCGTAGTCACTTTTTAATGTTTTGTTTGTTTGGAATTTACGATCAAGATAAGAATAGCGGCGCGTTGCGGTGGTCAAGGAATCTCCTAGCAAGGTGGAAGGTTGTGAAAAAGGCAAGGCGGTTTCATAACGTCCTGACGGAACGTCACGGTGCGTATTAGCGACATAGAAGTCTTCACATTCTTGGTCAGCTCTAGACATATGTTTTTGTGTGGGTACGGACTCGAGCTGCCAAAACTTGGAAACTAAATCCTCAATCGATTCATCACTCGATGTGAAGAAGGAGCGGTTAGTTTGGTTATGCGCGGTGTCATTATTATAGGAAGGTAGCGAGGCCGTTGACCCCATGACTACGTATCCGAATGCGGTTTCCAAGGCGTCGGGTTGACCCGGAGGCCCCAGTAATTTTCCAGGCCGCAAGATTTCGGCAAACACTTCGGAACCCAACAAAACCTCAATGGGTCCAGGATTATCGAAACGCGGATCAGCGAGCGGAATTTCGAAAAGATGCGTGGACGCGGAGACATCAATGGAACAAGTCGGAAGTTCATCCGAAATTGTTTTAATCACAAGCGGTTGAATTTGCAAACAAAAGTTGCGATCGAGACGCGAGTACAAGGTCAGGTTTGTAATGCCTAAAATAGGTTGCGAGCTGCTGCCTATTCCCATTACGGACTTATCCGAACAATCATTAAAGACGCGGAGACCTAACTGCTTGCATGCCTGCTTAGTTATAAAGTGATTTTGCGATCCGTTATCAATTAAAAATCTAACTTTCCTAACGGACCCGTCATTAGATTTCACGTCAGCGAGAGCGGTACCTAACAAAACATTTTGTGATTTCCGTTCGTGACTTAAGTTCGCGTTAGCGCTCATACTACAAAGCGATACAACTTTATCACTAAGCTTCGAATCATTACTGCGCGATACGAGCGGAGCGGGTGCAGCGGGTGGCGCGGGTGGCGCGGGTGGAGCGGGGCGGAGCGGCGGCGCGGACGTAGTATCGTCAAAGAAATGCAGCATACTATGATGCTTTTGTTGACAGTGCTTGCATGTATTCGTAGACTTACATGCGTATGCGGTATGTTTTTTACCGAGACAGTTAATGCATGCATTACTGTTTTTAATAAATTTATAACGGTCGCGGGACGATAACGTTTTAAAGTGAGAACACGAATAAAAGTTGTCGTGTTCTGGTTGATCACATAACGAACAACTTTTTGTTGTGTTGTTGTTGTTGTTGTTATTGTTCACAACAAAAGAACGCACGTTGTTTCGAGGCGCAGCAGTATTATTCTGAATCTTAGGTTTCGCGTAGGCAGGGGAACCTGACTGGTCACCTGTGCGGTTGAGAACTTTGACGCGGTCGCGGACAAAAGAAATTAACCCGTCTAAATTAGGTATTTCATCGCCTCTGTTTTCCATCTCGAATAAGCGAGCGGTCTCTTTATCTAGCTTTTGAAGCACGGTGTATGTCATGACGAAGTCGCACACATTAGGTAACTTTAGGTTATTTAATGCTAAGTAGGCATTAGCGAATTGATCTATAAAAGACTCAAGGTTATTTGCGGTTGCGGATGCGATAGGTTTTAGAGAAAACATCTGATCTAGGTATGTAACGGCTAGACTGCGTTTATCTTCGTATTTCGATATGAGTGCGTTATATATCGTGTTATAGTTTTCCGCACAAGGAACAATACCTGTGCAAATGGATTTCGCTTTACCCGTGAGTTTACCTATCAAGTAATACATTCTTTCCGTGTCAGACAAAGATGTATTTAAATGCACAGCGTTATTAAATGTGGCATAAAACAATGGCCAATTTTGCGGTGTTCCGTCATATTCCGGAATTTCTATCGGAGCTAATCTAATCAATGGTTTACTCGACGTAGTCTTAGCTTCTACTTTTGTAGGCGGCGGCGTAAACAACGACATTTTGCGTTTAATGCGGCAATACATATCTTCAAACGACAACCAATTTTGAAAGTTAGGAATAGCTTCCTTATCAGTTTTTAATAAAGCTGTATTGTATTCTTTCGCGTATAATTGGAAGTTATTTCGGACATCTTCCAAACTTTCGACTGAGCACAGAAAATTATCAAGTGCTAGAGGATCATTTAAATTACAGGTCGAATAATCGTAAATGACCTGAAGGCGTTGAACAAATAAATCTCTTTGACCTTCTAAAAGTTTCAATTTTTGTTCATTAGCGGCCATGATGAATTGATGACCTAGTTGCAATACGTAGGTATCGTGCGGAGATATTGAAATAGAATGCGTTTGCGTTAAGTTTTTATTGAAATAATGCGGGAATTAATTTAATGCGGTTACAGAAGGAACGTATTTAATTTATGTAGCTAAAATATTAAGCTTTCGTGAAGATGTATCACGATAACGATGTAGCGTGTACGCACGAAAAATAGTACAAAGATGGCGAATTTTTTTTCCACAACTAGAAATAATTAAATATGAATTAGAAACAGCTAATTATCACCGAAATCCGGTGTCGAAGGACCATTAAATGGTAGATAATTTTAGGTTTCTACCTTGCGGGATGCGGGCTGATCCCAGTAATAATTAGGGGGGAAGTTTCTGCGAGTGGAGAGTCTCAAGATGGCCGTGAGGTGGTAACTTTAATCACATGTAACTAGTGGGAAATGCTACGTACCAATCCAGCACCAGGAAGAGAGAATATCCAGCTCCAGTTGTCCACAAATACGCCACTTCACTTTGTAGGTATCACCGTGGTATCGATACACCGGCCGGCGGCGGGAGCGTCACTTTGGATTGTCGTTTACACACGTAACAGCGGGGTTGCGAGGAGCGGAGTCCGAGATTCCTATTAGAATCTATCTATGCGGGGGATGAAGGCTAACACGACACGTTAACTTTCATGTAAATTGATGCGGTTGAGCGGAGCGTCGCGGAGGTCCGATTAGGCAGACGTGCGAGGTCGAACTAGCGGAAGGAAATGCGTCGACGCATAGAACGAACTTCCGGAGTGCATCTTTCGCTCCTGCGTTCATTCCTAAGCGTAGATTGGTGCGTTTGGCATCTCACCACAGATTACACATAAAAAAGAACCAGTAAGTAGTAATACCTCAGTGCAAGACGAATATTCAATAAAATTACACGATTTATGCCACATTCGTCCCACGGTTGTTCGTCCCACATTGCATGCCATATTCGGCGCAAATTATATTTTGTTTTATGATCACGTAGCGGATACCACTTGTATTTTATTCAGCCATTGTAGTACCTGTTTCTTTATTTTGTGGGGTTCAATAAATAATTATTGGATTATGCTGTTGTATTGTTCATGAGATAAATTAGCTCTCTCGCTTGTGACGGCAAAACTCTGGCAACATTATACAGATCGCGTCTCCTCACAACATAGTCGTATCCCCGCACTCTCATGGCTATAACCTCCATGCGCTCACATCATAGCCGAGCCAGCACAATACAGCGCTTCTTGAATGGGGTATACTCTTAAAGCACTAAGGTCTAAGAAGTGCTTCCTTATAATAACGGAGTTTTATTTTATGACCTTTACAAGGAAAAATCGTTAACATCGGTGATTTGCATCATTCACGTCCGTCGGAATACGTTACAAGGGATATAGGGAAAAACCATAGTGTAACCACTTTAGTCAACTAAAGAATTCGTAATAGAAATTAGTAGTGTGAGATAGATAATCAGATTCGGAATGCGGAGAGTGTTCTAATTATCATAATGAAGTTGCATTGTGGAATATAGGGTATCTTGTAATCATATTATACTTCTTTGTTTCTTTGTGAACGGTAAGGTTATTTTTAATTTGAATCCAGAACGATAAGAAGCAAACTCAGCTTCAATTAGGCTTACAAATAAAATTCAGAAGCTTTTCATAACCTGCGAAAACGTTACCCATTTCGTAGTAGCCAGTTTACAAGTAGCTGGAGAATATTTGCAGCCAAATGGAGTTATTTCGAGAAATATGCAAAAGGCAAAGTTGCTCGGAAACGTTCTTGAGCAGGGCTTGGAAGCGGTACCAAAAGTGCCGGTTCAGTATCGGTACTTAGCGGTTCTGGTACCTGGGTGCTTATTCCAGACTGATACCGGTACTCAATTCTTACCTGCGGTGTATAAGAGCGACGCGCAAAGTTACATTTCTACTAGGTCTTTTTTCTCACACCAACATCAATAATTTGTTGGTACCGATTCTAGTACCGGCATAAATACTAGTACTGATTAGAAATTAATAGTATCGGGACTACGTTAGTATCGGTATCAATACCGAACCAATGGTACCGGTACTCATAAATACCGGTATTAAAAGCCCTGTTCGTAAGCATAGCGGACCGTTCGCAATGAAAGCTTAACTTGGAGGAAGAAGCTAGTAAACGTATCAGTTTGCAAGTGCATGCATAATGTGAGTAGATTTAAAAGGTTATCCAGAAAGATTACGCAGTTTTTTTTTATTTAGATAGAACTTAAATTTTAGTGTAGATTTGAGCGAGTCGTTCACCTGTTTTATAAATGGCACGTCTGCATATCAGTTCGAGACATCTGGAAGTATCAGAATTATGAATTCTAAGAGATTTTGTAGGATCTGTAGCAGTTAATTATTTTAATACTAATATCAAACGTAATTATAATTGGATACTCATTTGGATTGTGATGTCTTTTGTTTTTTAAGACGCTAACTCCGTACATGCTTTATGAAAGTAAGTGGTTTCTTTTTGTAGCACTCACTCTTATTGATAACGAATTTGAATTTTTTATCGCACAAAAATACAGTACGATTCAAAAGAAACCCCAATTACAAAAACACAATGTTTTACAAACACCACCGAGCATTGACATCAACAAACATGGCAGCAAGGCCGGCGGTAACAGAGAGCACAATCGAGTGTATCGCTTTCGGAACGCGCTGGAGCGACACGTCACTGCGACAAGTCGTAAATAACTGCGACAGATTGACGCGCGACGCCGCGGCTCCGTGACTTTCCTGTCAGCCACTGACAAACTTTATTTTGGAAACGCGAGTGTGATGTCGTGAGATAATTGCATTGTTTCTTGCTGCGTAGATCAGAATAGGGGTTCAATGTTACAGTTGTTTAAATCTATTGACTATCTGTTTGGCTGGCTTTACTATGCACAGACGTAAAGTGAATTTGAACTTACGGTTTGGAAAATCCATACAGAAATACGACTGAACGGTAGTAAAATATTAGGTTAGTTTTATCTGAGTGCAGCAGTGAGCTGTTAAAACTGAATAGGTACGTGTAAATTTTTTGTAAAGCAAACTGAAAATAAATACGTACGTAGACTAAAGTTGATGGTAAACCTACCACTACCAAGCGATTGTGCGCAAAAATTACTGCATAGAGGTTTTAGGGTAATTGTTTTTAGAAATATGATGTTCTGGGAATATGCGACCCAAGTTTCAGGGTAACTAGCACCAACACACCATCAGTCGAACGATTTGCTCGTAAAAGAAGACTTTGCATCTGTTACATGCCCATTTGCCGCAAAACGTGATTTGGAACCGCAAACTAATGCTAACGTTACCTAAACACACGAACGTCTCTCTCCATCCACACAAAACACTAACAACTCTAACACAAACTTAACCCTAACAACTCAAAGGAACCCAAACAACTGTAGGATCTGTACCTAAATCATTAGCTGCCTTTATCAGACCACCGTGAACGAACACCTTTTCCCTATCATATCGCACACGATCTTCCAAAATGTTAATGATGTCGGGTTCTCGACGAGCTTTTTTTCCTAACTTTTTGCAGCCACCTAAGTGCACGGATTACGGAACGTAAGCTGGTGTTTTTTTCTGAACGGCGAACATTGGCACATTAGACCCTCGAAAGGTGTGCGCTCTCAAACACACATACGACTCCGTCTGCCTAAACGAGTGAATCAAATTTGAACTTAGCAGTAACGTTGCAGGGTTCCTTTTAGAATGGAAGGCTTTCAAAGGTGCCACAAGTAAATGACTAAAACTGCACAGAAATAGCCAACATCTTGCCTTCGACACATGGGGTGCCTACAGGAATGCTTTTAAACGCACCATTGAATGTGTTGACGTATGTAATTTCAGATTCTTTACAAAAAGCAAGTATAGGGCGGCATTGACGGCGTTTCGCCGACTCAGTTTTTGTTGCATAAAAGAACGCCTTTCTAAATACAGGGGAGATGGTATCGCGATGGCTTTTCATACGGATGGTAATAATGCGATAAAAGAAGCTTATGATTCAATCGATAGAGGGAGCATGCTCATGGAAACGTAAATACATAAAAGATTATTGGACAAAGAATAGATTGCTAAGTACACAAATAGTCTGCTGTACTACATGGCGTAATTTTTCTTACTGTCAAAGCATCTCGCTGTGATATGTTAACTGATGTCAATGATGAAAGATACTTACTTGTACAACCCAATGCAAGTCATTCGAATGTTCATTAAGGAACTGTGCATAACAAAAAATACCAAGCCTATTTTAAATGTAAAATACCGCAAGCCACATATGCCGGTGAACTTGTAAATAATTATTTTAAGTGCCATTAATGTCCATGTAGAACAACTCCACAAATCCCCACGGGGTGTGCAATGTAATGTCATAATTATGAACACCCGCGGTTACGGCTCTGCTCACCGCAGAATGCATTCTCGTGAGCGAAGGCTTTACACTTGATAGTTCTCCTTACACACAGGTACAGGGAGCCACAGTTAGCTGCGGACACGAAGCATAATAATATCTTGACTGACTTTGTAACTGAGCAAAAACAAACAGTTTTCTTCTCGACAGTATCTACCGAATGTTACTTTGAAGTTTGACAGAAAATACTTGTTAGGAGGAGATAAATTATGTTTTCAAGACAGATTAGAGAGAAGCCTAAACAGTTTTGAATTAAAATTTGAGATTGAAAAGACTTTGTGTGTGATAATAACAAAGCTAGAGGTAAAGTTACTAATCAACATTATTTATTTGTTTGTCCCAATTTACAACTTTTTAATGCCGCTTTTGATAGCTAAAATAATGGTGAAATACAATCGCATAGAACTAGGTGGGCGGCTTCTGGTCACCATTTTAATATCACAATATTTCAAATTTAACGTACCTATCCCTAACGGAGTAATAAATGTTAAATCCGGAGTTGTCAATTTGGTTTTATTGTGTTCGAAAGTGAACATTAGTGTTATTTTTAGGGCAAAGTGTGGGATGGCGACAGTGATAGTATCGGTTAGGAATGATTTACGTTTATGGAATGACTTCAAACTTCACAGTATAGATTTCATGGAAATTAAATTTCGTAAGTTCAGAGAGGTTGGGCAGAGAGTTCAGATAATGTGGGACACATCAAATAGTTTCATAGTAACTAATCTCCATACAAATGAAGCGAAATGTCTAATTCGTACGCTCCGGCTCATTGTGGAGCCAATATACATGTAAATGTGATTTTCATTAGACATCAGCACCGCATTAGAGCGCCGATGCACGTTTCAATGATTACACTCTTTGCATTTTAATATTCTATTTACTTTGTTACTTCTAAAAACTTTATTAAACTCGCAGAGAAGTGTTTATTACGAAAAAAGACAACCATAATTTTTTAAATGCAATAAAGTATTCGAGCAAAACTTACACTGAGTAAAATGCTTCCTCTAATGACTTTATTTGAACACTAGAAGCACCTCGCGGTTTCACCCGCGTTAACTACTATCCCGCGGGAACCATTAATTTTTACGAGATAAAAGGTAGCCTATGTCGTCCGGGGATAGCATAGCTTCCCAACAGTGAAAGAATTTTTCAAATCGGTTCAGTAGTTTCGGAGCCTATGCATTACAACCAAACAAACAAAGTTTTCCTCTTTATAATATTAGTGTAGTGACAAAATATAAGAATACCTGCACGCGCACCTACAGATATGAACATAATCCTTAGGTTGAAGATAATTATGTGAACGTCAATCCAGACCGTGGTTACCAATAAATTCTTATTTATATGTATGAGGAATGGTTGAGGACAAGTGGCACTGGCCAGTGACCATATTTTGCAAAGTATATAAACCAGTCCTAAACCTATTGTATTGGTACATAATGATTCTCTATAATTCAATAGTTATACTACAGGCCAGAATTTTTGCAATATTGTTATACTGTTTTGTATTGTTGTGAATAACACTCATTCGATATTGTACGAGTAATCTTGGTAAATTGTATGACATTATTAAAATGAAGGGGTATCAATAGTCGACGTCAAATTACTTGATATTCAAACAGGCATTAAACCGTGTCGATAAATATAGAATTATAGTGCTACGTGTAGGTACATATTAATCTGAGACGCTTGAGATAAACGTTATCAAATAAAACTGGTACAAAATGGAATTTATAAACAGCATTCACAATAACTTTAATCTGATAATTGAATACATATCGGTAGGTATAAACTTTTAAACTAGACGTAAAATGAGCATTATGTTTAAAAATATGTTAGTCAATAAAAGCATTGCAGATCCAACTTTAACATTATACGTGGATGAAGCAGATATTGGTACAGTTTATCTAGTTCTGTCCTAACTACTATCTAACTGGCAGTAGCAGACGTCAAAATTACAGGTTAGAGGTCCAACTCGGCTGGTGTTAAATTACAGGCTGGAGTGAGGCACGTTTTCATCGGCCTTTTCACGGCAAAAGAGGCACCTGTGAAAGAGCGTACTAAGTGTACCTACAGGTGTGCAGTTTGAATAAATTTAAAAACTGGTAGCGTTTTTATGCTACTACTTCGTGCAAGCATAAAATAAAGAAAAAACTTTGGTTAGTGCTGTAAAGTATTGTAGGGGCACAAGAATATAATTTCTATACTATAGACGTAAGCAACAGCATTAACTAGTCTGAGGATACATGAAAGTACAAGTGAGATTAGTCTCGCAGCTCCAAACCAGATTTCATTGTCCTAATACCGATGTCGTTACTGACTTGAAAACAAAGGCTCAACACACTCCAACGTCTTGAAATACGAGTCGGCAACAACGCGTCAAGATTCGGTTATGAAAAGACGTTTTCAACTCGAATGAAGCGGAGCTAATGTAAAATTCATTAGTCTTGCTGCTGAGGTATCGCCCTCATAAAATTACAAGCTTCGTTGAGCTGAGGGCTTTCTTTCAACCGGTTGTTTTTTAAAACGAGTAATAAGTCGGGCGTCACTGTTGAATGTTTCATGTGTATAATAATGACGTAGAGTACAGATTGCTTTTAAAATTATGTAACGAAATCTGAGCAAGCGTTCACTTTATATTCTTATGTTGCCTTCTAGATCACAGCCTCTTAAGATTCGCCGAATTGTAATCAGCGGAGTGTCATCTTAATGCTTATTTTTCCCCTAATTGAATACAGATTGAAACCCTAACTTAGCGTTCTGATCTTTTATTTGGAGATCTGCTACGTAAAACGGATTATTGTATTGCTATCCCCTTGTCAGCTATAGTCCGGAGTTTGTATAACTACAATCAATGGAAGTCGGATAATAATGATCTCGTTCGTCAAATCATGCAGTAGCCGCCTTGGAATGCCAGTAAGAAATCATCACAGTCATCTAAATTTCTCAATATAACATTACATACATCCCGATATATCGCAAAGGTGCTCTAAATAACTTTCGTCTCGTCGCCACGTTTAAAACAATGGGCAATAAGAATGCAAAAAGCAATTCTAGACATTAAAGCTTAATCTGTGCCAGATGACTGGATTGTATCTGTTGAGAGCTATGGTAATTATACTAGTGACTTTTATATGCAAAAGATTTCGTGCTATCTCCAGCAACAACAATTTTAACGACGACATTTCCATCTTCACATCAACAGCTCATTGTGTTTCCACATCAAAGGTCACATTAAATTAGTTTATGTAAGGTTGCTTTCGTGACAACGTAATTTGCTTTGGTTTGTTGTCATAATACCATTCCAGTTTTGGAACCAACATTGTGTGTTAAATTAATGTCTTTTGAAGTACCTACCTACCTACTCGTAATTCAGTGTTTTAGCGAAAATATTTTTACCAGTTTAACGTTATTTATTTTGCATTTATACTACATAAAATAACTGTTTATTAAAGTCATAACATAAATATTCCACAATACCTATACTTAGACAGAAAAAAAAGTAGATTCCCGGTCTCAAATTTCTTTCACGACTGCCCCCACCCCCTATGCCATAGATAGACTCGATAAGCACCGAGTCAAATCAACGCCAATCACGTCAGCAGTAACCCCGCACACACTCGTACACCCCACACCAGCATGTCTCGGGGGAGACCACGCGTCGCGACATCTACTGCGTGACTAAAATTTTACTGCGTGGACCCTCTTCTGGATAGTTGAGAGTAACGTCCTATCTAAATAAAATCAGTTTTAAATTCTAACGTCACACCAGTTTAGTCACTGGTATTTGAAAAACATTAATTTAACATTCGGTGCGTTTTAGTATATTTTTTTGTATTTTAATACTATCTCACTAGGTTTCATGTCAAGTAATGATGTGATCAAAGGTTGCTTGCTGGTGGACTGGATTGTAACGGCTGTTGCTGGAACAGCGTGTATTAGATTTAGCAAAAACATTATGATATCTACCTATATATTTTTTTAATAATAATGCTGAGATTGTAACAGTTAGACTTCATAACAGTTGCGAGTAACGTGTTACAGTAAAGAAAACATCAGACAGCAACTCACTGCACCACCACCGCTCGTCTTCAGAGGGTCCACATCCCGTCGGCTTGTGCGTGACCGAAATTTTACGCCATACTCTGCCTCTCCCTGTATAAGCGACACCAAAAGTACAATGGAAAACAAAAGTTTAAAAGTTTACTTTTGAATGATTAAATATTATTTTGATTGAACGTGCGAACTTAAATCAATGCATAAGGGATGCTATTGATTAGTCATTCTATTTTTTTGCTCACTCGATGACATTGTCGAAATCAAATATTATTCACGCGAGTATTCAAAGATTCAGAAATATGAAGTACATATCAAACTTTTTTTGACGCGTGAACCCAATCAGCTAATCCGAGACTGAAAAAAGTAATTACATTGAAAAGTCAGCAGACCTTTTTCAAATTCACGACCCACCCTAAAACGAAATAGTGAAGTCTGCAAAATAATAATATTACCCGAAAGACTTGACTCATGAAGTGTACTATGTCCGGATAACGGCAATTGGGACTGTTATAAAAACTTTTTCTTTGTTTTATTCGCTTTTCGGTGGAGCCTTCGGAGCCTTTTGTTGGGATTCGTCTGGACTCCAAATCGTTTTCCAATAGTATTTTATATGTAATGGACAATAACACATGCCCCTGGGCCCATTGTGAGACGCACGTTTATATTGATGACCTGCTCATAACGGGCAAGGATTTAAACGAACATTATGTCTTTTATTGTTTGTGAAGGATACTCAAAGCCGTTCGTAAGTAAAACTTGATCTGCGATTTTATGTGTTACCATTATGGCACATCCAGGATGAGAAATGGAACACTAAACAGCCCATTTCCATTGTAAAAATCCTTCCTTAATAGATTCAGTATTCAAAAATAAAATTGTGTATAATATTAAAAAAAATATAATGTAACTACATTACCTACGTAACTAAACACATGCACACTTTATGGTATAATATAATAAAAAGAGTTGGAAATTAACTCCGCCGCTCTCACCAACGTTGTCATATCCATAAATTACTTCCACAACACTCGTTTATAACTGAAATAGTCGTAAAATGCACTGAAATGGTATATTTCCTTTGCGTTTTAAAATCTTTCCGGACGCAGTTATGAATGTTATATGACGACGGGAATTACTGTCTGTCCGTCAGACAGCTGGCGCCATTTATATAAATACAGACAGAATGATCGTGGACAAGGATAACATTTAGAAAACTATTAGAAACGTGTACCTACTTGAGCAAATTGTATGACTTTAAAATGACTATAGACACGATTTATCTTTCTCAAACAGTACAAAAATCAATTTTGAAAATTTACCGAGTGCTAGAGTGTTACAGTAAATGTTTAATTTGAATCGCAAGACTTGGTTATGAAAGTAAATCTTGAAAACCTAAGCCTCCTAAATCACTAAGAAATTTAACACCATTACGCGTACCGTGCATGCAGACCGTGAACTATAAAACCATGAGACTAACAATCTTAGGCTGGAAATAGACGATCATGCCACCGCGAGCTGCCGTCAAGTGCAGTATTGACGTTAACTGCACGAGGATTGATAGTGGCGAAGGGTTACATCGATTTTATTGTCAGGCGGTTAGTCCGGCGCCCGCGGGTTCGGGGGAATTTTCAATCATGACTCGGGCTAGTGGTGCGGTCGCGGTTTATTTTCGCTCTCAATTTAACTTCAGAGGTTGAGCGGTCGATGTTGAAATGCAAATTCTTTCGGGAAGTTTCTTTGTTATGCGAATGTGAGTAGTTTATATTCTGTCCTGATTCAATCTCGGACGGTTCATTTAATAAATCGAATGGTATGCTTTGCTTTGCCCGTGGAATTTTTTGGTTGAGGTGTGTGTAGTGAATCAATTTTGGACTTCTAATACTGATTTCGTTATGATTACTTACTATCATGTTAACAAATGCTTACAGATACATATATTAAGTTTAATTAAAAAAAAAGGAATTAATTACCTAGTGTTGTCCAACACTAGTCAAGATTGACATTTACTGTTCTGTTCCATGCTATAAACATTAGTAGGCAGTTTATGTGCTTATATCGGTTGTTTTATCCCTTTCTGTAACTGCCGATACAGTTTAGGTAGCAGCTTCTGCTTTAGCTTGAGTCGTGGAACTATTTCCAGCTTTATGTGACGAGCCTTCAACTTGACTTGTGGTGATTATTACGGCCGTAAACATTATTTGGAGAAAATGTGTTCATATTCATTAAATCAAATCATAAAAGTAAGAGTCCAATAAATTGTATGAGATTTACGAATGCATTTATATTAAGTAACTAGTTAAGTTAAACATAGTAGGTACTGGTATCATGTGAGACTCGAACTAAATAAATAAATGCCAAATATTTTGTTTTATTTCCATAATAATTATTGTATGGAATCTAATGTGTGAATGCAAAATCGAGGACTTTATTAAGTTATTTCAGTAAACCGTGTTTTTAACACACTTTGATAACAACAATTGGACAAACAAACCACATTGCAATTCAGACACAGAAACGTTATAATAATTAAACAGAAACATTAGATATACCTACCGTGTTCCCACGACCCTCCCGCAACCCGCGCAAATCAGGAAATTGACGAGCGGATATTTTAACGATTTCCGTTCAAAATAAAGCAGTGCTAATTACCAACCCTCCCATAGGGGTGCCGCATTGTAATTTACCAAATGTTGGCGTATGGGGTATAATGGGGTGGTTTGGGTCAATGAATTGGCTCCATACCTAATTGTGTGGAGTATGTTAAATGAGCAAGTTTGTTCTATTCCCACTGTCTCCGCTAGTTAACCGTAGAGATGATGGAAAGTTTATTGCTCAACGTGCCCACTGACATATGTAACAGTATTTCACAGCATTCCCACAAGAAATAGGTAAGGTCGAAAAAAAATAAACAAAGTTTGACAATACTTATGTATTGTCACAACGATCTATATAAACGCTATATACTTACGTAATTGAAATATGAAGAACAAAACAAAATAAAAAGCAATTTTAATATAATAAAGTAATTACATAATTATTTACAGTTATTAGGAAAATCTTATTTAATCTTATATTGGGCAATAAATAACCAGTGCATCTGCTTCTCCCTACAAAGACGACAGTAATCTTAAAACAAGTGTTGCCAAAACTTTTATTGATCTTCCCTCAAGGGTCGCAAACTCGCAGTTGGGGCATCCTTTTTTCATGTGATGTTCTCAATAAATTACATCGATCGGGGATTATGAGCCGCTCCTTATAAATCCGGCGTGCGGGCGTCACGTCCGAAAGTATCGCAACTGGTATCGACTATAGAAAGTATCGCGCCCGAGGGACGCGGGCCGGTTGCGAAGGGCGATCGATGCAAGGGAAGCGACGCTAGCCGCGAAATCACTGAGATGAGATACATATACACACATTCTCGTTCTTGTCCTAGTTGATACTGGCTAGGTGTCTAATGATGTGTCTACAAATTAAGTATCGACTGTTTTTTTATGGTTCAATGGTGTCAAAATGAGTGCATTGTGTGAAGTTATCTAGCGAAAATCGTTTCGTTTGTTGTTTGTAGTAAAGTACGGGTTGGTAGAGCTAAATATAAAGTTGACTTTTAAGCACTAGATAATTATAGGGGGTGTATTGGTAGAACATTTATTACGCCTAGCTGATTTCTTAGAGATTTAAAGGTAATACGAACAGACTTAGACAAAATAATAAATTGTCACCTAAAATTGAAAAATAAAATGTGTCCGTCTCACAATCTCTCATCGATGCAGTGAGCTAGCATAAACTTTTTCAATATCAATGATTGAGTCTGTAGACTTGGGACCATCACTAAATATGAAACAAAAGTTTTTCGCTAGACTGTAAACTTTGACTGCCATCGACAAAGTTTCTCTCGCATCTAAAAGTACAAACAAACTGAATCTCCGATGCAATAAAAGTCAAACCTCACATCGCTTTGTCCTAGAAGCGGAGATACGGTCGGCGGTTTATCGAACATAAATCCCGAAGCCACCGCGATCCGAGCTCGATACAAACGCTACACAATCGAAAGGTTCCGGAATAGACGCCCACCGCGCCTGTCGGAACGGTGCACTGTGCAATGATGGATGAAATTTTCGTCTACATAAACGTCAAGTCCCGACTACTGAAAAATCACGCTTGAAAATCATTAAAAAGTAAATATAATATATGCATAATGATATTCAGAGGATAAGGTCGTAACATTCAAAAAGTAGTAAGCGATCATAAGCTTTAAGGCAAAGCATTTGCGTTGGGCATTATTTTGTTAGCGTGATGGCATAGAAATCGAACACAGCTATCCTCTGAACATCACTATGAATATGTATAACTCTTTTCAGTGCGTAACATTTCAGTAGTCGCAGTTAAGTTTTCGAATGGAGCGTTTTGCAACTCAGCCCATATTTATGGCGCGAAAGACTTCATTACACGACACAGTAGAAGATTGGACTTATTTTTTTGTTTAAGTGGAGTAAGTGAAAAATAAAAGTACTGGTATGATGTGTACCACTCGTGGTGCGAACCGCCCCAGTAGGTGCGGGATTTGCCGAGTGAGACGTACATACATTGACAAACGGCGTGCGAGGACACATCGTTAATCATACTTTTTCGAAGGGGATTTGTTAATGTCGGGGTGGTGGACTGCGCGCTGTCAGTTTACTTTTCAACACAGATAAAGTCTTTGTCAAAATAAACGAGTATTATGTCTTTAAATACAATTTGATGTAGTTAAAATACGAGGAAAATGGTAATTATATCTCTGTAATCGACCAAGAGTACAGTTAACACACGAACAATCATAATTATATTCTAATAAGAAACTCCATGGTGTTGGAAACATTAATTTTATTATCTGTGGATACTATATTGTCTGTGCGGATTGACATGACATTGTGATTGTTGAGTGTGTGGCTCGCCCCCCCTTCTTCTCAATACAGCGAACAGTGCGGACGTATTTATTTTATTTTATTCCCTGCCTGCTACAATACAAGTCTTTTCTCGTTCACATGGTAACAGTAACCTATATATTATTATAGTAAACAACACCATACATATTACAAAAAGTAAAATCTTTAATTATGTAAAGTGGCATAATAATTTAAACTAAATTCTAATTTCTGTAATAATATGACACTTATTTTCCAAAGAAGATACGTATGAGCATTTAAATTACCACAAGTGTTTTCAACATAAAAGTCATAGTAATGATTATGTTCCCGTTTATCCGTTCGTGTCATATGACATTTAACACTCTTTTTAATGTATACAAATTAAAGCGAGAGAGCGTACACTGCCTGATTAAAAGATGGTGCCGGCTTTCATAAAGGAGTAAGTGGGTCTGTGATAGAAATATTTTATACATGTGATTCAAAGTGGGTAATTTCACAGAGCAATATATGAATGGGAGAATTATACACCTCGCTGTTGCCAGTTTCCAATAGAATTTAGCCTGCACCTGTTCAAGTTAGAAGTGAATTTTTAATTTTGTGTCAATTTAATAAGCAAGAATAATCATTTGTGTGAGGAGTATTAGGCCATAATCCACGGAGATGGTCTGGAATGATGAATCATATCTCCGAAACAATTCTTGGGCATGCCCGAGAATTGTGTCGATGTTTTCCTTCTCTAAAAAGCTAGTGATAATACTAGGGATATAATATTAATACTGGGCGTTTAAATTGATTACCCCTAAGCCCCGTATCAGTAAACACAAACCTTCCCTTCCACTCTCGACTTCTAAGTGACACCATAAACTGCCACTAATAATAATAAAGCTCATCAACACTGCGATGCAGTTGTATTAAACTTTACTACCACAGCTACCACTAACGTTTACGACACTGGATCAAGCCAACTGACTGTTTAGGACACGCTGACGTGAGGGTGACTTAAAATCAATGACGGTTTCAAAGGATGAAGACTAGTGACGCTCTAATTGGCAGTGACTTTTAGGGTCAGGTAACTGTTAAGTAATCTGTGCTATTGCTCCGGTAGACTCGGGCCACCTAAAGTACAGGTCATCACATAAATATCATCACTTCTGATATTATCACTTCGCATACTTCAGCAGAACCAGTGTTTTAATTTAAGTCTTCCCCTTTTGAAACTGTCATTGCTTAAAACATGGCTCAATTGACTTCATAGCTTCCGTGGCGTGTGTGTGAGGAGTGGAGTTGCGGGTGCCACTCCCGTACAGGGTATATATTTGTGTAAACCTCAAGTATCTACTTGCTCTGAGTCTGGTTATTTGTGAACCATGGTCCTCGTAGTTCCCGATTGCATGATCTACGTATGTAATTGTGACGCTCACAGTTATCTGAATTAAACATTATTGTAACACTTGTTTCTCCAATTAAATATCCACTAACGGTCGAGTTACCTACTACATTATAATATTTAAAGTAAAGTTGGTGAGTCAACCACGCGGGCAGTCGAGATAACAACCAACTCGATAAGAATCAAATTTCTTGTACTGTTTTCACTATCTAGTAATACGTAATTATCTGCCGAAAATACTCGTTAAGTTAACATTTAAAGTGTAGTTAGACAAATTAATCACACATTTTCTGTCCATAGCTAACAAGTTACCGCATTTCCGAGTTCATTAAACTTGCATAAAACAAGAAAAAACAGCATTAACTATCAACAAACTTCGCCGTCAACCTCTTGTCCTATCACAAAGAAAACAAAGAACATCGCCGGCAAAATAAAGAGCCATTATTTATGCAGCGGAGATTTGAATGCCTAATGAAAAGACTACAGTTGAAAGTTTAATAAAGTTCGCGTTAGAGAAAGAACCGTTTATGGGCGAAGTTCTTTGCATTGGGGAGAAATGATACAGGGGAGCGGACATTGTAAGGGATGACGACAAAAGAGTCGATGTTTGTGCAAGATTAGGTGATACCAAAATGTCGCTTAAAGTGAGTTTGTATTTAATCGTCGAATTATAAGCAACGGGACCAGCTAAAATAATTTGATATTTTTATGATTTTGGTATCAAAGCATTAGTTTCACTACAAAAGCTGACCAAACGACTCAAATTTGTGCAAGAGAAGTTAAGGGCAAAATAGGTGATAATAATATTGTTTTACAAACAGCCAATAGTTTTGTTGAGAATAACGCTGAAGTCAGCCTTCCAACAGATCTATACCAACAACAGACAAAGACAATATAATAAATATTGACATTCAGAATCCGTTAAATCCTGTCCATATTGACAAAAGGTTACGTCCATCGGCTGTGGACAAACATGGGCCCTCGTCCCACACCGCTACACCTACAAATAAACACACCTAGACTATATAAAGCTATTTAATTCACGACTAACGACTAATCATAGGAAACATTTGTGAATCACACTTTTTAACATGTGTAAAATCCAATGAATCATAACTAATGGCTAGCAAAAATTATAAGCTCATGTTTTTTTGTGATTAAGTGTAGATGAAAAAGCTCTGTCTTATACAACTCAAACTTTATCATAATGCAGATAATTTTAAATCGAAACTGTAGTTTAACTTCGCTTGAGATCTTCAACACCAATATTACCTACTATCTACCATGACTGCTGGTACTACACCTCTTTTGTTATACTACTCAACTTCATCCGAGTTGCCAGTTTGGATATCTACAAAACTCATGACTTTACTTTTGATGACATTGTTAGTTTGTACGTTTACATCGGCTCGTTCCATTATGTGGATGCGAGCTCTGGTATTCACTAATAGCTCCACTGGCTACCCGTGGCGTGCGCGGGGGAATTAACGCCGGTGCTATCGCATGTTCGCACCTCTTCAGAACCGACGGTAATTGAATTCTTTTTTACCAACTCGTTCAAGTTTTCCCTTTTAGGTCTTTGTTACGTTCGTGCTTGTTGAATAGTTCGAATGCCTTCTCATTTTCGTAATAATCATGTTTGTTTTGTTCGTTGTTCTACTGTATTTGTTGTTTACCTGCTGCGCCAGCAGCTTCGTTTGTGTTGACTGTGATGAAGATTGATGATGATGAATAAAATAATTTGTTGTTACAGTGGTAAACATAATTTGTCACAAAACGTTTAAATAATTTGACAAGTAGGAATTAATTACTGGTGTTTCTGTAAAAATATTACAGCTTAGCAACCTCACAAACAAGCTTATAAACCTAGGAATACATTATGACGCTGATTGTAACTTTTGACATGCAAGATTATAAGTGTGACCAAAGTGCACTCATTATCCATCTAAATAAATACAAAACACAGGTTTGACACAGATTTACACTAGTTTTTGCGTGTGTCCAAATCACACTATGATGAAATTACACTTACACGGTTTGTTTTGGTTAGTCAGTACCTATTGAAACAAAACCTAGTACGTGGTAGTTATAGGTAGTAAGGTATTTTAATAATGTTATTACGAAACTTTCAGGCAATCTCCAAAACATTTTTACCCATAATAATAACTCATAACTTATTACAAATTCCACAAAAGTTTTTTCAGTTTTCCTTCAAACAAATGTTTTCCGAAGGCCCCAAAACAAAGCTCAAGACTGTTAACTTATTCACGTCCGTACAATCATCGATACAAACTGTTTCTTACTATATTATTCTCATACACATCAACAAAGAAACTCCAACCTTATCCCACTGCGATAAGTTTAAATGTTCACAAACCAAGTTCCCGAAATTCGGCACCTGTGACCTCATGCATCAATGTAAAAATAGAAGGTTTAAAAAAGGCTTATTCGTACGTGATATGGGAAAAGGGAGGCATTTTGTGTAGAAAGAGGTTTTCAGCTCCTTTTGTGCGAAAATATTGGTTAAAAGATTTCAATAGGTTCGGTTAACTCCAACGCACTGCTGGAAAATCCGACTGCAGGACAGAAACATAATTATTATCTATTCTAAAAAATTATAAATTTGAGACTTATATGACTGTCAAAAAAAATCTCTATAGCTTATAATAATAGCGTCTCACGTCACCAACACGTCTAACAGAAATACTAACCACTATCTAGAACTCCAGGAACTACAAACTACTACACGGAAATACAAGGAACTGCAAGGCTACCCCGACGAGAGCGTCAGAACCAATAAATACCTGAGATACACAACATAATTTGCTGTCTGCTCTGCATACCTCAAGCATGCATAGGTACTCTATATTTGTTACATTACAATGCTTATCTATAAATATTACAACAATCTCTACGAACAAATTTAAAAGCTGTTTATTAAAACTTTTATCTTATTTCACTAATCAACGACGACGCAGTGATGCCGACAAACTCTTCAAGCCAAATTAGTAACGGCCATACTAACTATTGTGTTATCTACGGTAATGGGCAATTACTAGCCGCCCACGCTCACCCTGTTACTGGCATAGTGTGTAGGCGGCTTATTGCCCAAGCGCGGAAACAGCGCAACATCGCGTCGTCTGTAATTAGCCTTAGACCCTTTGTCTAAACTTTTTAAGGGCATTATCGGAAGTCAGCTAACTTTGGAACTTAGACTGTGAGTTTACCCTTAGCTAAGCTGTTAGGGAATTACAAACTTTATAGTAAACACGTTATGTTACATTATGTTGTAACATCAGAGTACGTAATTTTAGTTCGAAGTACAAACGACCTATAGACGTTAGTGCTAAGGAATGCTTGTTCAATGAACGTTAGGGCGAATGAACGTCTGAACAAATTAATTAGTATAAGTAATTAATTAGTAATTAAGTAGTTAAACCATTAATAGACTTCTTTAACTAGACAGAAAGAGACGTTTTCATATTCAATTGGTTCAATCAAGTTCACGTTCCCTTGAACCTTGAGGGCTTGGAAACTTCGACATCAATTTAATGGAATGACATCACAACCAGCCAACTCTACCAGCACCTTTTGATATTTTTGATGATATAATATTATACGAAATACATACATACATACAGTAGCTAGGAAAACCGGTAAATACCTACTTTAGAGTCCAGAAACCTTTAAATTTAGCTCAAACAATACCCTATTTTCTCACAACACCGAATTTCATGCTAAGCTTAGAATGGAACTAGCTTTCAAAGACAGCTGTCAGAATACCTAGAAAAGGGCTGATCAAGAAAACTGCCTATCCTGTCTCAGATTTCTAAGAAACCGCGAGCTCCGCTTTAATCTGAACTACAGAAGTATTGTCCGGCAAAAATCCGTAACAATCACCGGCGACCGATATATACTTATTGTAACTTCATAACAAAACAATAAGAGCTCGCCCTCACACCGCCAGTTAAGAAACAACTTCCTTAACTCTTCAACACGGCCCAAGTATTACGCAAACAGAATTCTATTTACTGACCCTTCCGAACTCCCACTAAAGTTTAACGCATTATTTACAAAAATGTACCGAAAACTATATTAGAGAGCATTCCAAACAGTGTACGACGTTCATATACGTTCATACATAGACATTACTTGAACTAACCGAGTTATAATTAATTCTTATACAATTAAATTAGGTAACCATTCCAGACTTTCGTTTAATATTATCCGCGACAATGTCTATCATCAAGCAAATGAGAAGCTTACGAAGCAAGTTTTCATTATTATTACCAATCCAATTTAGACTCAAACTTCATAACATAAAGTCTAAATTATCTCAGCCTGTCGTCGTTTGCGGTCAGACCTATTAAAGTTAGCGTAAAAGTTTTACAACAGGTTGCTTCGTTTATTGCCGTACGAAAGAAACATAAAACTGAAATGTATCAGCAGTGAGTGTCTGCGGGTTGAAAACAAAAAGAGATGGCGCTTGACACGGTCGTAAAGAGGCTTTACTTAATTTTGTGGCAATTTTTTTGCGCCACAAAATGTCTATTTCTACTGAGATACTAAAAGAACCGCCAACTTGAAGATTCGTGAAAATGACGCGATTAACATAGGCGGGTTCAAGTTATGAAAACAGAGAAGCTTTAAACCTAAAATTTTATATTACTTACCTTCCAGTAAGACTCGACAAATTGGTTTCTTTGTCGTTAACGCAAATAGAAACGTTGGAAATTTAACAGAAGCACGTGACGAATTCTATTCCGTAGAAAACTAGTACACAATAACTTGACTAGACACGCAATCCCTCAAGGGGAACAACAAAAGACAATCTCGGAACAAAATGAAGAATTTGAATTAATTCCCCATTACGTTGCAAACCGTGTCAGCCTCGAAGAGTTGCAAAAAATATCCGCACCCACGCAGGACCTCCGCAAGGTCGTTCACGTAACACAATCAGAGTGCGTTGACCCCGGCTGCAGATAAGGCCACAGTCGGGCTGAGGTAGATGAGAATACCGCAGATGACGTCACAGTCACTATGGGCGTGGATGAGAACGCCGCAGATACGGTAAAGCTTGAGAGAGAGTGGGATTGAAAAGTGGACGGAGCGCGATTGCCAGACCTTTGACTCGTTGCTCAAAACTAAAACAAACGCTAGTTTTGCCACATACTATGTAATGATCTACGTCTTCCACATAATAAAAAATGCCTCATGTGCATTGTGCAGTTTTAGAGCCCATTAAAATGAAGCGTATTAGTTAACGTATTAAGCACATTTTCAATTAAACAGCAGTTAACCTTTATTGACAAAGTAACTTTAATTTTTTTTCCGGTCCGATCATCATGGTTCTAATCTTCCGAGTCAGATGTAAAGCTAACCCACTTCTACTGGCTCTGTGTTCTGTGCCCCGATTAGCTCACAGTTACTACGACAGATGACATTCCAGGTTAGAGCGAGGCGCTTTAAAATTTTATGACTCGCAAACCATAATGCCTTGCTCTTTGTGTACTGACGCTGCACTTCTCTACAGCAAATGTTGCAAGGGTAAACTATCTCTTATGTAAAGTTACATTTACTACAAAGGTGTTTAAAAGTAACGAGTTATTTGATACCAAACAATTTTAGTTACTGCATCTTTCATACTTGTAGTTCTTTACGAAGATTTAGCTCGTATTATTTAAGAAAAAGCCGACACGAAAGCGACCAAAGTTATTAAGTTTTTTTAGGTACCTACCTACATAATTAAATATATCTCTTTAGTTTGTATTATTTCTATATAATCTATGTCAACATTACTAATATTCGCTACAAAAGGTATTAATCACTGTCACAATCATTACAAATATAAAGCAAAGAGTGATATTAATACCCAGTAACCAATGTAAGGAAACTCAAGCCCGCATTCACTCGTTCCGCAAAGTTATTCGACGTCCCTTTTTTGCTCTATTAGCTGTCAAATAAAATATCGAGCTGACCAGACAGCTGTAGCCTAAAATGGTAGTAGAGCCTTACGTAGCTGCCGACTGTAAAGGCAATAAATAGACATAAGGAGAGAAACAACGCGGCTGGAATGTAAGTACCTGCGTAGCGGCGCTCCTCAGGGCAACAGCTTTGGGCCAGTTTTAAACCTTCTTCTTTTTAGGGTTCCATACCCAAGGGGTAAAACGGGATTCTATTACCTTTGCTGTCCGTCTGTCTGTCCGTCCGTCCGTCTGTCACCGGCTGTATTTCATGAACCAAATAACAAAAAATACTAAAAAAATAAAATAAAATAAATATTTAAAGAATGGGGCTCCCAAAACCAAACGTTAATATTTTCCGATTTTTATACATAAATGGTACGGAAACCTTCGTGCGATGAATGATGGTGAGTATATTTGCGTGATGTTAAGCGTAATAACCGAACGGTGGTGATCAATAACTTTGGATTGCAAATCTTGCACTACAGCAATGCGAGCCAAGGATTTTAAACAAGCCCTTTAAAAATGCACACTACTGCAGTGCTTTACCGTTGCAAATCTGCAATGACGTGGTGCTCCTACTGCTCAAACTGTCTTGCAAAAGAGTGTTACCATAAACTCTTCCCGCCGTAAGTACTCAACTTTCTCCGCAATATAACTGGTGATACCAATAAATAACTAAATGAAACCGTATCGACTGTTAACACTGAAATATTCAATAGCAATAAACTTGTCTCCGATCTCTCGAGTGCTGTCTAACAAGTTACCGATTGTCTTTTTGTCAGACGCGATAGCAATCGCTAACAAAGGCTGTTACAAACGAACACGTTCCGAATGGAGTCCAAACCTATAGTAACGATCAACTCTTTAATTTGTTATTTAAATGATAACTCTTAAAGCTTACACCATACGGTTCAAAATATTCCAATCGCTGCCCAAAATCGTAGTACTGTATTGTAGGCCATTGTCATGTAGCCGACGATACAACTACATGTAACTGTTGAGAATTCCAAAAACAACTTTATTATCTTCAAAATGAGGACTTACTATTTCGAAATGATACATTTCCGTCATCGAATAGTTGTATTCGATACGTACCTGCAATAAAAGAAAATATATTAGAGATGGACATCATCAATACACGCATTTCTTAGAGAAATCCAATGAAACAAAACACTTATTGCCTATCTGATGCGAGTAATAAAATTATAAGTATTCATTACTGCAAGGCGATAGTGTTAGAGGAACGTGTCGGTTGGTTTTGTTCGATATAATTCACAAAGTAGTAAAATTCTAGCTTTATGCCTTATTATCGGTAGATCATACTTACTTAACTGCGTCTGTGTGGCTTTTACGACTTTGAGTAAACGTTATCACTTAGCTCTTTAAATAATAAAGTATTTTTCAGTGAATAAGTGGTTTGCAAGCTCCAAAGATGAGTTTCTATTGAATTTAAGTGGATTTCAGTGATTTAAGAGATTTGGGCACTTTGTGATTTTAGCAAATTGATAAATGTTTGAATAGAAATAATATTGAGATCTTTTATAATATTTATGTTTTTTTGTGAGTTTTGAAAGGCATTACATTTTGGAATAATAATATACCTACACTTCTAATAATACCCAAAAATCTAACTGCTATCTGTCACTATCTCATTGGACATTCCTAAATAACTCTATCTGTCCAACAATATCGAAAACAAATTGATTCCATTAACAATCTCAAAACAATCACGAATTTGTCACACGGCCGACTTTAACACCTTCCATTAAACCATAAATTGATAACATTCACATTATTAATCAAACGTTAGATTTGTCACTTTCCCCTGAGCCGATAGCGTTCCATTATCCCAAGTGTCGCGACACTGAGGACACTCACGGAAACTGTCGGACAGTCTCGGACACTTGTCGACACTCGGACGTAGCCAGATAAACCGCTGCATGTGAATTATTCACGAGCAGAGAGAGATATGGCATCAATCTGTGAATGAATGTCGCGCGAGGTGTCCCCGAGACGGTGATGGTAATGTATTGGTGTACTACATTTACGGGAGTGTCTGTCCGGCAAATGAATGACCAAGTAGTGTGGACTTAGGATTGATGGACTATCATCCTGGTTTTCAAGTGGCTACGATAAACTTTAGTAAGTAATAATTATATAGGCCTGTTCGTTCACATCAGACGTACTAAATCTTCGAACATTTTAAAAGTCTGGTTCAATAGATTGCGTACTTACCCACTGCTAGAATCTTTATTGTACTGTTTATTTTATTATGGTGTTATATCGCTCGTCTGGTGGAACATCGATGAAATCGTCAATTTTGATAATTACAGAAGAGACATTCACATATTTTCTTTATTTTGTTTCAAATGTTTAATTTGTTATTCAAACGTATTTTAAAGATATTTTAAAGATTGTATTTATTTTACGTTATAATAATATATTATTGGTATGTATGTATTTATTAGTAATTTGACACCGATGTCAACCGACCCAACTGTATTCTTGCGGTCAGTCTTGTACATCCAAAGGTTGCCTGGTAGACATCTTTTTAAGCAATAAGACCACCCATTTGTCCTTTCTGCGTTGTACTCATTTCGGTGTCAATAAAGAGTTATGTATCTATATATAACTACTCTGTGGTGTTTTATTCTGTTGGCAGTTTTTGGACAAAAAATATACATACGCTCAAGAAGTAAAGGACAGGCTTTTAGCATTCAAATACATAAGACTCATAAACCCATAAATTACCCTGCCCATAAAATAAATATTTTCATATTTCATACACCCAAAAAAGCCGAGATATTTTTCGTATTACTGCGGCAGATATAATCACATTCGAAGCGCTTAATCTTTCAAAAGGCTGACAACAATAAATCATGATCTCGCGATATAAAGAGTAAGCTTATTTTCTATCAACGCCATTATTGCTTCAGAGAGAAGGCAGTATAGAAGCTCAGTACGATAGCTTTACTAGTAGTATAATAATGATTTCCTACTAACGAGGTTTTTTTAATTATTGAATTTTCGAAAAATGTGGGAAGAAAAACATCGCGAGAAGACCATTATTATATCCAAAAACGTTGGAAGATGAATGGTCTTTTTGCAGAATGTTCTATACAGGCTTTGGTTATTGTACTGAGGCCTATAATACAACACCAGGCAAACCTACTCAGCCCGAAATAATAAACACAGGGACAATATCTGGCAATATTATAGGAGTGTGTTCTCGGCTCATGAAATTACATTACAATACAATACAATAACTCTTTATTGAACACCATAAACTTAAAACATTTAACAAAAAGTGCTGTACGTACAACGGGCGGCCTATTTGTACTATTCTACGTTTGTCATATCGTAACTGCATCGATTCCTTGCGAGCTGAAAGTGAGTTTTTGAGGATTTTAGTTTTAACACGCACCTATTTTAATTGGCCTAGTCTGGTGTCGTACTAAATTCTCTCCAATTTTGTATTCCCTTCGGCAACCTAACGTACTGTACCATAGTAGTAGATTTACGGAAACGGCGCGGCTGCCACTGAAATATAAATATAAATCAGGATTGTATGATCCGTCTGATTGATGTATTGTCTGCGGCTACGGAGTTGGTCGCGAGGTTGCTGTGACAAGTAATTTAGAACCGTCTTAGGTATAATGTAGAAACATTCACAATTCTCTATTGAGATGGGCTTCCGTTTGGGTGCCATATAATTATCATACTAGAAGCGCCTCCCGGTTTCACCTAGGTTAACTTCTATCCCGCAGGAACCGTTAATTTTTAACGGAATAAAAAGTAGTCTATTTATGCCTCCCGGGGATAGTGTAGCTTCCCAATAGTGATATATTTTTTCAAATCGATTCAATAGTTTTGGAGCATATTCAATGCAAACCAACAAATAATCAAATCTGTCCTCTTTATAATATTAATATAATAATATAGTATATAAGTATAGATTAATAAACAAATAACGCATCATGTTGTACAATGTACATACGGTTCTTTGTATATAGGTCTCTAGGGAATCGGAAATAACCGTAGTCCCACACACACTCAAACTCGCACGTCGAATTCATGGCGATATTCTCATGAGTGTGAAGTGTGTATTTCTGAAGCACTGATAGAGTTCATACAGTGCCTTTTTCTTGTCCGAGATTAAATCATGAGTCAATACCTACCTTACAAGAAATTATTGGAAATATACCTTTTCAACTCAGACCATATACTATTACCAACTTACACCAGGTTTTGACTTCTAAGTTTTATGGGGGGCTAAAACTGAATTCAGTCGTAAAGTACACAAAAGCAACTTGTTTCTAAACCACGTCTCGCCTACACATTTCCCGATAGACGGTAACCTACTCCGGCGTTAGGTAACGGAAGGAATATGACATTACAGAAATACGGGCTACCGTGTTGTATGTAGCGCCAATCAGAGCTGTCAATCTCTAATTGTATCCCACTTGTTAGGAGAGTTACTGTGAAATAGTACGGTATTGATATTGGAGAGGTTTTAGATCTCTATACTTGTATTTGTGACGTAAAAGCGGTCTTTTATTGGTATTGTTGTGACTTTTAACTAAGTACATTACTTATTGTATCTTTATGTGTACTTATTTTCTCAAAATTAGCAAACAGCAGCAAAAAGTTTCTGAATCTAGAAACTGATTGGTTAATATTTTGAGAATATTAAGAATTTGTTAAAACAAACGAAATCCTCCTACTTCCTAACTGTGAAAACGATTGGTCGATACGATACTCAAAAAAATTTTGACAAAATCGAAAACACCGTATCTAACAAAAGCTTGATTATACAATCTTGTGAAAGTAGCATCGACGGCCTCTATCTCTGATGAAACAAGTAACAAGTATCGCCGACAGCCTCCGATCCGTCCTCTCGATCGCAAAGCTTCACTTTGACGAAGGTAGAACAGCCGTCGGACACCAGTAAAGGTTAATACCACTCGTCTTGGCTAGTTGACTGTAAGACGAATATACAAGGGACGTCAGTCTGCCATGATCACAATTATAACGTAAATCAGCACAAAGGTCAAACGTTATTGTAACGGTACAGTTACGACTTGAGCTAAATCAATGACTAATTTTAACTTATCGCCTCTGTGGTGTAAGATCGCGCAGGGAATGTAAGTAAAAAAAATTAGCTCAAACAAATTTCATCATTTTATTTACATAAAAGTGAAATTGAAGTCCATCCTATTCTAAAACCCTGTAACATCATATTATACTCAATCGCTTTTGTAGAGAGTTGGTGTTTCTATTTACCATAACCCAGTAACGCACGGAAACAATGCAGCAATAGTTATCTCAGCTTAATTGACTTGATTTATCCATTCAGATACGATATCGGAAACATATTCCAAATAAATATCTATATCTCAATTAAGCTCCAATCCAGAACAATTAACTAACTAAATCTTACATAAAAGGCACCAAACCAAATCTAGTGAAAATTATCTAAATAAATTATAGCATTTACCGTCACTATGGACCAAACTTGTTCATACATATTACTTAGAAATGGGTAGGTACATTACCTACTAAGAAACTCAGTTTTCACATCGATTTTATCTTCGTATTTATTACGAAACCTTATTGGTTGTCGAACTTATATTGCGCATTGATTTTCAACCTTATTGTTAAATATTTTCATAAACTAATGTCAAATATTTGAATTGTATGCATCGGTATAACCTTTACGAAGATAAAAGACGATAGCCGAAGCTCATATAAAGTTTTGTAGTAAGTACATGCACAGTGAATGTACGAAATGGCGCATATTGTTCCACTAAATCCGTTTAGTGATAGCCATTTACCGAAAATGTACAGAGTAGGGAGACTCCAATTTACTAATTGTGCCTATTCGTGTCCAAGTAATAAGGTTTTAATTGCACTTGACGTGTACTGGACCTACAGAGGCTATCAGACCCCTATTATTAGTGTGTCAATGTAAACAGTAGGAGAACTTCATTGAAATATCTTTTTTCAAACTCAAACCATAAATCACTCACTGTTTAATTTAATGTATCATACTTTACGTTTTTATGATTCTCTTTGTTAATGAGAATTAGCTGTTTGACTTGTAAAAGTGTGATTTAATTGCCTATTTACTATAAATTCTTTGACTTTGAAAACTTGTTCATTCTCTCTTCATTCTGGATTGGGGTCAGGATTATGTGACGTAACACAACAATAATTTTTAAGAAGTTTGCGTGGATGTTTTTTCAGGTCAAATCTTCTGAATCAAATTTTAGTGAGTTTCCGTTGCTCAATGGAGTTGAAATGTTGCATACCTTGTCAACTTTTGATGAGAGTATACTGTGTTATGGTAAACTGATGACTGTAAATAGATTTTAAGATGGAGGCGGAAGGTATATATGGAAATGTTCAGTGACCTGTAACCATTATAATTGTCAAGTACGTAGTTACGTATTTTATATTACCTAGGTATATTGCCCAAGTAAAAAATACAAAAACTTTCGAATACCTACAACATAGGTTGGAATAACAAAACTATAACTTATTTTACTTTTATTGCCTTTAGGTCGGACGAAACAATTTTGAATGTTATAGGGAGTGAAGTGAAACATAAAACAGAGATCATAGTTTTACTATGTCATAAACCTAGATAAAATAAAATTATCTTACCGGTATAAGGCTTTTTGATACGTTGTGGTTTCTTGGCTTTTCGCAACTGTCAGGTTACACAGTACAGTTATTGCCTATTACAAAGTCACTTATTAATTTTATTTTACCGTATAATACTAAAATTGGTATATAATTGGGGTAGAATTAGTATACAGTTGTTATACTTGCATTCCCGCGTGTCACGGCTGCCACTGGGATGTCATAAACGCTGATTTGTTGATTTAGGTTGTTCCGATGCTTTGAATATTCATTTGGTTTTATATTCATAGATAAGTACGATAACTATGATAATTTTGAGATAAAAATTGTAATTATTCCAGATTACATTTTTTATACTTTACTAGCAGATACGGCCACGCGTTGCTGTGGCTAAAGGTTTTTGTTATTGCGACTATAAATTGAGATGTCAATTATCCTATTGTTAAATTAGATGGAACTGCACACGGTGTGCAAATTTGATTGAAATCGGTTAAGTATTTTAGAAGTCTATAGCGGACAAACAACGTGACGCGTAATTTATATATACTCGTATTAAGATATTAAAAAGATATGCTAGTATTTGACCACTATCTCACCTGTGACAATGTGCTCGAAGGTGGTAAATGTGCTCAGTCTAGAATGGGACTGATTCTAGGGCCGCTGCCGAACACTATTTTACAGAGAAGGATTTAACATAGAATAAAAAATTGGCAATAAAAACATAAAAAGAAACAGTAAAAAAAGTAAAGTGTGCCCTTTCAAAAACAAAACGACAAATTAAACGCTATAATCTATCCAACAAAGCAACAACTAACACAGCATAATCTATCAAATTAACTAAATATTGTTGGCTGATTAGCGACGCCAGTGTAGTTAACAAAGCGAACAGTTGAATTCGATGAATATGAACTGTTGATTCAATTCTACGCTTCGTTGTATTAGTCTGACTGATTGAATACGTTATTCAATTAGACGATACATTTTGTGATGCTTCTTATGTTTTAATTGAGCTATTTCGTTTAACCTTGTTGAATGTGTGTAGTGTTAGCTTCAAGTATAATCGAGACATTTGCTCTAACCTTATTTGACTTTGCGTCTAGTTTGTTAGTATCGAGTTTTGTTGCGTCATCCTTATTAGTATTTTTAGAAGTAAGTATGTTCAGATAAATGGTGGTATTGTTAATATTAATCATCAACATTTCATTGGCATTCATATATTTTGTTAAATATAGAACATAGATATTAACTTTAATTATAGCTTGAAACCTATAGCTATTTATGAGAATTAACAAAACGTTTACCAACATTTTTCATCAATTTCAACTCAAAAAATAATTTAGATGTTCGATTCCACTCTATTTTTTTGGAGCCACATCATTTATATTATTCGACTGCTTGTTTTGAAACAAAACCTTTGTTTTTTGCTCGCAGATCCTAGTCGCTCGATACATGACATAGAGTTGAGACCCCCCGGCGGTCCCCGCGGGACCACCGACATCGCACACCCACTGCGCGTACACTGCGATACATTCAACCTCTACGAAATTATTTTATATCCGGACCTTTAATAACTACCAAAATAAAAATGTCTTTTATTTCAAAGAAGAATTACTCAATAACGACGACTTGAATGGAACACACGTGGAGCTAATCAATGGAGTCAATTCCAAAGGGTGATTGAAGTGGTATTTCTTGAGATATCCAAATATTAATAAACAAGTTATTATGATTCGTATATTTATATTTTCAAGTTTTGTATGAAGCAAGAGTAATAATAGTAAATATTCGACTTACAGATCATTTGAAATAGTAGTCGTATTTGTCGTTTAAATAAATTATGTAATAAACAGTGTTAGAAATTCTCCAATGGTAGTATTTTTTCACTTTTTATTTACTTTTTATCTCAGGTAGGTTTTTTATATCGCAGGCAAATACATTTTGGTTAAAAGAAAAGACAGAAATACATAACGATAGATATTGATACAAAAGCCGTTAGCGATGACAAATGGTATAAAAACCTATAACCATTTGGAGCCCGCACCCCGCATTCTCGAAACCTCTTTCGATATTATCGAACACATTGTTCGCTGTACCCCATAGGCTGTTCCGTATATTCCCCACCCCATAGACCTCGTATAACTCTCGTTGGTAGAGATGAATGATATAGGTACTGATTTACCGGAATGTTGGAAACGGTAATAAATTAAAAAGCAACGGCAGAACTTTAGAATGAATTTGTAAATTATTTAATCATTACCAAATCGAATTTGATGGCGGTCTCACTGGATGGTACTTGACGACGCAGAATATGGTGACCGTGCTTGGCTAATATATAAATATACTATCACGACTTAAACTCTTTCTTTCTTTATTTGTTTTTTGGACTTTGTACTATGGGTCTACTGCATGATAAAGATACCTAATTATTATTATTATAAACGTCAAACAAACAATAACTAAGCTCCGTAACTACTTAAATTTCCAAATATCCGGGAATATTATGATTCAAATCGGATATACATCCCCCACATCTTTGCTTATCTCTCATGATGGGGCATAGTTTCGATTGCAGCACATAAGTCCGCCTGAGGGGGTACGAGCGACTACAAGCGCAAGTTGGCGCAGTCGAGAGGATTCTGTACGAAGAAGTTTATTCTGTAGGTTTGTAGACTTCCTTGTTGTTAATGTTAAATGGTATTTAGAAATAATTTATACAAAATAAAACTTTTCTTGACACTTCAATAATATATTCAGAGTAACTGTTTCATTTGACCTTGTTTTCGTTCTTATACAAAAAGAGTTTCGTACATATACGCTACATATTAACTAAAACAAAATGGTACGGTTGCTCAGTGGAACATGCCCCTAAAATATATTAAAAGTGAGGCGTTGCTTACAATTCCATGAATGAAAAACGACGAGTCCACAACTCAAACCATACGTTCCTTTGAAAAGTCCCAATGATTTATAATATTTTTTGCGCTAAAGTTCCGGGAGTCAATGGTGTTTTTATTAGCAATGACATTATTATGACAAGAGTGTAACAAAAAAATCTTTGTATTGTGAAACTTTTTTGTTCAAAAGACGGATGATTTAAATTGTTACTCAATGAAATAAGAACAGGATGTGAATATTATTGAAATTTTATAACATTATTTTATTTCCCATTGATATGCGAATGATGTAAAAGTGAATTTTTTGAAGCACCAACTAACATTCCACAATAATTCAGGTGAAAATGGTAAAGAGTAAAAGCTTCCCAAAGGTATGTAAATTAAAAAGGGTTATAAGCTGTTGATGTAATATTTATCTAGATGGTGACTTTTAATAGATAAAATGTATCTTTATCGCTATTATTTCCTATCTAAAGCTTATTAAGAAACAAAATAAAGAGACAAATTATCAAAGCCGGTTTTAATAAAACCTACACCTTTATTGAAATGGAGTAAATGCGTTTAATCTGCTTTATCGACATTTTATTACTTAAATCACTCTATATATTACGGATCTGTATCACAATGAATTCATAAAAACAGTAACGAAAGTTTATAACGATAAAAAGTGGTCACGCACGCATACATAACTGTGTTAAGTTGTGAATGTATAACTCAACTATCATAATTATTATTATTATATTTCTACATATCTGATTATTATAATAATTATCTACGTTTAGGGTAAATATATTTATTTATAATGCGAGAGAAATATTGATGTAAGTAACAAACCGCACCCGTACATAATATAATTAAAAATATAATTATTTTGCGTGTTATCTTCTTTGTTATAATTAAATAGTAGATTGGAAGAGACTGAAAAATTAAAGATAAATATAATTTATATAATTTACAGAAATATAGTGTAGGTAATAATACAAAGTAGAACACAGTATTTTGGTCTACTAAAAATTAATTGAGCATTTTTTTGATTAATCTCGAAACTATCCGATTAGTTCGAATGGAGTCAGTTAAGAGTTTCACGTAGTTTAGTATAATAATTATACCAATATAATTAATTTATTTCTCATTACACATGATTAGTACTCATATAATAGCCTTGTAAAAAGTTGTGTTACTGCTAGTGTTGTGTATGTTATATGTGTCGATAGAATAGAATGAAAAGCTTAGTGGTGTTTCTGGCGAAGCTTCGATAAGGCCGTGTAAGGGCCGAGGGACAAAAAGTGATTTGTAGCCTCGATGAAGACTTCGTTTGTTTTTGTCTCACAAATCGAAAACATCGGGCTGTAATTTTTTTGGCCAGCTTTATTGTTTTGGGAAACAGAATGTTGCGCCCAGTTTGAGACGCGGCCAAGACGAAAACAAACTTTTGGATAAGTTGAAATTGATTGTTTGTTTTTGTATAGTACGGGGCGTCTCTTATATCACTTTAGAATGCAGTTTAATTAATGCGACTTGCTTTTAGAGTGAACATTTCACTAGATTCAGTAGAATTTTATTTATTTATGTAAGTAGAGTTTTTTGTTATAGTTACTGTCATATTATTATTAACTGTTATAGGTAAGCGTGGTGCTTACAATCAGGCCAAAAATTTGCTCTACATATCACAACAGGTGTATTTATCTAAAATTTTCCATAACATTTTAAATATACAAAATTTCTAAACTTTTTAACACAACCGTTATGTAACTCGATGCAGTCATTTCTGATAATTTTACTTGTAAATTTGTTAGGTATTGAGTAAGACAATGGAAGTGTCTCACTCAATACAATACAAATGTGATATTTTGCAGTAAGACCATAAGAGTTATAATTATAAATTTCATCAACATTCATCACGCTTGTTCCACTCCACTCCCAAGTCAGCCAGTCAATGGCAAAACTCCAACCCTCTTCAACCAATAACGAGGCGAACTTCGACTTTGTGCCGCAAATTTTTACTCTCCTAAAAACTTTAACAAGTAACTGCCAAATTAGGTGAAAGTTACTCAATATATCAGCTAAAATTACTTCATAGAACAGCAGCGGTCGACAAATAAAGATTAATCGTTCGAAGCTATCTGTGAGATCTCTCTCGGCAATTAGCTAAAAAGCTTGCAGCCTCATACGGGCCTGTCGACAATCTATAGATAGTATAGAGTACTAGAAAAACAACACATATTTTATATGGATAGAAAATTTTGCAGTAATAAGTATTAATTAAGTAAATCTTTATAATACATATACATAGCTTATCTTAACACTTATAAACCTCTGTAAGTTCAAAGAATTCAAGAATTGTTACATAATCAATTTAACTGTACTCGATTTTGAACTAGCAAATCGGCAACTTCCAAATGCTCCAACTCATTATTAGAGCACGTGACATTCACAACAGTTTAACAGTTTTCCACGATTAAAACTTCCTCTTTGTCACGAAATCTGAAAACTGAAACTTACTGCCAACTAACCACAATTTAACAAATTACACAAATATCAACCGTATTTCTTAAATAACAAGACCTACCGACGTTCGGCACTTACGACTGTTGACTTGTAGTACAAGTAGTAATCATTTGAAAATAGGCTCTATTACAATCGCACAGAGTATAGAGGTATCAGATGCGTGAAATTTTAAATTGCAACATTAAGTTTCCCCGGCAAAATGAACTTTATTCCGACTGATCAAGAGTGAAAGAAGTGCTAAGTGGAGTCCGCGTGTGGTCTGCGGTGAGCCGAGTCCAACCTAGTTTTATTTCGTGAGAAAGTCTGCAGTATCGAAAGCAAGGATATTTCTCAGACAGGTGAATTGCTTTGATATGATTCATGGATACGTAGTTTTTCTTGTTTTTAGTATTGCTGCGCCGAGTTGATAAACATCTTGTGATACAGTCACCCCTTTCATTAGAGCAAGCCGTCATATTGCACTAGGTATCTTTGATTTAGAATCGTACATAAATTATATTGCAGGTTTTTTTATTATTTTTATGAAGTAATATCGGGTAAGTGCATTTTGGTCACACGCAAAACCAAGTGCAAATTGGTTACAATGATGATCATGGTGATAAATCTCAATTTCAAATGTAGATTTTATGTACGTGCAATTGTATTATTATTTATTGTACGAGTGCATCTAGTATAGAACGTGAAACAAAATTGTATACTATGAATAAACAAGACAATATACAATATAAACTCATTAACGTATAATAATATCCTAATCAATCAGTTATTCTAATATTTTGTTCGTGCAAACTACATAGTTATTACAAAATGCAACCAATTCAATTTTATCGTGTCTAAATTGCAATGATCATTGATCACTCTACTCTGATGGAGTTATCGGTGTTATCGCGGAGCTAACAGGCCTAATCAATTGAACCTCGGATTAGCTGCTGGCCGGCAATTACTACTGGGATTACGGCTGCCATTACACAATATTGTAAGTATTTCACATATTCCGGTGGGCTATCATTAATGTTACATTACATTATTTTCGTGTACGTAAGCTCGGAAGCTCCCAGTTAGGTAGGTATATTATTGAAATTAGTTAAAACTTTATAATGACACTTACTATTGTTTCAAATTTAATCCGTCTTCCAGAAGTCCTTTGAACAATGAAATAATGTGAATGATGTTAATATAGGTACCTAATTGCCAAAAAACATCGATAGAATACATTACTGCCGCGGACTGTAATGACTGCATCTTCTTTATGCAAACGACAGTGCACTTATTCAGTCATTATCGGCATAAAGTAGACTAATATGGACATTATTGTTTGGTAGTTAAGTTAGACTTTAACCTAGTCCTACCTCCCTAGACGTAGACACCCAAGCGGCCTGTGAACACAAAAAAAACCACTTCAAAGGAAACTAATTAATTGAACCATTGAAAATTAACAAAACATCCTCACACCATATCATATATTATAACCACGCCTAAAACCATAAACGCAATAGCGAAACTCTAGCGGCATATTAAATAATTCATGAGCTTACATCGTCCCGGGCGGGAGGAGCCATCGGAAACTATTAACATTTTAATTAAGGCTCCAGTTCATCGTCTTCGATGACTTAGGGCCGTTTCGCGGATGCGGCCCTCGGTGAATTGAGATGTTTGTGGTTCTTGACACCTTTGATTCGATGAATTCGTGGTGATAACTAAAGCCTCTCCCACTCGGCGCGATCGTTCGCTAATGCGTTTATCTTGCGTCATCCAATAACATGCTTTTCTAACCAATTGCCTGCTACTAAAGTGTGGGTACGATTGGACGCGTTCTTTTACAAAATACACTACAGTCACACTATTATTTTAAAACGCACGATACAAAGACGCAGCGTTATAATTCCACCGCGGTGTTATTAGCGTAACAGTGTTTAATCGTGGGTTAAAAGATATCGCAAGAACGCCTGCGATTTTATCGATGGATAATATCGCGCCTGTGCGGGGCAGGCTTAATTCAATAAATATAATGTTTTTTTTTTGTTTTAGTTATGGCTTCGCACGGTTTGTGCATATAGCCAGTGTCAAGTATTTTATTTAAAGTATTTCTTAATTTCACATTAAGAAAGTCACAGCAATGTTATAGCAGAGTTTTGGCGGGAATCCGATAGTGAGACGTTGTTGGTTTTGTATTATTAGCTCAAACTTGTGTTTCTTCGAGTGTTAATGTGTAATATTGGTGGAATATTAACCATTAAGTGTTCGTTAACGTGCACGAGTGTAGGCGAATGATATAACTCAAAAAACGTGTCATTTCGCATTTTTTCCAAAACTCCCAGGAAGTTTCAGTAAAGCATCCACTACTTTACTGAATCGTGACTGACGATGTAAATAATTGACTTGACTACTTGACCACGATCGCTATAACATTGCTGTGACTTTCTTAATAATGTGAAATTAAGAAATACTTAAAATAAAATACTTGACACTGGCTACATGCACAAACCGTGCGAAGCCATTACTAAAACAAAAAAAAAAAATGTTATAGCAATCGTGGTCAAGTAGTCAAGTCAATTATTTACATCGTCAGTCACGATTCAGTAAAGTAGTGGATGCTTTACTGAAACTTCCTGGGAGTTTTGGAAAAAATGCGAAATGACACGCTTTTTGAGTTTATATCATTCGCCTACACTCGTGCACGTTAACGAACACTTAATGGTTAATATTCCACCAATATTACACATTAACACTCGAAGAAACACAACTTTGAGCTAATAATACAAAACCAACAACGTCTCACTATCGGATTCCCGCCAAAACACAAAATAGAATGTTATAGTGGTTATACTCGTATTATTGTCAGTTTTGTCAATGGTTATGTTGTCAACTCAATAGACATATTTATGGTCATTATCACTTTTAACTCGATGAATTGATATGTTCACGGTTATTGTTACTTTGACTCAATGAATTGAGATATTTATAGTATTGTCAACCCGTTGAACTGAGAGTTTGGAAGTATATCTATACCTAGAAGTTTATTAAATAAGGTTCGCACCGCGGTATGTATCGACCCAGTCTCTCTTCGACCTTTTCCTGATAGTGTCAACGGAGTTTTTGTAAATTACTAATACGACGTAATAATATTGTCAGTGACACTATAAGGAATCTGGTGGCAGAGTGCCTCTTGGAGCCTTTGAGTAGGTACTTATAAGGCAAACCAGTAGCTCGTCTATTTACTCGGTTGTACCTATCATCATCATCATCATCATCTTCTGCCTTATTCCGGCCACTGCTGGGTATAGGCCTCCTTTCGCTGGTGCCACTTTCCACGGTCCTGTGCCATGTGCGACCCGCGATGTAGGTTATGGCATCTGCCCATCTCGCAGCCGTAGTGTTGCACCTGTACTTGAAATAAATTCAAAACTTATTTCCAAACGTAGACAAGCATGAACTCATATCCTTATCCACTTATAAAAACACAGTCGTTTAAAATTGCGCATTTTCTATAATCCTCATATGATATTATCGGCGGATATTTTCCCGGATGTCCCGCGACGAGGCGGTATTGTCGCGTCGGCTGGCACAGTGCCAGTGAACCACAGATTTAGAAGAAAACATGCCGCAAATTGATCGGCAATGCAACCATGAAATAGAACAAAAAAAATAGTTTGCAATATGTGGCCAGTGGGACAGAAAGATGCAATGCGCTAATCAAAATATGGTTTAATCATTTCATTTGCATAATTATTGACTATGTTAATTAATAAAAAGTACAGCCAAAAATAACAATACACAATACTTTCCTAAAGTAATGAACTGAACTACTTACCTATATAATATGAGACTTGATTTTTTTTATGTAAGTATAGGTATAAAAACTTAAAGTACCTACGTACTTATTTAAATCGCTTGAACAGTTTTATAGTATGTAAGTATACCGTATAATGAATAAATTTAAAACCACATTTTTTTTAAGTTCCGTAGCATCATCTATTCCGTGTATATCAGTGGAACGGTTGGTAGACGGAGCGTAGACTAGTTCGCGCTTACTATCGAGATATGAATAGAACTGTGCGAACTCATCGGATCGAGACTCACACTCGTGCACTGCACTGTGGTATGAGACACCGAGGAAAATAGCATTGCAGAAGAGAAAGAGAAAACTGTTTGAGACTTTGTTATTTAAAGCTTTTCAAGCGCTTTATGGGGATTCTTAAACTGCTTGCCCACTGAAAGTATACCGTGAGTTGGGCCACTCGCTGATCAAAATTGTCCCATTGCCTTTTCTATCACACCTCAAAAATATCATGCTCCCTTTTCCTCTGAGTCATAAACGTGTGATTTATTAAACGCCTCCATTAAAAGGGACGTTCATACGACAAATAAACATCAACTCAAGTTTATTGGTACTTCGATATTTTATTGAACTTGTCAAGCACAGCATTAAGTATTCAAGTCGTTTATTACTTGCAATGGTGACATCTGGCGGCGATAAATTATTTAGTACATGAGAAAAGTTTAATAATAATTTGTGCCTTACTAAATTTTACGTGTGTATCGGTTTATCTTATACAAGCATTTTCCCGCGACATCGTCCGAACGGATTCTGAAATAACTATCCCATGCCTTTCTTCAAGGTGTAATGCATCTCCAGACCAAATTTAATCGCGTTCGGATGAACCGTTTTGCCGTGACAACGTGACCAACATACAAACAAACACAGTCATTTTCGCATTTAAAACAATAGTTGAATATGTATATAATCTTGCACCACAATCGGAATATATGGTACGAAAACCTAATTCAAAAAGAAAGTCAGTCGATTCCTCCGCAGTGCCGACCGTATTGCAAAATGCACCATTACACAGATAGACGACCACATAGCAGTCTGTGGTCGTACCACCCCATTACTGCTATCGCACTAATTTAACAATTAATCGCGATCGGCCATGCACCAGCACTTCCTATGCAAGTGGTTAATTTAGTGCTATAGGGACGCGATGGGACAGTAAGGGCGGGCAACTGACCCCAGATTCCCCGCAGATATCCCTCACGAAACGTTAACTGCGAGTGAAACCGCAAGGCACTTCTAGTTCTAAAATGAAAGTAGCCTATGTTACTCCTTGCACCTTGACTTTGAGTTGTAAAAGTGCGATTTTATTGCCTATTTACAATAAATGATTTGACTTTGACTTTGACTTTGACACCATCATCTGTCAGTGAAATCCCCTTCAGAATGATTTAAAAAACTGTTACTAATTACAAACAGGCTCTTCAATTTAATTGATTTGTATAGAGTAAGGGACTGCATGGCTGACTGACTGGACTGATATATAAAACGATTGACAGTAAGATTTTTCCTGAAGCATCCATACTGCTTGTACAAATGCAGCGCTAGGGTCTCGTTAATATCCGGTGCCACTTGTGACAAGGGCGGGGGTTAATCATAACTCATTTCCGGCAAACACCCTTGTTATGCTACTAATAAAGTTTTTCGCTTGATATTTCGGAATTACTCGTCTAATTATATAAAGTTTAAACGAAAGTGGTAGAATCTAATATTTGACCACCAGCATTTGGTCCGAGACGATGTGGATCACCAATCAAAATCTTAATCATCTAATATCATCATCATCAGCCTGAAGAAGTCCACTGCTGAACGTAGGCCTCCCCCATACACCACCACACCGAACGACAATTTGCCATTTGCATCCACCGGTTACCTGCGACTCTTTTGATGTCGTCCGCCCATCTAGTGGGAAGCTAGCACTAATCTAATATAGTTACATAAAGTTATGTATCAGTTTAGGTATATTCGGACATGTTGCTTGATTTCTGGGCCCATCGTATAATTTCATAATGCTATTACAATGTTTTAAAACCTTTTCAACGGTGGTTGATACGCTGACTACAAAAAGTGTGGTGGCAGTTTCGATTCCCACGCAGGGTAAAGACTTGTGTGAACATCAGGTACTTATTTGATTCACTATGACTATTTGTACGGGTACTGGATGAATAAATTATATTTATTCGTACATTTATTCAATTTTTTGGATGATTTTAGCTTTGTAATTATACATTGTTCGTACAGTACCCGTATTAATAGACTCAGTCTATTTGATTAGGCGTTTGTGATGCCATTGCCTGCGCCTTGTAGTCTTCCTTGATACCATAAGTACAGAAACCCTAGATTGTGGTCAGGGTCTATGTATGAGATTGTAAAGCGTTATTTATTTTCTATACAGTTTTAACAATTTACAATTTTTACAACTATATAGAAAATAAACTGCCTGTCTCGAAAGCTTTCATACATAAAGCTACAAAAGAACTTCTCCATCTTGGCGCACAATCATAATATAGCATTCGTATCTAGTAACAGTCAACTAACGTTTAATATTCAACAAGCGCAGTAAAGTTAAATCCGCCCAAGTAGATATCTCTCTTGTAGTATGGAAATGCGCGTAATAACAGCTTCCATACATAAACTCCCACATACGACCTCGAGAGCCTGAAGCCTGGATAATAGAATTATTATAACGAGCCACAATCATGAGACTTAACTTCGAACAAGAATTTCGTCGGAAATATGATGACAAGATCCGAACATCGGTCGAGTGTTTTCCTAAAACAATTCGTAGTGCTGATGTTATTAGATTGTGTTAGGGCTCACCACACAGGAGCGATTATAACGATAAATATAACAACGCGTTATCCAATTCTGCATACTTGCTACACAGCTGCGTTTTTTTCTTCCAATATTTTTAGCATGGCATTAGTATGTGAGACATCGCAGCGTTAGGAAATTCGTAATATATACGATAATAATACAGATACTTAAAATACATAGATGCCTATTGTAAAATGTCTTCTCAATCCCTAATGCCCCTCAGTGGCAGATTTCAAAAACTGTGCAAGCTGCACCGGTGACCTTGACGTTGTCGTTTACCGGGACAGATTTAGGGGTCAGGATTGTTGTAAATGATCCAGGTCTGCTATTACTGGACGGTATTATACACATCAAAACTATAAACATCAACATAAGTAACAAAGTAGGGTAATTTCCAATCGACAACCGTCTGTCACCCCATGGCCACCCCACGGTGGAACCCTGCACTGTTGAAGTTATAAATAGCCTGTAAAGGAGATGCGCTCGTAAACTTTCAATATCCGTTCAGCGGCGTTCCTTTAATCTCGACAGCACAGATATACAAGCAACAGATATCGCGTTTGTATATTATCTTTTTTTTCTTTCGTAACGATGTTTTAACTTTTGCCGTAGGTAACGCTTGAAAATAGTGATTGAAAGATTGCAGTGAGAGGATTAATAAGAATAATGGAGATTGATAGACTGGTGAGCGGTACCTAAGAGGTGAAATATTGATCAACCTTGAGCATTAATGAATGTTAAGTATTTGTTTAAATTGTGTTTTTTTTATCTATTTTTTTAGGAAATTTAGTCACTGAGTCTAAAATGAAATAAATGTGTGCGCTGAAAGTAGGCGCATTAGCTCAAATTGCACACACACGACCAGCTTGCGGTATCTCATCCTTGTATGTCTGAGAGTTAATTTGTCTCTCTATTGAGTTAGGCCCGAAATGACGCGGCGTGATGACAGCAATCGAGTGAGGAAGATGTTATTGTTTGGAAACGAGAGGTGTTGTGCGAAGCTGTTGAGATTTTCTGTTAGCCGCGAGGCTGGGAGAGGGTGACGTAATTTAACAACGGAGGTGATAAATAATTATCAGCGTAATGAAGTAACTTTTTGGACACCGCAACAAAATTATAAGTAAATTTCTTTTTGGGATTTTGATCCGTATATTATTTTATGTACCTTGCGTGGGAGGTCAGATATTGTACCCGCAAAATAAAGGTGAAAATTCTTTAGCATAATAATTTATCAAACCGAAGATTTTGTATACATTCCGTGACTGCATTTTTAACCAATCATGTTTTGCTTGTAATACTGCCAAACACACGATATAACATAATTATAATAGGGAAATGATAATATGTATTGGCATAGAAGGTTGCAGAATTCTTATTATTCGAGATATAACAGCTTTTAATTTCAAGAGTAAATATCCGACGCTGGCTCCCGTGGCGTAGGTGCGACATGTTTTCACGTGTTCCATATCTCGGAGCGATCGCTTATTGCCTGCGGAACCCTAACTCTTCGGCCGGTGAAATGGGGTAAAATGGGGTGAAATCGCATTTTCTGATAAGTGTTTCTTATTATGGAATCGATGCGAGGTAAGGGCCATAAATTAGACAGGTTGTTAAGTAATTTTATGGTGGTTTTGTGAGAGATTGGGTAATTTTAGCTATTATGGTGAAGTGGATTGGTTTATGAATATGTATGCAGGCTGATAATTTTTTGTGTTAATAATCAACAGATGACCAGAAGGTGTTCATAGAGTCCATATTTTATGATAGTTGGAACATTTGAGTAACTTTCATGTGTAATCTATTACAGCAGAGCTGCAAAAATGTGTTAAAGCTAATTACATTATAATACTTAGTTTGACATACAGAATATTGGGTAAGAAACATTTTTATATCAAGTACTATAATTGATAAACATTGACCATAGCAACATAAATGAAAGCTGAACCAAAAGCGAGAACTAATAAAGTGCGTGTTACAAGAAAGCTCGCAAATAAACAGGCTCGTTCAATAACTGAAGGGCGCAGGGCGATATTGGAAACAAACATCTGTCGAGGGACGCCGAATTACGAATGTTATTGTTACGAAATGCTGGATTTCAACCTTATTGCTTTAGTTAGGACGTGATGAATAGAACTCATTCTCACTGGTAATAACCACACAAAAAATCGCACACGGAAAACATAGATAACACCTTGGTGGGAAGGGTACAGTAGTACCCACTGGAGCAGCTCTACCAGTTTCAAGCAGGAAATTAATTGCTAAGTCTATAAGTAGTTTCAATAACTGATCTTAAATAACATATTATTTGTCCCCGAAAATAATCCAGTTAGTTATTTCAATCAATGTCTACCGATTAATAGATGACAAAACAATACTACAAGCAATAACAGTTAAGAAATAATGAAACTCCCCGTGAGCCTCGCGTTTCCCCGAGATAAAAGTTAGCCTATTATTATGTGTTAGTCTACAGCATCATCCCAAGTTTAATCAAAATCTTATTATAGTTTTAGAGTGATTGAGTAACGAACATCCAAACTTTCACATTGATATTATGTGTATATTAGTAAGGTAGAGGATTTATAGATACCGTTACAGAATACAAAATATTAACACTTCAGCCAACAGTTACGTCCAACCTACAATGCACTACAACAGCCACTTACAAACTAGTTCAACGCATTGTGCAACATCTGTTAAAATGCAATTCCAACGATTTATTCCATTAGCGACTCATGCGACTCCTTCCCCTTCGTAACAAGCTTTTAAATGGGGATGAAAAATGAGAAGAGCATTTGATTTTGATAGTTGAACACGTTTTAACGTTTGATTAAGTGTTCTGCACGTGTGATGTGACAACCCTAGTGGATGTTTGACGACGGGTGAGTTGAGTGGAGTAGTTTTATTTACAGTTCGTGAGTGAGCGAGAGGCTGAGAGAGATAGAAAATGATCAAAATTAAATGTAATGTAACTCTTTGGCGCCTTTATATCAATTACAAACTAAGTCATTCATTCATTGCTCCGTTTTTGCGTGAATGGACAAAAACACACTTTCACGTAGAATGCTATAATTATTAACATAGATATTATATTACGAGTCCAAAAAAGCCCAGCTAACTTCCAACCCAACTCTTCAAACCACTTTAATCAACATCAAACACATGCGCAGCCAGATATCCCTCCCTTCCCCAGCGTGATACATTACGGCTAAGGCTATGTATTACGCCATTGTCGCCGGCACAATGCCGCTAGCCGGAGTAGCCAGTTTTTGTCAGCCGGCTTAGCGATCTTCTTGTAGCCAGTAGCCACTTCGGGCCGCATTGTGGAGATGATATACTGACAGCGTTTTTGTATGGGATATTGTTTGGAGTTTTTTGTTGGGGGTGTATGTGCAAAGGAATGTTACTGTTGGTGGTGTGAATATGACATTATTAATATTTTGTTTTTGTTTTATACAATGAGCGTAACGTATACCTAGTCTAGTGAAGTTGGTTGCTGATGAGCTGACTGCGAACTGAGGTTCTAGGCCTCTAATCCTAGTACCAAAAGATGGTATGGTAACTAAAACTACAACTAATCATACACAAAAACATGTAAATTCAGTAATGAGGTGTAAAGTACACGATACACGACGCGCGGCGGCTCACTGGGCACATTGGCGGAGCGAAAGCACAATTTCGTTTCGGTACAGTGAAAGGGAAAATTAGTACCTACATAGATATACAAAATATAAAAGTGTTGTTACGAATAACGATTGTTCATATTAGTGTACTGTACATATTAGTGTACATATTAGTGCCATTAAATAATTAACATTTATAAAGAAATACTATCCATCACTTCCGCAGCATGTGAATATCTTGTACCCTTGTACCGACTGTTATCAATATTCGATGATGGCAGTCATTAAGCCATATAAGAAGACCCTGGATTGTCTTAACAACTCAAGCACCAGCAGCGCTAGTGACTAACTAAGTAATTCGAAATGAAAAGATCTTTACAACACCCCTGGGTCACCCTTCTCACATTATATTTACTATGTATTAGGTAGTTCAATAACGGATTCAACAAAGACAAAGACATAAACTAGTCAAGCTAATTTAAAGACTAAAAATTCCAAATTACCAATAAAATCAACGAACTATACATGATAAGACATACATTGAATACCCTTAAATAGACACACTTAACAACAATGACATTCTCTAACAGTTACTCAAACCAAAGTACAACTGACAAGTGAGATTAAATCAGCCATTAATCTAAGGAACCATTAGGCATATCCCTTCGGAACAACGCCTTAACTAATAGATATGTAAATTGTCTAACAAGGACATTGTAAAGCTCAAGTCATGTGACGTAATTCTAGAGCTATTTTAGTTAGTTTTAAAAAAGAGAAAAACAAAACATTCCACAACAGCACAAAATAAATAGTACCAGACAACAGTTACAAAGTGTAGAAGTACATATGGGAACTAAGCCAACAACGTTTTTCTATTTTATGAATAGGTACTCAAATTAATCTATTAATGCTCAAAATATATTTATTTTGTAAATAGTAATCATACTCTAAATAAAACTCATGATCAAACTCTAAAAGCTCAAGATAAGAACAAACAAAGAATACAAACAAAGAAACAAAGATAAGCTCTTTTTTACTTTCTTTCTTGTAAAAACATACGATTCCTGTGTGACAATATTATTATAGACAGCGCAGGTGAGGGCGTAGAGCGCTAGTATCACAAAACTACTAAAGCTGTATAAATCGTATCGTCTGGCTTCCACTGCAGCTAAGCGATAACGTATTGAATGAATATTAACGCAAATAAATTGCTTACTTACTAATCACGTATATTGTAATAGACATTTATTGGCTTAAAGAGATAATATAACGGGAAACAGTGGTTTGCCAGCCATTCTTTAGTGCTAAGTCACGAGTTGGAATATTAAATACGGAAACAAAATTGAAATAGCTAGAAACGAATGTATCGTATATTTGGTGTTATTGTCTAACTAATGCTCTTAATGGAACATGGTGGTTCTATTTTAAGAGCTAATGGGACCGGCTACTTTGCATTTAGCTATTATCTACCAAAGGTCCATTTAGTGTTATGTTAACACGGTTACAACTTTCACCTTCTACTAGTACTTCTTCAATAGGTACTATTGTAGGTTCCTACTCTCCTATTTTTGTCACATATCTATATTTAAATTACAATTTAATTATGTTCGTGAATAAACGCATCACTTAAGAACGGCTGGACTGAATTATACACTTTTAAAATGTTCGAAATAGTCCGATTAAATTTTTATTAAAAGGAACATTAGAAAATGTATCCAGCCAGACTATTTGGTGAATGCGCATAAATATTGAAAATTTGTTTTTCTACAGGGGTTTTTTAAACTCAAGACCTCACTATCCGTACAACGGATATGCGTTATTCCATTATCGACATTTTAAATCACAAAACAATGTATGCCTGAAATTATAGAATTTGTAAACGGATCGCAATGCATCATAGAAAACTTTTTGCGACTGACTTGTGCTACATTGTTAAAAACTTTGAAACGACTCGTAATAATAGAAACATTGAAAGCAAAACTGGTTCGGCTAGGCTGAACGAAACCATACCCTTTTCACATTATTATAATAGTAAAATTATAAAAAACGTTCCAAAAAACAAAACTGAAAGACACAAAGGAACATGTTACGCATGCTGACCACATAAATAAACACGTTTTAGTTATGCAAATGGGAGGGCACTGTAGAATGAGCCAAATATGAGCCGAAGTGAGCGGATTGTGAGCCAACCGAGTAACAGCTGCACAATCAAGTCGCGCAATGAGCCACAACGGACACCTTGTGTTGCTTTATTGTGTGTATACGGAGTGATTTAGATAACATGCTCGATGCATTATAAAACTAAGTTAGGATATGAAAATGATAGTTACTTGATTTTATGGTCTGCGGTTTGAGTGTGGAGTTTTAGATGGAATCACAAATTACCTATGAACGCTAGTGCTAACAAAATGCTTGTTAGTAATTCTTTAGAACGTTAGTGCTAAAGAGATCCTGTGCGAAAGAAGTTCGTCTTATTTTTGACACTTTCCGTTTCATTATGTTTGAAGGTTAAATATAAACGTGCCTTCAGTGTAAAATCACACATCATAATGAAGTAACAAAAAAATAATTTTAACCCAAAACATTTCGTCGTAAATAAAGAAGATACAACAAAAACACCGCTGACACAAATTCATAATCAAATCCAAACATCCTATACACATAAAGGGTTGGACAGTCCGCGGCGCACCCTCCAAAGGGCGTGATTCGGGGTCGTTGTCTCTTCTAAGGGTTGAAGAGATAGGGAGCTGTGGCCGACAGTGACTGAGCTTATGCGAAACGGGACACTAAAAAGTGTTCACGCTCGTGTAATTTTTAGGCAAACTAGCTGAAATATTACCAAGACAAAAATGTTTACGGAAATCTAGAATATCTACCATAACTACTAAAATGAAAATATCCCGTAAGCTATGACCTAATTAGTATGCGTTTCGAAACTGATTCATCAACTCCTTGACTATTTTACATCATTTCGAGCAAGGCGGCAAGCTATATCCACGGATAGCGCACCTGGTTTCCACTCAGAATGTATGAACACAACTACTCACACAACTTTATCGACTGCTTCTAACAATACTGTACAATAGCCTAAGGTTTGAAAAGAATGGCCATTACTACAGCTGATGACATACAAACACACACGCAGACACGCGTTTGAATCGCAAACCGGATTACAGTGATTGCGATTGTGATTATCCGTGATTTATGTGTGAATGGATTTTGTTGACTGCTAAGATAAAATTGCTAAAGCGCTGGGTGGGCGAATAATGGGTGGTTGATTGGCTCCATTGAATTTATTCATAAACGTGGTATACAATGTTATTAATGATCCATGTTTACTCGAATATAATCGCGGATATTTTTTCTTCGGTCTAAGGGTGAAATATTTATGTTATTATTATATGTTATTGCGACATTTTTCAGTTCTATGGATATAGTTTGTTCATAGAGAAAACAATGATATGGGAACATAGGAACAACTATAAAAATTCAAAAGTATTGGAACGGTACGAGAAACTTTTTTTTACATTCTGTGATTCGCTTTATTAGAACGAAAGAGACGGGATTGAAACACTCGATAAGTATTATCAGTAACTTCTAAGCAGAATATCTCTCACCACATAATTCCTTTACGCAATGAACATTATTAACCCCTCAGCAGCTAAGGTTGTATTCACACGTTCCTGGACATTTTCTCTCATTAGCGACTCGCAGGCGCATGCCTCACGCGTAGATAACACGTTACATGTAGGCACAACATTCATATAACCCCTCGTAGTCATTTAGTCGTGCTATTTGTAAATCGTGAATCTGTGTTGATTATCAGCTTAGTTGGATTCCGAAATGTATTGTAGGCACGCAGATTGGAAATCGATCGAACGATAGGCAGCAATCCAAGATCGATTTCAATCTTGGATAGGAGATACAATATTAATATCGGCTGTTAGTGGATTATATACAACCACATTTCAAGTATTCATCTAATTTCAATGAACAATAAATTATAACAATAATAAATGAACGACTTAATGCGAACTAAACATACATAGACGGACTTGATTAATAAAAAAAGTTTGTTGCTACCACACTTGCGAGCAATTTTTGGTAGGTAGCTAATAAGCAGCTTACAACGCTCAGTATGCAGTAGGTACTGATCTCAAACAATCATATTAGATACATTGCTTAATATAAAAAGCATTACCTACCACAGATTACTATAAATAGTTAAATACTTCGTACGCATCCAATAAAAAAACGTAGTATGTACGGTTTTTGGAGAATAGACAAAGTAAACTGATCAGACTACGAGTATAGGACGTATTTATGGGAGCTGCAACTGTTTAGCTGTACAAGGCACGTATACAAGTATGGATGTACCTAGGATCTACGTATACGGTTAAACTAAATGGCTAAATAGCCAAAGGTGGCGGTCGCGGCTAATTGCATGTTAGTTCGTCCACCGCACGACAGACAGGCATCATGGTGGTTGTACCGGGCGGGGTGGACTTGGACTTACTCAAATGTTTTGTTAATAATGTATGTTGTGTTATCTAAAGAAACTTTCACGAAGTTTCAGTGAGTGAAGCATCTATCAATTTACTGAATCGTGACGTTGACTGCCACGGAACTAGACTATAATAATTTGGGAAAATTTTCATTCTTTGTATTGAGTTGTTGTCAGGCCGCGTAATCGCGACGCCGGTACGCGGAGTTAAATGTACTAGTAATAACTTGTCTTTAATAATAGTTTACAACTTTTTTTTCTTTATTTTTAAATTATTAAACGTTGATTTGACTTTTCTCGCTATCTGTACCACTTTACTCTTTGCGTTACACCAAACTCCAGACTCCCGACGGCGTTAATAAACTTATCATGCGGCGCTCATCGTAGAATGTTTTAAAACAAACATTGGAGTATCGATTAGGGCACTTCACACCAACGAAACAGTAGCTGGGATATTAAAGCAGCTTAAAGTACCTTAGTGGGTGTGTACTTATGCGTAAATTCATTTTATAGACGCCCGGCTCCGCCCGTACTTTTATCCTATCTTAAATGGATGTTGTCTCGGGATGAGATTAGTAACCAACTCAATAACAAATTCACTAGTAAAATAATTGAGAATACCAGGATTTAGTAAGTAAACGCGAGTAATAGACGTCGATTATGTGGAAGAAATTAAAAAAAAAACGGTTAACTCTGGTCTAAACTTTTGTGGTAAGACGGTAATAGTGTAGCCTAATTATATTTTACAATGTGCCAGTACTACCCCCAGGTTGCTAGCACAAGCGTCACACCACCGAGTACTAACAGCAGCAGAGCTGGTCCACCGCTCCGGTCTCTCCCGCTATACAGACCCACGCGCAGTTACCACCCGGTGGTGCCACCGCTGATGGTCGTTTGTACTACTTGTCTATACTGCGACACGTAAACACTTTTGTCACGATAGTGCCCCGTTAGGATTTGAGTCGATAAATAAATAAAATAAACCATTGCGGTGGCGGGCGCGCTGGCGCGGACGCTCTATTCGTATGCAAAATTCAATGAGGGCTTAGTGCAAAAACTTGTTCCCGAGCCGTTGTTGCAGGGCTTGTCGAATTAACGTACATCGAACTCGTGTACTTTCGATATAACGTACATCGAAATTTCATACTTCGAACTAGAGAAATACAGTCATAGAAAAACAAGAAAATACAATTACAAAATTATGTTATTACTGAAGTTTGTTCAACCGCTTACGGTAAGTAAGTGATTATACCAGAGCAATAAGCAAACACGATAGAGTCATTAGCCCCTCAATGTTGGTGCAACCATTTAGCGCTTAAATGTGGGTATTTTTAGAAAGAAAGCTGTGTGCGTAGCTTGTTAAATACCAGCTCGGACCTACGAGGTGGTATGTGTGAACTAGGGACGAAATGGGTGTTCAGATTTTAACCGAAACTACCGGGTGGCGGAAGTGAAATATTCGGATCCGTAACCGATTTAAAAGTTTTGGAACTTTTGGTTATGAAGCCGCCTCTCAGCTCATGTTAGTATACCTACATACAAAAAAATAGGTACCTATATAATAGGATAGGTTTTGCCTCCAACTTCCCTGGCGCTAAATAATAACACGAAATTGCAGTAAAATTCCCATAGTTCAAATTAATCTCCATTTCAAAACCAAGATCCGTTAAATAGTCAAAAAGGCACAAACAAACAGACAGAAAGTTACATATTTTCGATTTTGTAATATTAGTAGGATCACTCCCATTAAACAAACTAACCGATTGATTCAGCGAAAGTCAAGCAGATTTTCAATATACAGCAATCTATCATCGCAAACACTGAAGACGTAAACTCCGCCAAGTATTTACAAAGCCAAATTATGTTTACTGATGGAAAGGTTTATTGACGCTAAAACTAAAACCAAAGATAAACTAAAACCGAAGTTAAACTAATGCCGAATGAAAACTAAGCGGAACCCGGCGTAGCGGAAATCTAGAGACCTTTACAGTATCCGTCAAGGAAACCGCACGGTCCTGTTGATCTGGTAGGACAATTTGATTAGCAGTGTTTGTAGTAGGAAGATATCTTGCATATTTTTGTTAGAAAACAGGTGTAAATAATCAAGAATTAATTATGACGAGTAATCGTTGTGTAATATATATAACTGCATAAGTACTCTTTTTCTAGTATGATATTTGGTCTCGAATCAGCTTATGGTAGAGAAACTTCCTGTTTCAAACTCAAACCATAATCAGTTTCTCATTACTTACTTTTTGTTATTATTCTTCTTAACACATCGGTACGACTCGCACTGGGATTTGAACTCGCCACTCTCTGCTTGGTAGGTAGACGTTTGCCCACTAGGCTTTCACCGGCTATTCATCATCATCATCACAATTCATATCCCTCCACTGTCTCGCCTTCCTTTTGTGTGGAGGGTTAGAGGGTTAGGCCATAATCCACCACGGGGACCCCGTCCGGACTGGTGAGTCATACCTCCGAAATAATACTGTGACTATATCCTATCAAATATTCGTTAATAACTATAGGAACGTCCAAAACAGGCGTCCTAATTACCGCGTCGGATGACAGCCCGGAACCCTTAGAATCCTCTAGTTCCCTTCACGCACCGTACATAACGTATACAGTAGGGAATCTGACTCGGTATTTACATCGACCGCTCTATTTGAAGTATGAAGTATTTGTATGTACTCTTTGGATACGGCCTGGAAATAAGTTGCCACCAAAACAAGTTTTTATAAAAGATTTTAATGGATAAAATAAAATAAAAGCGCTTTTAATGTTATGAGTCAGAAGTCTTTATTTTAACGTACAGTTTAATATTTTGTTTGGAATACTGCAGATAGTATATTCTATGAATTATTTCTAGGTATGGTAAAAACGTGCACTTTTGTATGTTTAGTAAAAAAAACAAATTGCAATTATAAATGAATCATAATCGTAAGCCCCAATCAAACCGGTATTAAATACCCTTACTGGTGATCAGATAACTTTATTATAAAGGGGTTCTCAACAGATACTCTCAGACAATGGGCTAAATGGATTAGTTTTGAAGTTATTACGGGGTGTAGGCAGAGGAGATTATTATATGAGGATGTTCATTTTATTGAAGTATTCCTTGATTGGGTTACAATGAGGGTCACATTAACCATTTCATATAATAAGTATCTTGTTAAACATTATAGAGGTGTGACTAAACTTTAAACGCAAAATACATATGTTTTTGAAAAATGGTATATGTTTAATAACAATTAAAACAGTATTAGTATTCAGTACATTTAAGTTAAATCATTTCACTATCAGGGCAGTCGAGTAAAAAGATGTCTATGGTAGAGTGGACCCGTTCATTCATAAAAATGATACAACAACGTTTATTATAAATAAATAAATGATAGGCACATAATTATTAAAACGTCTTATTTTTCGTGAGTCTTCACAATATCTAATTCTATTTATAGTAGGTAAGTCTACTGTTATTTTATCAGATATTATTTTTTCTGTTTTCATACAGACTTGTTAGTTATAATGTATAACGGGATATTTTTTTAAATTACTTTTAAAATATGTCATCTAACATTATAATATTATTATGCTTTACTCACAGTTTACATTTTGTACGAACTAAATAAACATTAATTAGGTCTTAGGCCTTAAAACACGCTTTTATAAATTAACTTTGTATTGCTTTAGCAAATTCAATTCGCAAGCCGTAAATATTGGTCGTTTACTCGGCTTTATTTATGTTCAGGTTTCTGCGAGTGTTTAATTAGAAATTAAATGTGCCTTTACGAGAAAGTGCCTCATTACTCCAATTGAGTTTGGCGAACAGAAGAGGAATTTTACAGCTCTCAACCCACGTTGACTAGTTGAGTGATGTTAGTCATGTCATAATAATAAATATGCACAATTATGTACTGGTTATCTGATTAAATATTTATTTATATGTTTTTCTTACCATCATCATAACTCAGCAACCCTATGCCTCTAATCTTAGGTATCATTAGATACTAATTCATTTACCAAATTAAATAGTAATCAATTTTAAAATCTTGCGAAAGTAGAAAGTTTTGAATGATGTCTCGGAAAATTCGTTTCTACTCTATAGGTACTTACTCTGTTTAAATACAAAATGAAACGTTGTGGTGAATTATATTGTAACTAGAACGTGCCGGCCTTCGCTCTATTGACCAAACATACAAGCGGATATTTAGCAGTCCATTGGAGTTTTTCAATAGCCCCTCATTATGTTGGTAGGCGTGGGATATCCGAATTGTGATGTTGGTGGCATTGCCGCTAAGGGAGCGCTTCTGTGGTCATTGACTTGTAAATTGCGATCGCCGTTCGGAAGCTTAATTGGGGTCGGTTTGAAAAATTCTCCAAAACATGCGGAATGCGGATTATAGGCTATTATTTACAATGCCTAATAAAAGATTTAACAGTAATTACAATGATAGACTAGTGGTGAACGTAGCTTGGAAGGAAAACATCGTGATGATACTCGCATATTCTACACAATTATTTTAGAGTTAAGAATGTGATGGTCGACCAATCAGAGTCAGGCACTCGTGGTATGTGGCTGGACCCTGTGGCAGTAGCAACAGATCATCCATTCCTATCTACCCACTACTAAGCTCAGGTTCACACCACTTTCGCACTAATAAAACTACAAAAACTTTTGTCTATGCTTGTAAAGCACGCAGTGCCTACGTCAGATGTGTGAGTTAATTATAGATGTGTTAATTCCCTAGATACAGGAAGCCCTAGTCAGCATTTATGTGACCGTGACGCGTTAATTGAGTCATTTGACATACTAGGATCCCAGTGATCAACACGAGTCGTGTGACCGTTGTCAAACGTCAGTGCCACGCCGGACCGGACCCTCGCTATTTATTCAGTTTTTATCGATTGCCGCGTTAGTCACCGTTCCCACAGCAATTGGGCTGACTTGTCGCATTTTTGTTGCGTAAAGTATGTCATTTGTAACAGAGAATTTAGTAAGAAAAATAAGTCTGAAGATGGAATTGTTAGGTGTAACGGTTTAAACCTTTTTAATAAGTCTTTATGGCAGCTGAAGACGCATAGAAATAGTTTCATTGTGTGTGGTTTATTTGGCATTCTAAACTACAAGAACAAGAATAGGTTCGACAGTCAGATCATACAGGCCATCTCAAGGAGACTCCTCATGTCATAACTAAATACACAGCATGTTTTTTTAAACCGTCAAGCCAGATGCAAGTAAAACCAGCCAGTTACTAACGGCCAACACGAAGATAATCAAAGCTTTTCAGCCATCAACGCCCCTCGCACAAAGTTGTCACCCGCCACCACGCGGCGCTTATCATCTCCGATCCGTCCTACAGATAGCAAATACTACCCTTGACAGCTTTCCATCGGGATTAGCCGCGTGCGGGAAAGAATTTAATAGCCTGCAGGAGATAGGCCCTTACACCCTAGTTTAATGTCAGGAAATTGCAGTTTAAGAAATGGTTTATAACGATTTAAAATGTTTGTAGTAATCTGATATTTATATTCTTGTTGGTACTTACTTGCCATAGTCGAGTCTCGTAATTTAATGTAATTAAGTAGTAACACTTGTTTCTCTGATTAATTATTATACAAATTTAATATCCACTAGCGGTCGAGTTACCTACTAGAAAATAATATTAATGGAAAGGTGGTGAGTTGACCACGCGGGCGAATTTTGTTGCGGTCCAGATAACAACCAACTCATTTTTTCATATTTTGGGACAAAAAACGCATATCAGTTTTATATATTTTACGTTAGAACTCAATTACTGTTGTTTCAATTGTAATCTAACGAGAATTATATGTAATGATGATAATTTACATATTGCTGAAAACCACAACGAATTTCGAAATTTTCAAAAATTAAGCCTGCGGGGATTGAGCTATTTACTTCACTATTCATTAGTAAGGTTTGTTATTTAACTTGGCCATAAATTTAGCATACCGTAATTGACTGTGGCAACATATCTCATAAATAACACTATAATTTTCTAGTCAACTAATGATAGGTTCGTAACATAATTACAAAATGTAAGGATACAATATTGCTCGTCTATGATTAAGCCTTTGAATTCACAATGCAGTGTTGGTGCAATGAAACCTGTGAATTATTATCGTGTTATTTTGTATGATCTGCAGCTTATCCGAGCATCGATAACCAAAATATTATACGTAGTGTTTATTTACTCAATAGTATTATAAATAATGGCCCCAAACGATGAATACGAAATGTCATCAACTGATAAAACATCAAGCGAAGTGTCGAATATTAATACCGTTTAGATGCAGTTATCAACTGAATAATTATTAATTTTGGAAGCGATAATGTTGACACGGTAAACATTAAATATAAATTGTTATCGAAGCGATTGTTATAGTAATTTTTATTAAATTAAAAGGCCATTGAAATTGAAAATGTTGCAGTTTTATTTCAGGTCGACTAATACGCGGAACGAATTATTTCTGCTTGTGTAAACAGCTTCTAACGCTCTAATTTAAGGAAAATCTTGTAAATCGTCTTGAAGAGAAGATCTTCTTTTTATTTCTTCGCAAAACTTGTTCGCAAAAGTTGGTTTTATAATATTATACAAAATGGAGTTCTGTGATATTTATTGTATTTTATTTAAAATGATTTAGGATTATTTTTCGTGTATAATAATGGTGTTTAATAGTTGTTATATTGGTTGTAATTAAACTAGACCTACCTTGTGGACACATGCAATCCCCATAGTCCCGGATGCTCCGCCTCGGCCTCCAGTACATCGGCGGCCGCGCCAGCACCTCCCTCCGTAGCCTCTCCACCAGCGGCTGCTGGGGCTCCAGTACTGCACTCCTCAGCGCCAAGTGCTGCTCCTCTAGCAGCGACAGCCTGTCTGTCAGTCCTTGCTGCCGGTACAGGCTGTACCCGCTCGATATCAAACTCATGGCACACGCACACCACAACACCGCACAGTACGCCCACGGATCCGCCGGACATTTCTCGTCGCATTTCTCCCATTTCTTCTTCTCTTTCTTCACTTCTTTGTTATCCTCTTTTGGTGTCTCTAGGGGTTTCGGCCCCGGGGATATTTTCCCGCCTATCTTTAAAATCATTTTGACTTTCTCTGTCACATTTGCTGGAGTCGGCAGCTTCATCTGTCCCTTTCTGATCACTTTCTTCTGATCATGTTTCAGTTTCTTTCAGTTTCGAATTCTGCCAATCATTTTTCTTCGTGCTTGCAGTTGTCAAAATTAAAAATAATTAACACAAACAAACAGAAATGACACGAAACAGAACCAAATCATTCTAACCGATACGTGTAATCGAGAAAAATTCAATTGTAACTTCTTATATAAAAAAATGGAATGTAATTTTCGGTATCGTGTTTGAATTCGTGCGGATAGAGCGCGAGTCGCGTAGGGGCGTGCTCTCGTCTCGGCAGGCGGAACGCCACTGAGCCAGTGCCAACTCCACCACTCCAGCCATGCCTGCCTCCATAGATTGTGGAGCACGCCGGCTGCGGAGACAACGAGGCGTGCGCGACGTCACAGGAACCACTGGGAGCCTCGCGGATCCACGCGCGGCGGATGTGGTGTCGCTGGATGAACTTATGAACTCAGGCAGTTCGTATAATTCATGAAAATGAGTGGAGTTTTAATAACTACGATGGGTACTGTAAATTTGCAGTAATATAATAAACTCAGTAGATCAACAAGTTCAGAATCCTACCAATGTAGTTTAGTTACCTACTCTATGCGTAGCTTTATATTGCTTTCATTAGATTATTTCACAGATCAGTGTTTTTTTAATATTTATGTAAATAACTATAGCTATGTATGTAGGGGTGTATGTAATATGTAGTACCTAGCAATTTTTAAGTAAGTTATGCATTTAAGGTTCTTTGATAATATAGGTATTTAAAAAAAAATCTAACTGATTGTAAACGGCTGATCATACATTACATCATACATTAAAACGTAAACGGACAAACTGGTGCCGTTATTGGCAATGAGTTTTTCTCGAACGCTTTACTCATTTTATTACAAACCCTTATTACGTACACCATCTTACAAACAATGCCAATCGAATATAGCTTTTATATCGAGGGCATGATGGTATAATCTAGAGTTTTAAAGCTACAAATTGAAGTAAAGCCGGTAAAGTGCCATCTTCCGAAATCTCTTAACCGATTATGTGTTTTATGTCGATAGTTTTAAAGTGTTATCTTCATTATATAGACGGCATGAAAATTTTCAAGTGAGTGGTAGCCAGGCTTGTATTAAGGGGACGCGTGCAAAAACGCGCAGGTCGGGAGCGGGAACGCCAAATTGGGCACCAACCCGCGCGGAAGCACCGAGGGGCATGTAGTGATGTTAAACTGTCTCGTTTACGGAAATACCCGGTTTTTCTTCGGGATGCGGTTGTACTAAATTATCGATACTTTTTACTTTACACTTTTGAAACACACAGACATACCTACACGTTTTGTTTTCCACAATTTTGGTAGGTATGTAACGTTGTATGAACTTTAAATTACTGGAATTTTTATTACTTTTATATTTATTAATAAGAAAAACTCGCGAGTAAAAGAATAATTATTATTAAAATAAATCGGACCTTTCTTCCTAAAAGTTCTGTAACCCTTTACTAAAAGCTTAGTTTGTAAAAAACCTTTCTGTAAGCAAGCAATCCGAACCCAATTTACCCTAATCAGAATACTAATAAAAGATTTACTTGGAAACAAATTCTAGAGTCCATTTTGTTTGAAAGTCTTGATGGCCATATAACAAAGTAAATTACCGATATTTTGAGAGAGATATCAACTGGCAACACTACAGGCGCAATCCAGTTAGATGCTCCCCCATGCAAGTACTGGAATTTCAACATCGGTTAGCCTTAAATGATGCTATCTCCTTAACTCACCCTAAGAAGGAAAGAGACACAACCATAATTCAATTTAAGCCCAAGTTAAACTTTCGATTACAGCTAAAGGGTGTACAGACGCAAGTCGCGTGATTTGAACTTAACGATATGTAAATAAATTCTACGGCCCTAAAGATGAGACTGTTTGTAAACGTTCTTGATATTAATTATGATATATGAATCCTATCTCAAATCTTACACAATTTATAAGAAAACATTTGTTTTACGAGTAATATCAACAATATCTATTACACTCGAGATCGTTTCTGAGATAGAGATATCCAACTTAATTACAATATTATGATCCTTCGTACAAAAAATAACGATCCTTCCATAATCGGCTCAACCCTGATCTGTATCGACATTAATTAAATTTGTAAGGAATGAAAAAAGGGAATGTGTTTTTTAAACGATAGTCACTATCAATCTTTTTAATAGAGTCATTAAAAACGGAGAAGCGAGCACAGCGCCGCCCGAAACAAAAAACCTTCCAAAAGTCCTGTACATTAAAACGCTCGGTTATAAAGCACTCATAATAAAATTAGAGATACTTTTGATAGGCGAGCATCGCACATACCGATCTAATAACCGAGTAGAAGTCGTTATCAATACTTGAAACATCTAAATGGTCACTTTAAGTTTTTATTGTAGTTATTTACGATACACATTATGTTTAATGTTACGGCTCCTTAATTGGATCTCACGCATGGTCAAGTGTTTTGGTATTTTGGTCAAAATTATGGTGTGCCTACTAAATTTGATTATTTAAAACTGAACTTAGTATGAAAGTCGTTTAAGGCGCTAATATAGGAGCGATTCATGTATTTTAGAAGATGAAAGTTACCTGGCCGGGCCGCGCGCCACGCTGGCTCCGCGGTCACGGCAACTCGAAAACGCTAATTCATAATATTATACTCTTACTAACGGCATCACGTGGCCTTAGCACAGATTACTAGATAGTTACTACGTAGGCTTTAGTCTGAAGCATTCAATTATTTCGACACTGTAATGACATGTCAGATTGGCCGAGCGGTCTGAGATGCTACGTTCCGTTCCTAAAGACGTAGTTTCGAAGTTTCGAAACCTGCTGCCGGGAAACTTTTTGTGTATGATTTTTGTTTTGGTGTATGTATATAAGTAGTTTGTTACAATGAAAAATAAACACAATCTGTAGTAGGTAAATAATGTATTAATTAAATGTTTTATCTTTGTTGGCGTACGCACCAAGCACCAACATTACCGCCAGCATTACATAAATTATTACCTCCTTGACTATAATCCTATCAAATTTAGAATGCCGCACGAATTATTGGAGTCACACCTAAATAAGTTGTATTAAATTTATTTAGTGTTGGTCCTTTCTGGTATGCGCGTTTGTCAAGTCCATTTGATACATCCTCTTTAGTCCACTTCCATAATTTTCTTTTTGATATATATTTTGAAAATGACAATGACGGAGTAAAAGATTTGTGCATTTAGCCAGTGTCAGGCATCCGTACTAAGATCATATAAATGCGAAACTGTGTGTGTGTGTTTGTTGGTTTTTTTTTTAGTTTTTGCCATCCTTTCACGTCTAAACGGCTGAATCAATCTTGACCAAGATTGGACCTATGAGATGGGTATAGGCTATTTTTCGTCAGAAAAAATAGGGATCTTTGAATCCAAATAAATAGGAGTTGAAAATTTATATGGGCAATTCATAATTTCTCAAGTAGGTGATCTGACACTTCATTATTTTAGGCTCTTGCTAAAATATAAAGGTTAAGACTAAGGATAGGGAAAAGGAAAGGGACAGGGACAGGGATAGAGATACAAAGTCTTCAATATTTATTTTCAATTTATAAGTTGCTTTTTCATATACGGATGAAGTCGCGCGTAAAAGCTAGTTTAAGTAAAGTTTACTGAATCGTGGCTATGACTGTAAATTTACTTTACCACGAGGTTGTGAAAATATGGAATACTAGCTGTTACCCGCGACTTCGTCTGCATTTAAATCGAATCCAGCTAGTAAGAACACAATATGCGTGAACTTTGTATGCTATTGTAGATCAATCGGGCACGTCACGTCTCTGTCAATATCTCTAAAACATCTCTATCTTCCTATTTCCTCATCGCTTTTTTCCCCAACTCCCAATATCTCATCTCCCATCTCTCATCCATCTCCGATCTCCCATCTCCTCATCTCTCCAGCTGCTACTCCCCATCTCCCCATCTCTCCAGGTCCTCATCTTTCCTTCTCCCATATACCTACCAAATTTCATTTTCATTTTTGTTGTCTCTCTATACCAAATTTTATCGAAATCGGTCCAGCCGTTTAGCCATAAAAAGTAACAAACAAACAAACATACAAATAAACAGACAAACAGAGAAACAGAGTTACTTTCGAATTTACAGTATAATATTTGACAATGACTAAATGCACAAATCGTGCGAAGCAAAAACATTGAAAAAACTGGCTCGTAGCTGAGCAGAAACATTGCTGGAAGTGTGCTAAAAATAAAACGTCACAATATGCATCCGCCAGATCCGCCATTATGGAAAACGGAAGTTCACTACATCTTCATTTTAATATACAATCATAATCTGCTCCTTTGATTAACTCCAAACTATCATAAGAAATCCCAGTTTTATTTAAGTGAACAATCTAAAAACGCGTTTTTGCTGCTAATTTCAGTTACAGGTGGTGCAAGAATAGTCATATTAGCCATTATTCTTTACACACAATGGAGAATAAATACAAAGTATTATAGGTTATAATAAAAGTTTAGTAATCGTCGAAGGAAGTCATTTACGGGAACTAAGTAAATAAACCAGTTGTATACCATGTAGAGATTCTGTTTGCTTTATTTTTTTGGAGAACAAACAGTAAATTCGACGAGAAAATTTTGAGGAACAGCGACATACGTCCTCTCTCTGAAACGCCGTAGCGGGTACTGAGCCGCCTAGTACGCGCTCAAACTGATCATATTCTCGTCGTTTTTATTAATTTAGAAGAACGGAATCGATTCAGTTCATTGGAAAATTCAAATTTCATTGGAAAATAAAATTGCCTTTTTTATGGTTCCAAAAAATATGATAGTTGTCGCTGAAAATGTTGAGCAATATGTGACGAAAGATTTTTTTCGGGTCCTTTCTCGTGAATTTTTTTCTCAAGATACTAGACAACTTTAGCCCAATATTATTGATTTATTACCTAACTGAAACACTTGACTATTCACTGTATTTTTTCTGGCTTATAATTATTTGTAATTACAGCTTAACTTTTTGACAAAAAACCGCCCATTTTACGGAAGCTCGCTGCCTACAGGTCCTTAAATTAAAGCGTTGAAGTCGGAGCATACACAGAGTTAGATTTTGGATCTTAATGCTTGTTAATGTAATAGAAAAAAGATACTAAAATCAAACAAACGATTCAAGTATTAGGAAAAATAGATAAGGTTAAAAATAGCTGATAAAAGAACTATCTACTATTAATTCAAATGTAGAGCAATCGATTGAACATGGATGTGTATAATAATACTTTGTAAAAGCGCTGAACTGATATTTAGAACAAAATCTTGAAGAATCTGAATGTAGTTTATCTCTATTGTCTAGGCTTTATCGTTATTCGCAACTGATCTGCTGAAATCTGCAAGTTGGAGTGACAGACAAATAGTAGCAATTAAAACTAGATTGTCGTTATTTAGCCGAGCGCTCGCAGACGTGTGCGAATCCATCTTCTCTCCGCTTGTATAAATTTAATTTAAACTTTTGTGCTTCGTCAAACTCGGAGTTGAGACACCCTCACTCTCTCGACAGTTTATTTTTTAATTTAATCCGCTGCACTCTTAAATAATTCACTGGCAAAGAAGCCACTTCAAGGTACTTTGCGATTCTCATCTTAATTTTTATCCGCGGGGACTGCTACTGTTTTCCGGTTTCCTGAGTAACTTCACTTTAAAGAATATTTGCTCTTGTTAAAAATTCATTTTCTTTGACATTTGGATTTCACCTCATAAAATAGACGAACCCAGCAGTAACGTCGGTAAGTAGAAACCATGAAGTAAAGTGCAACGTAAATAAAATTTAAAGATGCAACAATTCGGTCTTTTAGTTTTTATCGTTAGAAAACTATAAGTATGAAGTAGATTACCAGATTCTAAATCTTTTTACTTTAATATACCTATCTTTTTTTGAGAGAATTCATTGAATATTCGGCTGCTAGTGGTTTCTGCTGGTTAAAATAAGTCACAGCGGAAAAAGCGTTGAGTAGGTATAGCCACACTAAACACGGTAGAGTTCAGAGGTCCAGAAAATTGCACTTCAAAAATAAATAAATTATCCCTCTTTATTTCCTTCGTCATTGAATATTCTTGGCGACTCCAGGCTGCGATGAAAGTTCGACCAGTCCCGAAGGAAATCACCCGAGGTGGATCACCGTCCTATTTGTTTAAACTTTGCCCCAATCAGGAACTTTGTTTCGAGGTGCTATAAGCTCTAGGGGTTGGATCGAGAATTATTTTTTTATTAATGTCTGTTGGTGTTCAACCGACATAGTATATCGTGTATAATTAATGGTTTCGTATTGATTTGTTATATTTTTTATTGATGAATATATTATTAGGTACTATATTTTGTCTTTGAGGTAGAAACTGAGAACGAGATAATGATTTGATTTCAAAAGTGAATCACAGTTAATAACGATACGACCACGTAGAAGAATAATTAGACCTATGGTATCGAAAAAGAAATGTCAACGTTCGTCTAAGCCAACGCATAAAAAACTCTAGTGCTCCAGTACAAATTGCTGACAAATAACCTCCTGATATTTAATCTAATTATAGGGATGGGTCAATCACGAACCAATTTATAAAGTCCTAGCTATTTTGTTCTAAATCGAATAAGGGCGTAAATATTTCCGCCTAATGTGCCGCCCTGGCAACACTGGCAGTAAGTACCTACCGGCACCCGGAGCGAAAGTGAAATATCTGCCGTTTCAACTAAATTGGGGCAACCACGTTATCGTCGCATTACCGTTGTTTACAATTTGTTTCGGTAAAGTTTTCTTCGTAAATTGAGTCACTGGCTCCAGATGCTTCCTTTGTTTTCAGACGCACACTCGAAACTGTTTCACTTAAAATTTGGTAAAATAAATGAAGCTCATCGAGCGTTGGAGACTCTTTAGTGTTTGTCATCGTCATTGATTTCAGCCAGCATTGATTATTTATTGTTCAGATTTCTCTCCCACTCCACTCTTCCTGGATAGCCAAAATATCGTCACTCTCATTCACTTTTATAAATTTTTCATTGGATTTTACTTTGTGTATATTTATTGCTGGAGCGACATTATTTTGAGTATCAACGAATGTCCTAACGATGATACACACGAGCTTGTGAAGCGTTAAAGAAAACTCTAAGGCAAAGCTCAGGCACGAAGCTTCAAGCATGCGCAGGCTGTTCTTCCAGCTTACTCCACTTTCTGAATCGTCGAATGCCGGTCAAGAGCTGCTGCAAACCAATATTGAGTTCTGGAGTGTTTTAGGATCCTCGTAAAATTCAGAGCTGGCGGCGTTTAAAGTCCACGGTGCGGTTTAGTATATTTACTGCTATTGCTATTGGTTCCGCTTTTTATTTCGCCGTTCGCGTTGATTTCGTACTATTTTATTGTTTTTAAGAAGCGCCGCTTGGGGATTCAGTGCTTGCTTACTTTTTCTGGATTAGAATAGAATTGTTATTTTTTTATTGTGCACCCAAAAACAAAATGAATATGTAAATCGAATCGAATGCTCTTGATTCAAATTCACACTGCAACTGCAAAATGAATAAAGATTCACATCAAAACGGAATTAGGTATTAAAAATTGCATCTCGGTGAAAGAATACAGCATAGTGTTTCACTAGATAAAATGAAAGAGAGAGATTTTCCCATTAGAAATTTCTGAATGTGGTTAATTAATTATCTCATTAATCCAAAAACTTTAAACTTTACGCGCGATCATATCGAAACTCCACTGAGTTTACGAGTCACATGCTCACAGACAACAACCGTAGTGCAGACCATTGAGGCAGTGAACAGAATAACTAATAGTCCAACCTCGGGGGTAATCTCAGATTGTGGCGCCAATAAACAAGTAATAAACACGGAGACAATCGGTACCCACCCGGTGTGGTTGCGTTCGACAATGGTTCGACAACTTGCGGCAGTGAGCTAGGTTTATAGTTCTGTTAGATTTCAAACGATTTACTTAGAATCGTTATTGTTGAATGGTATGACAAATTCAATATCTAGAATAGAATTATTGCAATCGATAAATTCTTCAATCAGTCAGAAACTAGAAAGTAATTATTAGATCTAGTAAACGTACTTACTAAACACAAAATAATGTACTTACACATACACTACAATACACACATTATATAACACCAACACAGTAAATTTATTCTTGAAGTAAACAACAGCTATAATAATACGTATAATATATCGTACACGTAGCTCTTTTGAAGCATATGGAGGTTTACCATGTTACGGGCTTTAATCTTGTTCCAAATACAGTAGAGAGAAAATTAAATTCCGCAGCATGGTTTGAAAATTCTTTTTCAATTGATGCCTCTTTTGTTTTTGCACGAATTACACAATTCCATATCACAAAATCTAATCTACTCGTAGTAAGCAAGTTGAACAAATAGTGTTCGTTAAACCGCGTGCCATATGCCGCTTTCTCGTTGCACTTTCATTTGATTTATAACAGTGTGGTGCATCTGCATAGTAGTTGTGAGATTTAATAAAGTTAACTTTTTTAAATAGTAAAGACTGTGTGAAGTGGAAGAAGATTTGTGGTAAAGGATCTCTTTGCAATTATTAGATTATCAGTTTTATCTTAAAATCGTGCGTAATCGTAAAAAGTAGTTAATTTTAAAACCAGACCACATTTGACATCGTTACAAGAACCAATACATTTGTGGTTGATTTGTGGTTGATTGCCACGGGTGTGATCTTTATCACCCTAATCTCACTATTGTCTCTGTTTTATGACTTTAAACTCTTCTATGAAGTCGTAACGTTGGTGCCCTGAAGGGGTATTAAGAAGGGTGTCGTTAATGCCGAGTTCGTGACTCCAAGTTAAATTTTAATGCCTTTCGTAAGGAAATATTGAGTAATTTATGTTAATTGTGAAATAATCAAGATGGTTGTTCCATTATTCAAACTTATGAAAGTAGAAAGATTGTAAGATGATGTTCATAACCATCCATATTATCTCATTGATTTGAGACATTATCATTCTTTCTGGGTACTAGAAGAAATTTGTAGGTAACCAGTTATGATGAAACAATCTGTGTACAAAAACACTATTATTCTGGGGTTTTCTGGATATTACTTCGTGTTTCACCTAAAACCCAATAATTAACTCGTGCTGACAGATTACTCCAATCAATCGGGCTATTATACGGATCACATTCGAGCAGGTCACGAGGGTCGCTCGTCAATGAATTGGGATGGCGTGTACTTCAAGAGATACTAGTTTTAATTGGAATGGGAGTCATTTCATCCTTATTTCCGATATTCCATTTTTATTTTCGGGTTCTGTTGTCTGGTGAAATGGTGACAGACTAGCGGAGCCTGTTTTACCATTTGGGTATGGAACCCTAAAAACTTCCATACATCAAACGTTTCTTTTTGCTTGTTTTTGTAGATAATGGTCCGAAACTCTTCGTAAGCGAGTCCGACTCGCACTCAGCTGGTTTTTAATCATTGCTTTTTACTGTCGAATGATGCGGCATTTGCTCCATCGCTGTCGTAGCTGTTACCCCATTCAAAATGCATAGTGCACTCTTTGCAATTTTAATTAAATTTTACCATATTGCTTTATATTGCAGCTTGTAATTGGTTTCTATCTCGATCTGCCGAACAGGGTCTTAGATTATTAAGTCGACTATAGAGCACAAGTTAAGAAAATATATTTTTACTTTCATCTTAAAACCTGCGATATTTTCATGGATATAGATTGCAGGTAGAGAGCTCTCTTTGATTTGTTTTATCTTGTAGCTCACTCATCTGATCTCCTAACTTAGCTAGATTAGTACACGTCTCCTCGCCTATCTTCTGTCAGTGCGCGCGATCCTTTCCGTTCTATCACACTACACACGTCACCTCTAAGGTCCGCTATTTGTCCCGCGTCATTTGGAATTCAGATCGGATCGAAATGTCTAATTGCCGCGGTCGGCTCTTCGCATACTAATCAAGGGCTACTCGCATGCTGGGTGGGATTTCTAGTTAATGGTGAGAACTGAGTGGTTGGGACAAATTAGTTTAGGAATTATGTTGGGTATTTTAGTGTAACTATTGTTCTAATTGGTAGTTTTTGCTAGTGGTCTTGAGCAATATAGAAAAATGTCTGAAGACGGTATCTTATTTTCTGTTAATGATTACATTATGATTATCTTGAAATGGACTGTTTTAGTTGAAATGTCATGATTATATGTGATTCGCAGGATGAGTCAAGCATAATTCAGGTAGACTCCGAAAAGTCTCTGAAAAGTCCTACCACTACAATACAAAGCCAACCAATGTTTTAGCGCTGAATAATATGTGAAAAGTTATATGAAACTATCGAAGGTCGGCAGTAAAATAAGGAAACGGAACTACATCTCAGGTTCAAGGAGAAAAGGAATCACCTTCCCGTACACAAACAACAAAGCTATAAAGTTGTTGGCTGATAAAGAAACTACGGCACAAACTTAACGCCGAACTTTAGACAAATTATCTCTCTTACCCCACGAGCGTGTGTTTAGGACGGTGTAAACCAACTACTGGCAAGCTGAGAAAATTCACCCGACCACCGTAACCAGGCCTGTGGTTATTCATCAGAACCCTCAACCTAGTTTGACAAAGTTTCACACGCAGAGCCTGGGACAGATCAATCGCGGGTGGTCGCTCCAACACTTGCGTGTGACATTCGGTTAGACTTAGTTTTGGGTTGTTGTTGTCTTTCTCGACAATTATACCTATAAGTTGGTACAGTAGGAGCGTACAAACAAAACTTTGGAGGACTTTCCTCGACAACAAACTCGAGTAACTTCGTAAATGTAGACAAGGCCGATAATTTAGTAAACATTTTGATGCAGGCAAAAGTAAATATTTCGGAGTGAGACAAACAACGTCGATTGAAATGAATAATGTTTGATAGCGACATTAATTCCATCAGCAACCACAGATCATAACAACTTGAATTAAACAACATCCTAGCCGTTGCTTATAATAATACCCACGATATCGAATTGATCAAAGTTATCGAACAAATTGTAATTTGCTTCGGCCCGTAGCCCTTTGTCTTACCAATAAAGTATTTATTATCTAAGTAAAATTATTTACACTCGAACTAATTTGCTTCCGCCTATTTACGGTCTTGAAACTTGTATTCGAAACAATATCTTGCCTCGTTTAGATGATAGATAACTTTCTAGTGTAGTTTAATAACAATACATTTTGAGGACAATGCTTGCACCAGCGAAGACTTTTACGGGGTTCCCAAGGACAATATGGGACTATAAAATATGTTGTCTAGACTGTATCTGAGCCTTTGTAAGAAGAATTATTCAATGGTACGTAAGTACGAGTCCTTTGGACTTTTGTAATGGGAAGGTAGTAATGATTATAGATGCAAACGATAGTAATGGAAATGAACATATAACAAAATTGGATGAGATTATCTAATACAAAAGTAAGATATAACAATGGCGACTGCGTAAGAGTTTAATATTGAGCGAGAAATATTCCCGTCGCAGGAAAATGCGGTGAAAAGGAAACCTTACTTAAATAAGACGGCGTTCGATCGGCATAACATGATGTGATTATATAATTCTAGAAGCACCTCGCGGTTTCACCCGCGTTAACTACTATCCCGCGGGAGCTATTAATTTTTACGGGATAAAAGGTAGTCTATGTGTACCGGGGATAGCATAGCTTCCCAACAGTGAAATAATTTTTCAAATCGGTTCAGTAGTTTCGGAGCCTATTCATTACAACCAAACAAACAAAGTTTTCCTCTTTATAATATTAGTATAGATTATGTGCGCGAGGTTTATACGGTGAAAGGTTCGGCATAATATCTTAGGTGCTTCACTTTCGCCGTTACCGTTCCACAATCTGTCTTTAATAGGTCCATGGTAAAGTAGGTTGCTTGCTTATTGAACTGTGGGCGAAGTGATTTATCGGGAACCATTCATTCATAAATCGCTATCTTAGATATGCAAGTCCCAGATCTGGTTATGACAGGAACAAGTAAAATAGATTCGTGGTGCGTGAGAGTTGAACTCAGAGTTATTTGGTGTCGATTTATAGTTATGTAACTTAGACTTGACAATATTTATTACTATTGTTTCAAAAGTAATTATCCAGTTTCACCGAAAAGTCAGAATTAGAAAAAAGATTGGTAAAAACATCGGCACGGACGAAAAAATTATAACTCCCAGAGTAGAGCGCAGTCGCAAATCCTAAAATTATACCTTACACCGTTACAACTTACATACATTCGCAATCAGCTCGCAACACTACCAATTATCTCGAAAATATGCGCTATAGTAGAGATGGAAAACCCCGTGTCACCTGTATTGATTTGTTTGTCGATTGGTAACCATATTGGTACTGACGTCCTCTGACATTAGAGATGAAAGGTGCAAAAACAATGACGATTAATAAATCAGTAACCCTTCAAAACAAGGCAGTGAGTAAGTGTTCTTGTGACCACGGTCGATGTAACTCTACCAAAACGTAGTGGTATGTCAAAATTATATAATTAGATATTAGTTTGTGCGTGAATTAGACCCGTTTATAGCTAGGTGAGAACACATTACCTTAACCTAAAAACAGCTATAAAGTTCCATGTTTTGCCCCTAAACTGTGTTTACTTTGTAAACACTGAGACCGTCTCAGAGCTCAGATCAATTACTCGAAGAACCAACAACTTGTGAACCGACGATCAAAGCGATCCGCAAACCAATTTGAACGGGTAACGCACCAAAGAAACATAAACAGAGTATAAATGAAATAGGGGCTGTATCTTTTTACACGGCTCAATGGGCGCGAACGGGCGGGTGGCCGGCAGGCGCGATAGCTCGGGGTGGACACGGCACGGTGGAAGCGACGACGAGCCGGTCGACAGTTACCAAGTCTTTGAGACGATCAGGCTATGTTACTCACACATACGTAGATGTTTACTTTGGTCATGAGCATCATGATGCGAATTGATAGTTCGTCGATTTTTATAGGGTCGGTGTGGAACCACGGCGTATTAGAAGTGACGGTGACGATCGACGGGTCGGTGGACATTAAGCAAATTTTGACGAACAGGCTGTGTTACTTGTATGCAAGTGTTACCATGCTGCATGTCGTATGAAATCACGGTTCATCGAGTTTTTTCAGTGTGTGGATGGTATCAGGTCGGCAGTTGCCAAACTTAGTCTTATGAGACATTACAGTTCATCGATTTATTTAGTCGTTGTAGGTTTGACATATTACTTGATCTAATAATAGTAATAGTAGCCAAAGGTGATAATGCACGCGCAACCTAGAATTTGACAGGACCACGAGTAACTTAGCAATTGTTGTTACGCTTCGTCGGATCGCTTGGTATATCTTTTCAAGAGCTAAGTTACTGAAAAAATAGTATAGAGTCGTGTGGACGCGCGCGGCGTCCCTCTTTCTTATCTTGATTAATTTGTGAGAATTTATTGCCTTGAATTAGTGTAGCGTACTTTTTATTTAGAAAATACTCCGGAGGATGAGTGTGGAAAAGAGATACAACTTGGGAAGCGTAACAAGATAGAAGAGCAAACAAGCGTGGGGTTTCCAGTTCATTTGCGAGAGATTCAGGATCAAACGACAGTAGAGTGGTTGTTGTTATAACAGTAAAGGAAGCTTTAAAAAGAAATTAATTTTGAACTCGTGAAAAAAACACAAAGAAAATAAAACCCAACCAAAGGTGTTTAAATTATGTTTGCACATTCTAAACAACGGCTAAATACAATCACATTGTATTTATGTGTAAAAACAATACACATATACTCGTAATATAATGTTCTCCACTAACTAGGTTATAAAAGAATGAAGAAAATTATTGCTGTATTGTTTATAATTACAATCTTTTCACTGATCATTCCACCCGTCCCTGTGCTAGCTTCATCCACCTGGCTCGCGTCTCCATCAATTGCACTATCGTATATCAGATAAGGTAAGATAGGAAAAACGGCGAATCGGCTAACAGATGATACCAGCTGACAATGATAAACGGCTCGCCCCGGTAAATAACGAATGTCATATATGACGATGAGAGCAACTGACACAAACCTGTCGCAAGGGTGGATTTTGCACATTATTTTTGTGGGTTATTCCCAGAGTACTCCATTCTTTTGTTCTCAAATTTTTTTATTCCCATATATTCATTCCCAATCTACTCCACAGAATTATTAAATAAAAATATTATTTGTGTGGCTCGGAGTGTTTTGATATTTCATCACCATTATCCCATCTATCCACTGCTGAATACATGTATCAATTCACTTCAGTAAGGAAGATTAGTCTGGATTGGTGGATCACATACCTCCCGCATAATTCTTGGGAATAATTCTACATTCCCCTTTTTCTTTCTCGCACGAAAACCAAAAGAACATGATGAACACTGAATACCTACACATTTACAGACGACGGAAGACTGAGAAAATAAGTGTAAGTAAATCAATGACGTCACATATTCGTATTCACTTTATGTTTGTCCTCCTATTTTGGTATCTTGGGATCTTGACCCTAACAATACCTTTCAGAAGATACTAATATCTCGTGTGTTAGGTTGAGTTAGATTTAGAAATTGTTTTTTATTTGCTCTGAAACTGAGAAATATTTAATTGGTGTCACGAAATCTACCCAACATATTCCAGAACCTCCCGAAAATCCTCAAGATAACGGAATTGGCAAGATTCTCAGTTTCCACTCGAGCCGCCAACCATTTATATTGTTTGATCTCCGAGGCATTCGAATATCCTTTATCAGGTTTCCGCGATAGTTCCCCGCCATTCTTTCCATAAGACGAATGCTCGGACGATTCATCAACTTTAAACCTTGTGGGAAAGGTTGAAAAGATGACTCAACAAAGTTGAAAGTGTAAGACTTGCACAATTTCATTAAATCAAGAATAAAACGATTCCATTTCCGTTCGAAAAGAACTAGCTTTTGGCTTAAGGAAAATACGAGTAGTCGAGTATGACCAACGTTTACCACTGAATGTCGAAAAGCACTGAGCATGATCTTCGACTCTCCTCGTCAAGTCCAACTCTGCAAGTCGTCTTTCCACCGACTGCGTCCTACACTACTTTGCCTCAACGTGATCTTAACACTAGAACGCTTCGGTTTAAAAAAATCTAAAAAGTCAATAGTGAGGTCAATAAAATTTTAAAAGGTACGTATGTCTCCATTTTAGGCTAATTTGAAATACGCTTTAACGTCTGAGACGTAGCTTTAAAAGCCTCTCAGCTTCGACTTCAGATTTTATTAGAAATCTATTAACGGAATGAATTAACTTCAATTAAGCCTGATGGATTTATGATTCCAAGCATTTGACTGGTAAATTATTTTTTTACTAAAAGATGGTAGACGATGAGGCTAGCTTAATTTTATTATTTTAAGTTTCATGTAAATAGGGATTGTGTAAACTGCGCAATATAATATTATGTACGGATGTTGATGCTTCAAGAATTTGATCGCTCTATCTGTGAGTGCAGAAGGCAATCAGGGATAGCAGTTCAACTGTGAAATACAAACGAGAGAACCGCCCCAACTTCAAAATTAACACATTTCCCGCCCGTCCCATATTATAAATCTCTCAACATGACCATACTAAATTAAACCCATCTTCGATGACAAATAGCAACAGTTATACCGGGCTGTATCCAAACGGCATCTGTTGGTAAAACAACTGAGATGTGTCATCATAACTCACCAGATGGAATTTACTAGAAGGGCGAGTGTCTCTTATTAGGGTAGGTATATGATTACATAGCTAAATAAATGTGTGTAAAGTTCTACAACAGTTTTATCTCAATTCAAATTAGGAATTCGCAAAAGGTTGTCCCTTCGCGCTGAAACAGTAGGGTTGGGAATACGTCATGTTTTTTATTTATTTTCGACTTCGAATGATTTATACATTCAGCCAGTGTGAAATATTAATATAATTTAAGGTTTTTTTTAATCAAAATGGTCGTATTTCAAGCTCCAGTTACTCGAGTAGCTAGTTTACTAGTCAAGTTGCAGTTACAGTCACCACGACTCAGTAAACTGGCAAATAATTTAATTATTCTTTGATTGTTTACTTTAATTTCTAAAACTTCTTTAATTTTAGAGCAAATACGAAATAGCGCGGTTTTGGATTTGTATTATTTGCAGGTTACGTAGATGATTAGCGCATTCCAAAACAAACTCTAAGTCTATAATTTTGTATATAGGTAGATCGGTTCGCATCCAATTTGAAACTAATAAAAAACACAAATTGGTGCCCTAAATTGAAAAAGTTCGTAAAATAACGAAATAAGTATGGGTTTTACATCCCAAATAAATTTCTAGACTGAAAAACTTATTTAATTTTGTAAACTAATAAGAAACAAAAGTAATTTATCTTGGAAACCACGTTTTCAGAACAAATCGAATGAGATTTCAGGACTGTTTCTTACCTTAACTTATGAAACTTTGTTACTGGGGAATTTCACAATAAATAGTTTGCTCGTACCTAGATAGACACTTGATAGAAAAAAAGGATTTCGATGTTATAACTGTTATGAATGTTATGCTATGTTACCGTTAGTCTCAAATCAATTATTTTCTCAATGGCCCACAAAATGCCTTAGCCCTCCAGGAATTAAGTACCTACGTAAGTAAGTAAAACACCTTTGGATGAGAGTAACAAAGTTTCATTTAAAGCGTCACACAAACACAACTACAATAAAATCCATTCATTAGCATCTCTCACCGGTAATGTTCAAGCAAACATTTGCGTATGCCCCCTCCCTACACCCTCAGGATATAAGCATTTGAATTGCGACGTCCAAACTAAAACACCGATTCGAACACAGCCTAGAAATATACCACGACAATTTTCACTCAAAGATTCAGAACAGAATTGGTTTCGTGCATGTTTTTTTCTATCTGTGGTGTACCTACTGGTGGGCTAATATGAATCCCCTACCCCCGTCGGGGGGTCGAGGTGGCAAATACTGGACTTTGCTTCTTTCAACATATCACCCCTCTGTTGATATTGGGATTCGCCAGTCGAGGTGTTACAGTAAATTGTAGGCTTGGTGTGTCAGCGCTTGTTACTTTATGATTTGTGAGCGAGTTTCGAGCGGAGCTAGATTTTCTTGGCGAAGTTTGTCAGTTTATGGAAATTTCAGTTGTAGCTTTTGTTTTCGTTATACTACGTATGACTGAAATCAGAATTTTTTTGTGGCTCTACATTTGTGTTAGGCGTTAGCGAAGTTAAATCATTTATTGTAAGTCATCAATAAAATCGCACTTTTAAAAGTCAAACAACAAAACTAACAAATAGAACCATAAAAGATACTTAGAGCATAGCAGAGCTGCTTCATTTATGTCACGGAATTATTACCCGACTGCCAAGGAAGGGTTATGTTTTTTGGCGCGTACTTTGTATGCATGTCTGTAAATTTCTTATAAAATAAAATTATTAGTCAAAATTTTCTTAATTTTAAACCGATTTTAGCCGGTGAGTCAGTAAACTTTTATATCATACCTTTTGTGTCTCGTGTAAAGAAACAAAATCACATACTGAGCCAAACTGTGGTGTTTATGTGAAACGACTTTCTGTATCAACCATCCCACAACAATCGTAAAACAGTCGTAGTAAACAAAACAGTTAACCGGTTCAAGAAGAAAAACACTCTATCGAACATGTTAAAAACACCCTTACAGGCAAGGACTGAATTGAATAAAAGATCCCCTAACCGGTACAAAATAGCGGTACCTATTTATAGCGGTAAATTTAATTCACTCACACTGATCATCATTATCAGCCTGAAGACGTCCACTGCTGAAAATTGGCCTCACCCTTACACCGCCACACCGAACGACCATTTGTCACTTGTCTTTTGATGTCGTTTGCTCAGACCAGAGACTAGAGAGACCTTCTAAAATGGATTTAACTGATATTCTGATATAACTTTGAATCACGCTATCACCTATTCGAATATGTGAACATCACTTTTATCTCAACCTATTATGATACCTAGAGATAAAACCCACTGTTAGTGGTAATAATCCTAAATATTTGTAATCCCTTTTTGTTAGGTTTTTCAGTCCATATCGACAAGATGCTCCAACATTATACGATGGGACTTCCGAATGATTATCCAAACATAATAAACGTTAACCGATTCCTCGAGTCTCCCTCCCTCATCAAACAAGTCAAAACAATGCGGGGTAGAGGAGCATTTACATTGGAAGCGACGTCTTATGCGACAAGTAATACAGGTCCTCGAGCAATCTAGAGAAGATCAGAGAACACTATTACTGATAGCGGAGGGCATGATAAAAACTTGACAACGCAGACAGTTGTTCATAATATAGTATAATATGTAGGTACATAATATACGTAGTATATATTATAGATACATATAATATACTATCTTCTTCTTTTCGTAGATGATTCAGCCTTCTAGACACAAAGTATTTTTGGAGCCTTCTACAAGGTAACATTTTCTGTGAGGCAGATATTTAATCATTCATTTTTGAAAAACCTCATAACATAATAAGTTTAAAAAAACGAATGTTCATGTCTAGTTGTCTATAATCTTCCACCGCAGATTTACCTTTGATTTATTAAAGACGCAGGAAAGTTTGCTAAATTCTATTTATACTTAATCGCAGCAATGAAACCCCCCATCATGACCATATCCTTAGTCTTACCTAAACACTCGAACCTACTGGAAATTGAGACGTTTGTTCACTGTATGTATAATGTATAGCTACCTTATAAGGCACACAAACATATCCGGTAGTCATGTTCTGTTCTTTGGATAAATAGACACTTTGATCCTTGGGGTAGATTTGGTTTTCGAAAACGAGGGATATTTATTAATAACCTTTAAACTAGAATTAATTTAAACCAACATTAATAAGAATGAGATGCTATATTATGAGAGTTCCCATAATTAACCCTACACGCAAACAGGGGTGTTATAAGAGTGTGTATCTGGTCGAAATGTGACTTGATCGTAAGTGGTCCCAGATATAAGGTATTTTTTGTCACTAAAGATTTTTAAATTAAATATCTTACCTCTGCTTAGACGGGTTTGTGCAGGAAAACTGTTAAAACAAATACATTCAATAGCTTCAGTAAGCCTTGTTAGGATAGCTAACAACAATCAACATAAATTCCAATCCCTACTACAAATTCGTGTCACATTCGACCACCAATAACTAAATAAACGTTTCTCTATTTGTATACAATTCCACGCGGGCCCCGCATCCAATCAAATCGACACAGATAGTTATCGGCTTGTCCGTCTGTCACACCAGCAGATTATAATAAGAATACAATGGAATACAATGGAATTACAAAAGAATACAATAATTTGTGTGTACGATGTCCATGATACAGTTTGAGAATTGTAAACTCTTTAGATTTTAAAATAAAAATTATGTGTAATTTAGAGATCATATTTTTCAAACCAAAACTATGACTACTTTACTCTGTAAGTAGGTACTGCGATTATAATAATTGTCGATTAAGCTTTACGCGTTTTGTGACTTACCATTTACTTTGGATGTCATATTTATAATAATTATGTCAACCGTGAAATGTTTATGTTGGTAGGTACTGAAGAAAAACTTCTACATAACATAATCACCGTCAATATTCCCATTCTCTGATTCACCACTATAGTATATTAGTGAATAATTCAATCTTTTTTTTCTGAGATCTGACCTTGGTTCAAATTGGTAGGCACTAGTTTTAATTTAAAAGTTGTGTAAATAAATTCTACATAGACAATAATCTAACTTGTACGATTATTGTAATTTAAAATTCACGTGTACCTTTTGGAAAAAAATTGCCACCAAAAACTATACAATATACATAATTTTATCCCTAGCCATATTTTTCACTATCCGGAGAAAGCCTGGCAAATGGCGACCCTATTGTATTGCTCCATGTATCGAATACATGATTGAGAGTTTGAGGATAAACATGTTCACACAGAATTACATAAATTTATAATTTGGGGAGATAACGCTGATTGAAAGTGGAGTGATTCGAATCCATCTGAAATCTATTTGGCTTAGGTTAGAAATTAATAAAATGGGATTTTATAAGTATACACTGAGAAAGGTAATTGAAAGGAGATGACGAGCGTATCGCAGTGCCTCACCAGATTGTGCAATGCCAAGTTGTGGGTGCAGCCGTGGCACTTACCATCACACACTGCTTGCTCGTCTTGCAGTAAACATAACATTACTTGCAAAGAGTTACCTTATAATTATTATTTTACTTTCATTTGTATACGAGTGACTTATTATGACACAGTTCGTAAGGTTTAACTTTGCCTGCATCAAATATCTAATGCATATCCAAATGCACCCTATCCATACTTGTAATTGCAGCGCCTTACTAAATCACCAAACTAAGGCGAGTTAGTTCGGCCATTAATTGACGCTTTGGCCAGCAACCGCATGCAATAACCACCTTTATTGGGTGGTCATAAAGCACAATGGCAATGTTCGGGTCAGTATTGGCACTGCCGGGCGATGCAGGCAGTTTGGCACGCGCCGCCGCCGTCGCTCGCCGGGTTATGGGACTATGTCAATTGCGCTGTTATAGGGGAAGAGGCGGCGGTCATAATAAAACTATATATTTTTATAATTACAATAAAGGAGTAGCATAGGTACAATAATTATAATTATAATGATTTAAGATAAAAGTGTCGAAAGTTTTGTCTATTTGACGGTTAATAAATGTTTCTCATACATTGTATTATCATATTATAATAATATGCCGGTGTAAATAAATCAAATACTATTACCGTACTTAATTAAATAATTTATAATTTTTCATTGCGCATTTTAATAAGCATTACAACTTTTTATGACTAAGAGGGTTAGTGTTTAATTATGTCTTTGTTAATATAATAATGTATTTTTTATTATTTAGTAGCGTTTCTATTCTATTCTTAAAAGACAATTCCCACACTAGCTCTACGCCTAAGATACGCTATTCGTCAAACGCGTAGTTGCGGCCGCGTCTTTATTTACCCCATAAACTTGAGTTACCGCTTTATGGCAAGATTTAGCAACTAAATCAAGGTTTAGGGGTTAGTGGGGCCGGGAATGGGTAGAGCCTTTTTAACAACAACGGCTTTAGCTTTTTATTTGGCGAGGGAAGATAGGCATAGGCCAGTAGCTGGGTCATAGCTCGAGCCAAGTTTACGACCGTAATAAGTACTTAATCAAGGCGTGAAATTCACTCGTAGTTTTACCAGGTAGGTCTTAAAAGCTGGTTACATCATACAATTTTCAAATTAGTGCTTTAGCACAGAATAGAACCTAGAGGAAGGGACACTCTCAATTAATGCGAAATAGCATAATCGGGATTTTTATGACTTTCGAGGATATGGAGAACCTTTTACGTACAGTGTGTCGACCATGGGACTATAGCAAAAAAGTAAATGGCAAGTCAACTGCAATACATTCCGGAACTGTATTTACATGATAAACAATTTCATACATATTTCAGAATGTAACAATATCCCTAACATTTAGAATGATTTGGAATGCTACGCCAAATTTCATAAATAATTATTACTTAGATACTTTAATAATTTTCAAAGCATGAGTGGGTAAATACAGCTCACAACTGAAATCGTACAATGTTAAAAATTCTATTTAATTATTACGAAAGAAACAGGGATCAAGGACATATTCAGCGACTCTATTTAGTTTCTGCACGCTCTAAGCATATTGCATCAATATAAGTACCTACCTAGATAATATTTGAATAACAGAGCTTTTAAAAGCATGTAGCTTTAAATATTAGAGAAATCACTTAACTACCCAGTAGACGCGCGAGTCACTTATAATATAATTATAGTCCAATTATAGTTCAGTTGCTAAAATTGTCAGGTGCGAGCTTCCCGCCGATATCCAATTTCCTCCAGAACGCGCTTTAAGCGCTGCCTAAACCAATAACAGCACTACAAAGCCGACTATTAAGTTAATGCTCATATAAATAGTGCGATTTCCGCCTAACCCTGCGTCGCTCCTTAAGCCTCGCAGCCAGATCCTCCGCTGATGGGATCAATTTGTATGGCTCCCGTCTAAAACCTCTGACCGCAACCGTACAACTCTCAACCTTATCACAGGACGACAGAGCTCAAAATCGCGCTCAACCCCCAGCATCACAATAAAACAGTAAACGGTAAACGACCAGCGCAACTTTACCCATCCTTCTCTTTAACGTTCGATCTTTTTAGTTTAAATTTGCGATCGTCAAACGTTTTAAGAGGTCAAGATATAGCGGCTGGTGTTTAGTAATTTGCGCGTGAGATGGTTCATGCCAAAGCTTCGTTAGTAGGAATGCAGTTATGGATGGAACCGAGCCTAATGGGCCGTTACTGTGTATTCTGCGGCGGCTAATGGATGGCAGGCCTAATGGGTGTAAGCCGCCGGTCAGGGGTCAGGATAGCTGTTACTTTCATGAGACATTTGCATTTGTTTGCATGTATTTACATGCAGAAGTGAGGCTTGGCCTAGCGCGGCACAGATGGGAACTAACCAGGTATTAAGATGCTATAAACCCTAAAAAAAGTACAATACTTTTTTATTGGGGTTCGAAAAAGTATAATAATTTATAAGCATTTGAAATGCATGAACACATTATCGTCCTGGTCACCCTACAAATCGTATTGTAAATTTTTTGTTCTCATATTATCCAAACTAGTTTTAATGAAATAAGAAAGTAGGTATTTGGTACTGCAAACTTGCCAAAATTATCGCAAACAGTAACACCATTAACAGTGTCGTCGCTGAAGTGAAGAGTTCGATTGTCTACCACACGTACCATCATCAGATCAGCTCGCTGTCATCGTAATAATTCTATTGTCATTGGATCTTGACGCACATTAACTCAACTCAATTGATCAATAGGTCACAATTTTTTTTGTAGCCTAGTTGCACTTTAAACGATTTTCCTTTACTCAGCCAAAGTTAACCAGCATCGCGTCGGGGTTCCATCGCACCGTGTTTTGGTACTTTGTCAAATTAGCTGCATTACCGTTAACCGTCTGAGTTCGGATCACATTCTTCAACAACTTACCCCAGGCTCTAAGGGCTGAATTCCGGAAGTTTTCAATAGCAGTTGGGAACTTTCCGCCTAATTACGTAAGGATGAGAAAATCTTATTCAAGTTGAACTGCATTTTATTCAATAGTAAGGAGGCAAAAGTTGTAAGATTTCGTCCAGGTGAAGTACAAACTAAGGGTGTACGCCCATCAATCCGCACGGAACCTCATTGTATCGTGGCTCTAGTTTTGTATTCTTTTGGTGATGAGTTACCGTAATTTGCAAGTGGAATCCTAAATGTAAACATATTTTTTTATTTACTTTACCATATAGTTATCCGCTACAGTTCTGAGTGTTTATGAATCAGATTAATTGTTATTCATTTTGAAATATTTTATATTCGTATAACGTAACTATACGAGTAGCTATCTCATACTAATATCAATACTATACTAATAAACGCAAACATCTACGTTAAGCAAGCAATAAATGCCTAATATAACTCAATATAATTTATAAGCCAATTCCAAATTAACATAAACAGTTAAACGTTGAACTTTAGCTTATTAATTAACAAAAGTAGTTAGCATAATAAAGAAATAATCCACGGATTTATAATCTAACGTCAAATGCTTGCAACGGTTCAATTTAAGACTGTTTATTAATGAATAAAATCTTAATAAATTACGTTACGGTAAAATAAGTTACAAAAAGTTTAATAATTATTAACTAATAAAGCATGCATAAATATTTGTATTATTAATTTTCAATTAGCGTTCGAGTCGAAACCCGAATAAATTATTACAAAAAGTAGGTAATAAAGTAATGAACTGTTTCATCAGAATTTGAATCATGTTTTTTTTAATTAGTGTATGAATTAAACTAAGCTAAAAATTCTTGAAATAAAATCTGTAACATTTGCGTAATCAACCTATTCCTCTCAACGTTTTTATCTTTGCGGCTATCGACGGGAGTGTGGCCAGAAGTGGGTTAATACGGGCGTATCTGTAGAGTTGTCATTGTTAAAATGTAATAAATTACACAATTGAGAAATAACATTATAATTGTAATAATAAACGGTGATCGCCTTGTAGAGAGAACATCCGACTTTCAAGCAGAGGGTTGCGAGTTCGAACCCAACCCAATGCGGGCATGCACCAATGTGTTTCGTAGTTATCTATCGCTTTTCAGTGAAGGAAAAAATTGCGAGGAAGCCCACATGCCTAAAAAAAATTTCGGTGAAATGTGATCTACTAAACCGAACTGAGCCCCCGTGGTGGATCATAGCCTAATCCTGCTCACAACAGTGAGATGAGTCCCGTGCTCTGTCCAGCAGAGAATGGATACACTTTGTGATGAGAACGATGAAATTTTCAGATGAATGTTGCCAGAATATTTCCAAATCACATTAAATTACAAACTCAATCAACCATTATTAATTTCCACGTCTGCGGGTCTCCGAGGATTTGCGGTTTGCGTGTAGTACTCGTTAGTCATGTGTCTGAGGTCTCATTCTCATGTTTCGGGTAGAAATGAGGTGTGAAGTGATTTAGCCGAATAAATAGCCGAAAATGTATTCCAAACCTTAATTTTACTATTCTCCGCTTCAATGCACATAAATCTTAGAATTCGGAAAAATATAGATTTTCAAACAATAATGATAATAATCAAATAAAGTACAGATATAATCATAGTATAAATAATAGAGTAAAAGAGAGTGAGAGAGAAGGGAGAAGGAAATTGTAAAGATAATTATTATCTTTTTGGATGTTTTATTCCATTCTATAATTAACTTTCATCATCACATTGCTGTTGATCTTCATCAATAAAATCAACGTATTATATTTTCAGCCTCCCCGTAAAATAACCACCACCACACCATCTAATTAACCGTATATTTGTTCAGTTAAGTATTTAGCGTGATTAGAAATCAAAATTCAGAAATCTTTACTCACGTCATACGCCCCAAGCGCTAAGAATAAAGAAAAAAATAATATATAAAAATAAGCAGGGGTTTCGTCTACCGCTAAATTGGGATAGGTACCTACTTACCGTAAAATTTCGGTGTGACGTCATACATTTCTCGCTCATTTTTGATACCGGATTGGATAAAAGTTAAATAGCTGTGGCAAGTATTCGGTGATAAGAACCTGCACCGAAAGTCGTAACCGGTAATAAATCCTTTCAATGGTAGCCGAAAAAAAGTTAGTGAAAATAAGTCAGTGGCCGAACATTTACCACATCACTAGCGCCTACGGAGATAATTTATAGACGGATCGAAAGCCATAATTGCAGTAAGGATAGCTAGGATTGGTTTGTGGTAATTGTTGTGGTAATCTGTGGCCTAAGCCAATCGTAGCGCAAACTATAATCCGATCCGGAACAAGCTGATAGGCAAATCATCGGACTAATTAATGGTGGCGGGCCAAATATTATTGTCAACGGATTGTTAAGCTGTCAGCTTAACTGGCCATGACAGAAATAAGTCTTTTAGTGGGTTTTTTTTAACTCTAAAACTGGATTTGGAATATAATCTATTCGGGAAGAAGCGTAAATTTTTCAACCATTAATGTTATCAAACAATTTACGGCCGAAATTAATAATCAATCCCAATCCAAATTTTGCTATCTGAGATTGATATCACAATCCATTTAAGGGTCAAACGTGCCAATAACCGATCCGTGGATTGCTTTATGAAGGCACCCAGGTTGGAGATCGATCGAACTATAGGCAGTAATCCAAGATCGATTTTAATCTTGGGTAGAAGATACAATATTAATTTCGGGCGTTAGCAAACCACTGCGATTATTTTGTTTATAATATATTGTTTTGTTTTATGGTTCTACTTGTTTTATTTGTAAAAGTAAAATTGTATTGCCTATTTACAATAAATAGTTTTACTTCATTCGACTAATTATTATAGGCGATAGTTTAAACTAGTAAAAAAGTCACGCATGCAGTTTAGCGAAAGAAATGAAGTCATTCCACACAACTAGGACACGCGATGGGTTAAGGCAGCCCTTCCGTATAATAAATAGTTGTAATAAAAACTAAAGTCTCCAATTGTAAAATAAGGGCTTTTTCTCGAACTCCCAAAGTAAACCCTATACTTTCTCCCTCAATTAATTATAATAGTATTACCTACCCTGCACGCATTGTCCAGATTTGCCGGAGCAAGCGGCCGGTCGTCCATCAGCTATGACGTCGATAAGGCGTCCCTCGGGATAGGGGCATAAATCGAACCCGCCCCCAACACTCGGGGCAAAAAGACCTAATGCGAAAGTAATTTGGGATACTTGAAGTGTGCTGCGATTAAGTTTAGTAAGCAACTTTGAAGGAAATAAATATCGGCCTAAAAATGTTATATCAAGTTACTGGTCAAATTTGATTTTCGGATCGGGTAGAAGAAAACGGTTCCTTATTTAATCGCATCATAATGAAATAGACTCCATTCAGTGAAGAACTTGTTTCAAGAAACTTGGTTGATCAGAAGGAACTGTTAATTTCTGTACAATTTCCCTTAACAAAATCCACAACAACCAACTCTCATCTAGAACAAAACTAGTCAGCACAAAAACGGTAAAGTAGCGGAACTCGGAAACTTGTCCACACAAAACCAAAGATACCCTCGGAAACTGGAGAACTTTGTAAAAAGTCGACACATCTCCGTAGAAAGTTTAACAACTGCTCTATGTTGCCGTGCTTCAAATGTTAAAACGTATTTTCTCTGGAGGTGCAGCTCTCGTTTCCAGTGTAGAATAGATGTTTAATTCAGTATGACAGGATATACGCGACTGGTTTAAGCTGCTTTTGCCAACCTAAATACAAGTAGTACACTGCCTTAAGATCACATATAACAATAGATACCCTCTCTCCGATACAGTAATGATCCCATAAACACTCTTACATAAAGCAAATACCTGATTTACACATAACTTTTACCTGCACAGGACTCGAACCTGCCTCTTCAGGTTTCGCAGTCAGCAATTTATGCAACGGGTGCTGCCGTTCTTCTCTACATAAACTAGTTTAGAAGAGTACCTAGGTACGAGTATGTAGAGTCAAGACACTATTGTAAAGAAATATTGAGGCGAATAAAAGTATAAGTACAAAACAAAGGGGTGTGATGTGCATGTGAAATTATTATGTCTGTATACGGTACCCACGACACAGAAACAATCCTAGTGTGGGGCTACGTTTTTTTTTATAAACATGGAAGAATGTAATGAAAAAAACAACCAGGTTTATAATCAAATTTTAAAGAAATACAATTATTAATACCACGCTGTATTTTAAAATTTCTCAAGGTATTTTTAAGGTATCAGTCGGTCGGATCTGCTTTTGAACAGTTTCGTTTCAAGTTCATTAACTGTATTTCCTTTGAAGCTCAGCCTCGAGGCTTCAAGTCAGATTATCTCAAAACGGTTTAAGTCCCCCCAGCCGTCCGCGTCGCCTACAATAAGCAGGCGAAGTTTTCATAAACATCCAAAGTGTTTTTTCCTCTACACCACTTCCGAAAACGACCTGCTAAGAGTTCCGCTTAAGCCAAATTGCGCGGCCTACGACACGACTCCATTTGCAAATTAGACACTTGCAAATTTAATAATGCAATTGAAATAGAGGAAATTAACTTTTATTGCCTTGAAAACAAGAAACAGAATGACGGCGTTATGGGTATGAATGTTTTTGGCGCGCTAGCAAATGATATTAACAAATACTTAAGTTTTTTATTTAAAATCCCGGAGCTAAGTGATTGGAATTGAAAGGAAAGCATCATAATTGCTAGGTAAATTATATTTTTAACGAGCTAAATACATGGTAAATATCTGATAATATATATCCAATATTAGTACTTAACTATCAACACAATCAGTGAACTACAGATAATCTTCTATTCATCCTATTCATATAATCGAAACAAAAATCCAATCGATCATCATAATCGATAGAAACGAATTAGTGGAGGCGCAATGATCTCTGACCCGAATGATGTCAATCAATCAGTCTGATCCCACTTCTGATCCACAATGATCCCGACATTGCAAATGATAGTGAACTTTATCCCAACATTGATAAAGTTTTAATTACAAGGGCGGATTTAGGCATGCTCAGTTACCACAATGACGTGATTAATGAAACAGATCCTGTTGTACACGAGGAAGTGTCGAAGCACAACGTTGATGTATTAGAAGGAAATAGCGTCAATACAACTTTTTGTGTACCCGACTGAGACTGGATCATTTCACAGTGTCTAAATGACGTAAACGGTTTAGAATCAGTGTCTTTTTGTCGAGTATTCCTCTCTACGACTGAAATGCTCAAACAACCTCTCGAGTTTGTGCTATCGGTGCACAATGTATTTGTTTACAGTTTAGAACATCGAAATTTATAGCTATGCTCTCACACTCTGTATGCTCAAGGGTGAAACTTTCTGCAGGCAAGTTCTCTAGATGTCTAGATGTGTTCTCTGGTGTGCAATTATCTCTATAGTGTAGCCATGTATATTTATACGTCTTATTAGTTTTGAAGTTCGAAGTAAATCTTGTAGGACCAACCAATGTAATGATTTAAATAGTTGTCAATATAATGGTACGTCGTTGGCGAATTGTATAATTTGCCATTATATAAACGCTCGTTGGTTTACAGTGGCAACAATAGAGTTACTTATCAAAACTATGTCTATTTACAACGGGAAAAAAGTTAATATGGCTAAGGCTGAAGGTACCTGAGATGCGTTTAAACACATTGTACAGTGGACGCCGCCGTTTGAAGATGCTGACGACAGAGATATCAATATTATCTTAAACAAACATCAGCCTTTCCTCACAACCTGACATTTTAATCCACAAACAGTCCATAAATCCATCTGCACAAACAAGAGGATTCAAAGCGGAGCAACGATAAGACAAATGCGAAATAAAGCCTTGCGGAGGAAGCAATACCACTCACTGCGATAGGATGTTGATAATATAAATCATTGGGTCGTGGAAGGCAGATCGGTTTGTGGTTGCCGATGCGTGAACCAGGGAAATTTGAAAAAGGTAATGACTGTGTTTGCTGATTTGCTAGTTTGTAGATCACCGGTCCGTCTGTGATATTGAAGCGGTCGAAGGAAATAACTATAAGAAAACCATTTCTTAAATTCTTATCAATTTCACGTCCAGTTTTCTTGAGTACGACACAATGAGCGTAGACAAAAAAAACGGTTAACATTTGTATCAATTACCAACAGTGTCCATACTTTTATTTACTTTTAGATACAGATACGAAAAACTAATTGTTACCGAGCTCACAATTTAAAGTAATAATAAAGTTGAAGAATTGTCATTTATAAATATGGTGAAGAACCAGCTTGTTAAGAAACTCAAGACTATAATATTATACAATGTAAAATTATATCATAGTATTTAAGATGATATTAATAATTTTCCTTGCTCCTACACTAAGAAAATAATAGTAAGCCATCAAAACCGACCTCCACTGCTAATACCGATCTTACACAAGCCAAACGAAACTTGCACAGACACCAATCTCAACAAACAGAATTCCTTCCTCCAGATTAAAACCAATATTTATCCAACCAATGCAGAGGCTGCAAGTAGGCGGCAATAAATTCCGAAGACAAGATTAAACTTGTCATGGGACCCCATTTACTTAACGCAAATTTATGCAAATACCTCCGACTTGTTAGCTCCTCACAATGTTTTTGTTTGTGGACCTCTTGGATAGTGCAGATAGGGGCAGGCCAGCTGCTTTTTGTAGGTCTCTTGTTGTTGCAATTGTTTAGAAAATACTTCCGAGAATTAGATCTAGTGTACTGTACCAGTCCAATGCAATTTAATTTTTTCACGGTGGCACCTTTTGCCTACTGTCATAAATTTCATTAACCCAACAAAATAACAGCTTGTTAGATGGCATCAGATTTTTAAAAGCAATTTACAGCATACATTCCTCCAGCAATTTCGGAATAGTTGTGCAAAAGATACATTAAATTGAAACAGCAGAATTTAACGCAAACATGGCGCGTGTGTCAATATTGCATCAAGGTTCCATCTGAGGTAGTGTTGTAGGTTTGAAGCACACTTCACACACTAAAGGCTTGTGTTATTTAAATTAACATCTTCTGTCATAATTATTATTACGGACATTAATAAAAAACTTGTATTTGACTTGTATAAAGTACCTAGTTGAAGTTGGTCAAAAAAAATTATAAAACGGATGAACTTTGTGTGCAGTTCTCAGTTGAACTTTTGCTGTATATCTTAATTGTTTTTCTTAATATAGCCTGTTGTTCTGTGTATTGTGATAGGTCGATAAAGCACAGAGCCAAACAAACCTAAGTTTTAAAATTACCTCTACCAGCATTACTGGCTAAAACAATACTATCTCAGCTCTACACGATCCGAACAACAAACAACGTAGAGTTCAGAAGCCACTGTATCTCAGGCAATTCGAAAACTTTATCCAAACAGTGGTTTGTTTTTTTAAACTATCTCACCGACTATAGTTTTGTGTAGTTAGTGAACGTATGGCTGGGAACAAATGAAAAAATGCTAAACATTATAAAAACTTTTAAATTAAGAGCAGGGTAAAGTTTTTAACTAGTGTTACCTATATTGTGATGTTTATAAATAAATGTGAAATATTGTCTATTATTAGAGGAAAGTATATGTTTTTTTTTTGCGTTTCTTGATACTTCTATGGATACATTAAAACATTCTTCTTAACAAGAAGATCTATGACATTAGCAGCTATTTATACAAGCGTTCCAGGTCACTCGGCTGTTAAGTGGCTAACGAAATAAACTGTCACTTCCACGCACCGCACGCGCTACAACCAGGGCTGTGTCACTATCACAATGTTTCAACTTTTGTGGCGCCTTAGTAGTAATTTTAAATATAACATGAGAAAAGATGCTTGACCTCAATAAGAACTGGCAAATATCACACTAGCACCCTACTTACAAAAAGCATCATAATTACACAGGACTACACAAGCGTATCTTCCGATCTCCCTCTTCCAAACGCGAGTTAAAAATTCATAAAAACCGTCTTATACTCGTATTCCCCGGAATGGGTCCTTTAAAAAAAGTTAAGATAAGGAATAAGTTATGGCGGAGGAAGCGCATTAAAATAATATTAATTCGTTTGTAATGCGTCGCGGACGAGGGGAGATGGCGCGGTGGCGGAATGGCGCGGTGACGGTTGGTCTTATCGAGTGTCTGGACTACCTTAAACCACAGTGTTATTGAGTAAGAAATAGTAAAGCTTACCAATAAATTTATATTCCACAGTTCCACAGTTTAAAGGAAAACTGTAACAGTTCAAACATATTTTTTGTTGATATATAATTTTATAGAAAACACATAATACTTAAGCGTTCATATCTACCTAGCGGCCCCAGAGCCATAATTATTTGCATTTTTTGCTGGCAGCACCATTCTTGACGCATGTTTCTCGCTCTAGCAAGCGACGATTTTGCGTATCAGAAAAATAGAAAACAACGTGAAAAAGAAGTGCCATCGAACTGCCCTTAAAATCTCTTCGTGTATATGCTTCAGCGTATCAACTTATCTATTTATGGCCTCTCTATATAGCCTTGCTATATGCTGTTGTGAATAGCAGCCCGTTTTCTCAAACACATCCCACTGCATCCACTGCTGGAATGCTCACTCACTTTGCATTGGTTATCTCGCCCCGGAGCGGGGAAGTTGTAGGACGGACGGTCATTTCACTTTCAACTTCTTTACTAAAACTGTTTCCATTGTGATAGAGATACGTCTGTTAGATATAACGCTGAGACTGAGTCATTTTGCATAATTAAGGTTATACATTTTAAAATGGAATCATTATTTAGTTATGTATTGAAAAATGTTTTGTTTGATAGGTTGAAACGATAATTCAAAGGTTTAGTGTGTGTTTTTTTTAGTTATAAATCATAATTATGTAGTTGGACTTTATGTGATAGCTATCATTTCGTTCTCTATTGAATACTACTATTTATAATATTTATAATATTATAATACTACTAGTTCATTTATTCTGAAATGTGTTGACGGCCGTTTTTATAGATAAAAGACGATAGGTTTAACGAAATTTATTATAGAAAAAACATTACAATAGTTACTTACACAAGAGCTAGAGTATTACTATATTAGGTAATATAAAAATGTGAACCCTACGTGTCAACCCTAACTCATATTTACCATACACTTCCCTATCCGAAACGCTTCCCGCTCCTAGAGCGGAGGGCGGGAATTGTCAACGTTTCCTCGCTGGTTGCTACTGAAATAATACATTAACGCCAGACAGAATGATAATTTATTTATTTATTAACATAGTTTTATCTAAATGTTCTCGGGCTGACTTAAGTTTTCCATGCAATAGTGTAAAGTAGAAGTTGGGAGAAAGTCTTGAATCGGAATTTACAAGCCCACTTCGCGTAAATTCTTCGAAAGTAAAACAATCTTCAGAATTGTATAAGATGGGCCAAATTAAAGTACACAATCTTACTAAAAACTTGAACTACTCGGAAGTGCTCCCATACCTGGCCTACATACAAACCCGAGCGCCCGACTTCGCCCGGCTTCATTAGCGAATGCTTTGATTCAAAGCGAGCATTTCTACTTAAGACTTCTTTCACTTATGAAAGCGTTGAAAGCCCGTTATAGTTGGGCTTATATAATTGAACGGAAACATTACTAGGGTCGCTATTAGACTATTATACTATAGAAGCGTAGAGCAGTTTAAATGATGTTAATCTGTCACCAAAGCACAGGGTGGACACTAAATACAAACGGCTGAATCGGATAAAGAACAAGCGAAACTGTACTCGAAGCAATAGCGTCGTCCGCGTTCGTTGGTACTCAATAGTCACCCAACACGCTCAAAAAATAATTCAAAACCTCGATCGTGCTATCACGCTTAGTAGCATAATCTCTGAGCTCTTCCGTGCTTCAGAAGTCTCCACAGAAGTGGAACATCAAGACGCGGGGCTCGGCGGGACCATACCCTGACGCGCCCATCTACATCTGTTTGACGAGTAGTTTTTTGAGGGTAAATATTTTTGCACTTTCTTCGCGTGTTTGCTGAGGTTACCAGGTCGGTCGGAGGTGCCTCGTGTCACTCTGTTTGTTTAGTTACTTTGGAAGGGTGTTTTATGGAAGAAAAACATAGTCACAAATGGTGCCTACCGTCATCTTTTTTCGGAGCGTATGTGAAATGTTTTCGGTCTCTTATTAACTTGTTTGTGTATCTATTAAATTGTGGCAATATTCATTTCTCTCAGTCGATAGAGCTGGTAACACAAATAAATTATTGAATATACAGAATATAAATCTTACTAGAGTCAGTGAACCTATTACTGCATCTTTCATCCATAAGTATAGAGAATAATATCTCACCTTCTATCTTACCTTTATCCACCTAAAAAGAAATATAATTACTGAACAGATCGGAGGTCCTTAGCCTTATTAGACAAATTCCATTTCACAATGACCGTTCAGTCCAAAATGTAGTAGTATGGTGAAATGATATATTGTAGGCTGTGGTTGTAGTGAAGTATACAGACACATAATATCTCTGTGTGCGTGCGTGACGTACTCTTGAAGTCACGCACACTAAAACAATGTCCACGCATATAGCCGGAGAGTCGTCGTGCCATAGAACATCTGTAGCAGAAGATCATTAACTGTATTTGCACAAAGAGGCTGCCAGGGTGCCTCTCTGAGTACTCTGAGTATGTCATTAAGTGAGCAAATATTTTGCTTTCTGTATTCTATCGAGGGGCGGGATGTAAGTGGTTCTGGAATGAGAAATGACATCTACATGTATATTGTATATTCCGTCGTGTGTAGAAATTTTCGAGACGTTAGCTAACTGGAGTAAGACGGAGTTTTGACTGCTTAATAGCCTGTGGTAGAAGTAGATTTGATTTATAATAGGTACAAGTACTTTAATTATAACTTTAAGTTTACCATCATTACTAAACACCAAATGAGATGGTCAGGGTTGCCAAGAGAGGCGAAAATAGTTTAAATATAAAAAGGCAACTATACCAATATATTTTAGTTCATGCACATAGGGTAAGTCCAGGATAGTTGCCATACTTTTTAAAAACGCTTTATATTTCCCATTTTAATTAATGGATCTGAATGTTTGTCACACATGTTAATAGATTGGTCTTTCGACTACCACTTTGAAGGAAAAAGAAAACATCACTGTTGATATTTACTAATGTATATCGATTTTCCCAGACCTCTATTTTTGAAAGTATAGATGCCCTATGGCGGATAGTTGCTCTATGCGTCAAAACCAGTTATGGGATACATGCCTCATTGATAAAAAACCACTTTTTCAGTTTGAAATTAGGTATTCGTGATGGGAAGTAAAATCTAAACACAGACATTAATTAAAAATGTTCGTAAAAAGTGTATTTTCTTTATAATCATATTAGGGTATAGATGCCTCACGAAATAAGTTTCCTTTCTGAGGCATCTATACCCTAATGTAGTTACATCGTTTGAAAATAATGGGAATAATTTGTTTTATATGGTTAAACATAGGCGAAAATAAATCGAGGCGTCTATCCTTTTCGTAGAGGATAGACGCCTTTTATATTCAGGAATGTGTATTCAATAAATATTCTAAATAAACTGATTTTAGAGTTAGTATACAGTCCACTGTAACATTTGGATACAAAATATAAATTATTTGCTCACCATTTAAAAAGTTCCAGCTCCTCAAAAATGCTGTATAAAAAGAATTAGCAATTTTTTCGTCACACCAAATCTTTCATTGAGTATAGATGGAATGCACGACGGGTCAGGGGTTACCTCGCGGGGGGTACCGGGTAGGTGCGGGAATGTCTCTCGTTTGGCAATATCAACGACAGCAAAAACAAGCCAGGAAATCATAGTTTTTGAATTTGAGGCATCTATCCGAGCCGGGCATCTATCCTGGAATTACCCTACCATGAAGCTATGTTGTATCTTCATGGTTTTGTTAAAAACTTGTCAACAACCCATTGTTACGAAAGAAGATATTTTCAAAACACTCGTTATTGTAAATTCTTCTTCTTTCTTTTTCTTTAAACGAAGCTCCCCCATACTAGGATTTCTCCTGTGTCGTGGGGCGTTTACAGACATAATTTCACTTAACACCCAACCCAGAAAAAAAAATCTGTGGAACACAAATATTTGTTCCGGGCGGGATTCGAACCTGCAACACCAAGCGCAGCTGTCTGATCTCTCTGCCACTACGCCAAACGCGTCGTCACACAGATATTTATTACTGTGCGGGAACAAAAAACCTTCTCACTTAATGAATGAAGAGGTTTTCTTCCCTCCTTTGTTGTCACTAAACTGAACACACCGTACCACTACAGCCTATCCAAATTGCGTCCCCTAATTTTCCGAGCATCATCCCAGCAATTGCGCAAATATATTAACTCCCTTGGACCGTAATACCCTCGGACCTATATAACCGAGTATGGGAGCTCCATCCATAGGTAACTACAGCTAACTAGGACCTGCGTCATGATTCCATTGACTTTTGATCATCAATTGATATGTAATTGGCGATATTACACAAATTCTGGAGTACCTCAGTATGTAAAGGAGAGTAAAGTCTAAACAATGGGCGCATTCAATTGTTCTGCTTCTAAAGTTTCGGGTAATTAGACACGGCAAAAAAACTATAAGTTGCCCCCCATTCTACCATTGTACATAGTTTGCAGAATTTGCAATAGTTGCCGTTATATGTAGGTATCTAGTTGTATAATAATATTATGTTATTCCCGCAAACTGCGCCAAAACCGAGCGAAACGAAAGCTGGACCAACACTTAGACCATAAGAGACGCCAACGCATGCAGTTATGCGAATAACAAAAAAGCTGACTTGAAAAAAATATGTCCAGAGTTGAGGTACTGACTTGATTCCTAGCCAGTAATACCAGTAGTGGACTTCTCCTACTTCCGGCTCGACCGCCGTAACTCAACACCCTTTCACGATAATTTAATCCACGGATATTCGGCTCTTTCGTCGGATGGTGTTTGGTTGTCATGGCTACTGAATGAAACAGGACAAAGGTAATCTAATATTGCTTGTTGCAGAGCCGAAAATTAAACATACTTGGTATATTATATGAGACTTTAGAACCGATTTCTCAGAAGTAAAATAGATAATAAGGAAAGATCTGTGGAAAATTAGAAAAACTATTATTTTGAATAATATAGGTACTTATATACCAAAACGTTGACTGTCTCACTTGATACAAATAAACGTGTTCTACATTATGCTCTCATTTATAGATCTAGATACAATTTGCCGCTGTAAGACACCAGACACTACTTTCAATTTCTAACTGCGGTCTATGTAAATCAGAGCGCGGTTCCAATCCTACTACTCCAACAATGGGTAAGCCATTCCGGTAACTGGCGGACTCAATGGCTTGGGAACTGAACGACCCGGACGTACGGGATATCCTGGACTATTGTCCGGGAGAGCGGGGAAGGAGTCAGGAACTGGCATTACTGAAATGGCAATGTTTGACTTTAAAGCGTAACTTGATGTATTTGATTGATATTAAACTCCTAGTTGGACGGTTTTTATGACGTGAGTTGGTGATGCACCGATTTCGACACGTCAGTTTGCAGATTCTATTCCCAAAATAATTACTTAATAAGTAATTATTTTGGGAATAGCTTTGGCAGTCCAATAAGTTTGGCAATCCAAACTTGCAGATCACATAATATGTGATCTGCAAGTTTAGATGTGGGGTCATGGCCTTTGCAGTTTTTGACTCGCTACTTCTCTCTCAAACACTTGGAGTAAATTTTGTTAATGGTTTGAGTTAAGTATATTTAAAATGTATTTAACTCTCAAACTATTTTCCCTACACGATTCTCAATTTATACGCGGCACAAATAAGAACAGACACGCGTCCTTTATCATCCAGTCAAATAATGTTATAGAAGAAGTAATTCCAACTGAAACTATCAGCTCCGTCTAAAAAAGTCAGAGATCGTCGGTCCTTCTAAACAGCGCATCTATCTTGTTAATCCATCCGAGGAAGCAACGACAGATCTGTCTGCGACGAAAATAGAGGAGTTGTTGGCTTGAAATGTTTCGGATATATTGTCTCTTCTCTGGATGTTTTTTGTTCACGTTATATTATTGTATGTTCAGTTTCTATCTCAGATTACAATCAGACTTCTGCGGTGACGGACGCGTTGTCAATGCCTAGGCCTAATTCATCAACTATGTAGATTATCAAGTTCTATCTAATTGTGATCACTACTTACATATTTACTTATCACTATTACCTACTACTTATTACTTATTTACTTATCATCAATGTCATACAAGAGCCTAATTTTAATAAGCATGTCACATCATTAAGGGATTAAATTCAACCCAATATTAATTAATGTAACAATGTTTTTAGCCGGCGAACAATCGAGCATGTATGAAAGTGGTAGAAGTGAAAGAGGTGTGTCAGGATCTTGCATGGCATGTGGAAAGTTGTAGTCTCTGCCTACTATAACGGGAAATGCGTCACTGTATGTATTTAATTATATGTGTATTTCTTGTCCGAAGTATAACATATTATTATCATCAGACGATCAACACCAACTACGCTAATGAGAGAAGCACATTCCCGTCCGCCGCACAATAGCTGCTAATAACGCTAAGTACCAAATAGAACGCTTCCAGGATCTTCCCGGATGGATCTCGGAGCCAGTTTAACAATACTTGTAGTTTATTTTACAATCCACAAGTTTAGATGTCTGCTCCGCAGATTGCCGTAAAGTCGCTTAAATCATTGTGAACCTTGTGGCATGTTAATTATGTGAAAGATTAGAAAATTACAGTTTTGAGCGTATTATCGGGACTGAATGCTGCAATTTCGTGATCAATAGTTTTATTTTAAATAAGAAAAGTTACTAAAAAACAAAAAACAAACAAAAAGTAGCTAATATTATAAGAACTTATAAAGAGAGAAATAAAGGGAAGGGGGATGTGGTTAAAGGTACAGGGAAAGAACAGAGAGAGTTCATACCGCTAGACAAGATCTGAGAAGATTGTTAAAATGCATTTATGTAGATATAGACGGAGAAAAACCTTTGTTACAGAATATTGCCGCTACACTTGTAAATTGTGTATTCTATAAAACAGATCCCCGTACCCTTTTTGTAATGGACTCTGTCCTTAGCGATAAATTGTCATGTGTAGCGTCTAGACTGAGTTTCTTGATCTTTTTCAGGATTGTGAGGAACACAGTGATGCTGGAAAGCGGTGGAACAACTTCCGAGCTATTGGTTGGAGCTATAATTATTTAATAGGTTTGGTTTCCGGACTAGAAGAAATTGATGCGAGGGCAGATGACATACGGTCATACAAATTCGCAGGGGGAAAATGATAGGTATAGTGAAATGGAAATAATGATAATGCTAATACATTTATATAATAATATTATGATGTTTTTTTTCTCCAAAGGCTGGTAGGTACGGTCGGCATCAAAAGTTGCTTAACATGTTTTAGTTTCCAATTCCATTGAAGATACGCAAAATGTACATTTTTAGGGTGTATATTAAATTTAAGATATGGAGATGTTCAACTACTTTAGATGCCGTTCAATTGTAGATACGCAAAATGTATATTTTTAGGGTGTATATTAAATTTAAGATACGGACATGTTAAGCTACTTTTGATGCCGACCGTACGTACTTGCATAATCTATACTAATATTATAAATCTGAAAGTAACTCTGTTTATCGGTTTATCTGTTTATCTGTTTATCTGTTTATCTGTTTGTCTGTTTGTTTGTTACCTTTTCACGGCTGAACGGCTGAACCGATTTCGATGAAATTTGGTATAGGGGTATATTGGACTTATGAGACGGACATAGGCTATCTTCTGTCTCAAAAAATAATCTCGAAGGGGATGAAATAGGGGTTGAAAGTTTGTATGGGGAAGCCATAATTCCTCAAGTTAGGGATCTGAAAATTCTTATTTAGGCTTTTGATAAGAAATAAATAAATACGGTTTTCAGCATTTTTTCAAAATCATCCCTAAAGGGGGAAAAGCAAGGGGTTGAAATTATGAGGTATTCTTTAGATGCACCCCCTACGGACCACAATAAATGGCTGAACGGATCGTAATTTAATTTGGCAAGTAATTAAAGGGGGAGAGTGCGGTGGGAGGAGAGGGGGGAGAGGGCGGGGGAGGGGAAAGGGAAAAAGGAGGAGAGTGGGGGAAAGGGGGAGTAGATGGTAGAGTGGGTGGAGAAGAGGGTAGAGTGGGGAGAAAGAGGGGAGAGTGGGGGTGAAAGAGGGGAGAGTGGGGGGAAAAAAGGGGAGAGTGGGGGGAGAAAGTGGGGAGAAAGAGGGGAGAATGGGGTGAGTAAGAGGGGAGAATGGGGTGAGAAAGGGGGGAGAGTGGGGTGAGAATAGAGTAGAGTGGGGAGAAAGAGGAGAGAGTGAGGGGAGAAATAGAGTAGAGTGGGGTAAAAAAAGGGGAGAGTGGGGGAGAAAGAGGGGAGAGTGGCGTGAGAAAGAGGGGAGAGTGGGGGGAGAACAAGGGGCGAGTGGGGTGAGAAAGAGGGCAGAGTGGGGAGAAAGGGGGTAGAGGGGGGCGAAAGAGGAGAGGGGAGAGTGGGAGGAGAAATAGAGTAGAGTGGGGTAAAAAAAGGGGAGAGTGGGGGAGAAAGAGGGGAGAGTGGCGTGAGAAAGAGGGGAGAACAAGGGGCGAGTGGGGTGGGAAAGAGGGTAGAGTGGGGAGAAAGGGGGTAGAGTGGGGCGAAAGAGGGGAGAGTGGTGGGAGAAAAAGGGGAGAGTGGGGGGAGAATGGGGTGAGAAATAGGGGAGAGTGGGGTGAGAAAGAGTGGAGAGTGGGGGAGATTGAGGTAGGAGGGGAGAGTGGGGGGAGAAATAGATAGGGTGGGGGAAAAGAGGGGAGAGTGGGGGTAGAAATAGAGTAGAGTGGGGTGAAAAAAAGGGGAGAGTGGAGGAGAAAGAGGGGAGAGTGGCGTGAGAAAGAGGGGAGAGTGGGGGGAGAACAAGGGGCGAGTGGGGTGAGAAAGAGGGTAGAGTGGGGAGAAAGGGGGTAGAGTGGGGATAAAGAGGGGAGAGTGGGGGAGAAAAAGGGGAGAGTGGGGGGAGAATGGGGTGAGAAATAGGGGAGAGTGGGGTGAGAAAGAGTGGAGAGTGGGGGAGAGTGAGGTAGAAGGAGGGGAGAGTGGGGGGAGAACAAGGGGCGAGTGGGGTGTGAAAGAGGGTAGAGTGGGGAGAAAGGGGGTAGAGTGGGGCGAAAGAGGGGAGAGTGAGGTAGAAGGAGGGGAGAGTGGGGGGGAAATATAAAAGAGGGGGGGAGAGGGCAGAGTGTGGGGAGAAAGAGGGGGGAGAAAGAGAGTTTGAGTGCGCAATTTATAGAAATAGAGGGAGAGAGAGTGAGCGAAGGAGGGAAATGGAGAGATATAGACGGAGAGGGTGTTGAAATAAATATAATGGATGAGATGGACAGGGAGAGAGTAGGCGAGAGATTGAGAGTGGAGAGGCATATTAATGATAGAAAATAGGGAAAGATATAGAGATATAAGGAGAGGGAGAGATAGAGGTAGAGGAAGAGATATAGAATGAGCGAAAGAGGGACAACGATAGAAAGAGGGCTAGAGAGGGAGAAAGATAGAAGAAAAGGGAGAGAGAAAGAGACAGATATATTCTTACCTAGCTGTTACCCGCGACATCAATTGATTTTCTAAACAGTTAACATTTTATATAAAAATGCGAACGAAGTTGCGGGTATCATCTAGTGATTCTATAAATATTAACAAATAATGTGCAAACTTTTGTTGCATCTGTTATGTTTATCATAAAATTGCGCGATAGTTTATCACGATACTGCCAAAATGAAATAAAAATTTAATATTTATTTCGCTTATTATTCAAAAGTTCGTTTGTACAATGCACTCCATAGATTGTCCAGTCAGATTATACGTTTCATTTGTTCAACCGTAGCTACACTGCTCCTAACCGCGCACATAATGTAATAATGCATCTGCACTACGGAATTACAGACAGGGTATTTTTGTATTTACTTTAGATGCTTACTGACTAGGTTTAACGACTTTTTTCAACCGATAGTAGGGCCGCCGATGGGTTCAATAATATCAAAATTTGATTTTTCAACATGTCCACGAAGAATATATACGCATAAAAATTAGGTAGTCGTTGGTGAAGCTGAAATTGCAAACTTTGTAATGTAATGTATATAGGTACCTACCCAACACTTGAAGTCAGTACCTAGGTAAAGTGAACGTTTGGCATTCCTGTCTTCCTATACTTAACGTAGCATTGTTTAAACAATTCTCTGTAACAGAATTCCGCAAATGCAATGTGTGGGAGAACTCTGCAGCCGATACACCTCTACCTATAGCACAGGGTGCTGAATGCGAACATTTTAGGTAGGTATGTGAAAATGTATGACCAAATTACACTAACCCTGTTTGAGGAACTCCGCTATACGTGTTTTTCTTAAATAATAATTTTAGTGATGCAGGCATTTTCAGTGCCGTCCACTGCGATATCAAATACACTCGTCAAAATTATTGTTTGATTATAAACTGACAAATCATATCATACAATATTTGAAAGCGAATAACTTGGTCGCAAGAACATAGTAAAATAATAGTGTTGAATAAAATATTTGTATGTTGATGAGTTGAACAAACATTTTTCTTTTTCACGTAGACCAGGATGGAGGAATGTGTATGGATAGATAAGCGTGTCTGTAAACGTCGTGACAGACAACTATCCATTGATAGGAACTCCAGAACAAGCGCACTAAACAACGATATATATGTACACGAATGAGATGATAACTCAAGGGAGAAATGGTAAGGACACGAGTACTTTCAACCGAAGAGGGACTGCTACGGAAGAATAAATGGCCAATTGTTACAATCAAAAGAAAAATGATACTCAGATTTCATTAAATAAAACTTAAATACACCTCAATAAACCTACCGTGTACATTACTGGATCAAATATCACAAAGCAAACCTCAGAGCGCGTCGAACCGAAGATTGCAGCTAATATGAAAGGAACAGTTGTTATGCGTGTAAGTGAATTAAATTGCCGACAGCCCCCGACGGCTGGTAAACCCAGCAATCTGTTGAGTCGTGATTGGAAAGCGACGGTAAGGTAACATTTACGACTGTATACACAGTAACTGAGCCTCCAAAAGGATCTTCAAGATGTGTGTGTGGTTTTCGAAGATTGGAATCTAGCCAGGAGAGACAGAGACGTTATATATACCGATGACTTGTAAAATTTGTTGTTTGAGTTGTGAAGTGCGATTTTATTGCTCATTTACAATAAATGATTTTACTTTGACTTTTTCTTTGATGGTATATTAGTTAAATAGTCTGCATAAATTGGTCATTAATTCGTTACTGCATAATATGATTTTCTCTGACATAGGAATAACCAAAGTGATGCTTGATTTTGATCAAAGCAATTGCGTATTCCTCCTCAATTTGAAATTTAGCTAGTCGAGATCGAGACTTAAAGGCAAAATAAATTGAATTATGGGATAAATGCGAAAAAATACTTGGATGAGAACAGGCTTGGATGATGATTATCATAAAAAACAGACTATGAAAATATTGGAATAAACCTGGCTCTGAAAAATCAAAAGAGGCAGAAGGCTGATGCGAAATAGCATAATTGAGACAATGATAATCATGAAGAAAATCATTTCCAGGTGATTTGATAAAGTTGGATTTCCCATACTGCTAAGTACTGCATGAAGTTAAAGGTCTGGTCACGATATCGACCGATATGCACCCGATCATTACAGTTGCATTCTTTATGAAGGGTGAGACACCGACCGTCGGGCGGGACATTGCCTGGGGTTGCATTGTTTTGAAAATTGATAATCATTTAGCCAGGGTTATGATGAAACATTTTCACGGTTCGTTTTCACTTTGTTGGATAGTGGTTTGGAACGCATGATCATGTTGATTAACATGTTATTTTTGTTTTGTAGGAACGAAATTTGTTAGGTGTCCGTCAGCCACATTTATTATGTCTCCTCAAAGAAAAAAATACCAACATTCAAGGGACCATATCGCTCTGTTGAGAGAGCAATCAAATGTGACATCCTTCATAGGGTTACACATTTGTATTTATCATGACCGTCTTCTTCTTTGCCATATTCAACTTTCGTACTATGCAATTCCGCAATGCATTTAAATTCGTAGCCAACCCTAGTTTTAACGTTTACGTCTTCTAATTAGGCCAATCACTACATTGCGCGGGGTCAAAAGAGCAAAAGCCGTACCGCCCAGCAATGTAGGTAATGGTGCAGGAAATGACACCTCGACTCGTGAAAGACACTTCGACACGCGATGCTAGCGTTAGGTAAGTACCTAACGCTAGCATCGCGTGTCGAAGTGTCCCACTGGGCAGTTTACCCGCACCACTAGCAAGTGCTAGTGGTGCGGGTAAACTGCCCAGTGGGACTCATTGGGTTAATTCTGATGGCACAGTTTCTTTAGTGTAAAAAACAAACAGCAAACAAAAAGGTTTCCTTGACGGAATTAAAATAAGTAAGTAGGCCGCCTACTATGCACGCACAGGTTGTAAGTGGTTGACGAAATTTAACAAAATAAATATTTATTAAGATTTTTGTAGTAGAACATAAATAATACGCTTATATACCATAAAATGTTTGCTTGGGAAATAATACATAATAATATGGATCGTCATCCACATTGCATGTAGAACTGCTACAGTTTATATGCTTTCAAACATTTAATTCGTGAGTCTATGTACTCGGGAGTTTCCGTTACTCACCCACCACATCACTGAACTTTGACGTTGACTGACAACTAGACTATAATAGTGACTGTATTGACTCGCTGGACTAACGTTATCATTAAGTTTAAGACAATTTTTGTCGCTAGATATTCTGCGTAGGCAAAACTTAGAGAAAAAAGTTTCATGCTCCATTCCTTCGGTCCAGTACCTGCTGCCTCCACAAACGTGTATTCGTACTGGATTGCGTGTGAATTCGTAATGAAGCTGATATTTTTATGATACGGCGGCTGTCGTCGCTTATGCCTCATTCACTCTAATTGGTTTGCGACAGTTCGCTCGGTGACATATTTCCTTAGTTGTTGTGGGTGTTGTTTACACAATGTATTGTATCTATGGAAATGTTGATTAAAACTGGTGTTTGATATTAGGAGCTGCTTTCTAACACCCATTTTATTAAGTTGAAAACTTTTTGGAGTTTTGACACAAACACTGGGGCTTCATATTAATTATGTGTTATTTTGGACAAACTTACCTTTAGACGATAATTAGTATTTTCGTACTGGAACTTACCTGAAAGGAAACACATATTATTATATCAAATATCGAAAACAAAAAAAGTCCAATCATCAATCTAATCAATATCAGTTTGCTTCATGATTTATATTATGTGTTTTACAAGTAGACATTTTAGTAAATTATCTACACTAAGATATTTTTAAATAAAATAAATATTTTATAGCGATAAAATAGCAATTAAGAAGACACTGTTTTATATCTGTAGGTATTTACAACAAAAAAAATCTACATATATTTCAAAATCTGGAGAAATCTTTTAATCCAATATTATTATAATTTACTTCAAAAATCCTGACGGCAGAAGCGACAAACCATCCTTAATTTATTCGACAAAAAAGTAAAATCAAAAACCCATACAACACTGGATTAGCATTCGGACTCTCCATACATTTTTCCTTTACCTTTTGTCTTCTGCCCACGCCTTCATCGTGCAACTAATTTGAGCATATAATAGTAAAGTTACGGTTTATTATCCTTTGGTAAATGCGTTATTGAAGGTGCTTAAAGTGTCTCCTGAAACTAACATAACGTTTGCGTTTACGAACGTCATCAATTGCTCGAATTTGATCCTTACTTGTTTGAGATACCGACATGAACTTTTGAAAATGGTGATACAGAAAAGAAAATATATGTTGGTTTTATATGAGTAAAACACAGTAGCGAGCGAAGTGCAGTGTATATTTGCCTAACTGCTTATGCGGCCGCTCATCCATTTCGTACGAAAACCAACCTTTGTGATTTTGTTTTATTGATATTTCTTTTTTTTTGTGACTTTGTGTTATAAGCCTTCCGTGGACTATTTTAAAGTGTTCTGAATACAGAACTTAATCTTGGAACAAGGCCTCTTGATATAGTTGTGTCGGAACAAACGGTTTTTTATTTCTTAGAAAAGTGTTAGGTTATATCCCTCGGTGGTGGTTATTAAACCAGTAAAAAATATATTTTTTCTGAATGCTAATTTATTCCAGACTAACATTACCAAAACAATCACCAGCGCTGCCTTGAATGAAATTAAATTACAATTATTAGATATTTATTACATTCTAAGTGATTCCTGCTAACGTTACGATAATATTACTGGAATGATTTCCAGGAACATTAACGTTGTCTGTGGAACAACAGTCAGAACATGCCTTAATTATTTCTTGTTACGTTAAATGAGATTTTATGTAAATAAACAGTACCTACGCCATCTCCTGTTTTACGTAGTAATTATTCATTGTTAAAATCAGGCCTTTATAATAATCCCGAACATAATTTATTGCCATAAAATCTTTTCTGAAATCGTACTATCGGTGGGTACTTCAAGTTGAGGTCAACAATGGTGGTTATGACGCTATCCACCATTGTGGTCTGGTCTGGATTGGTTGATCACATATTACCGTAAAATTCTCAGGCACGTGGATTTCCTAATAAAATTTTTCTTCAGCGAAAAGCAAGTGATTGTGAAACAATAAATAATTCAGCCTGTAAATGTCCCACTGCTGGACAAAGGCCTCCCCTTACTTTCGTGAGGAGGAATAGGCCTCAAGGACTAGGTATAACATGCCTCCGAAATAATTCTCGGGCATGTTGGTTTCCTCACGAGGTTTTCCTTCACCGAAAGGCGAGTGATAATTACGTACATATTATGTTTACCATGAAACACATTGGTACGTGCCCGCACTGGGATTTGAACTCGCCACCTCCGCTTTTGAAGACGGTCGTTCTCCCACTACGCTACCACCGGACACCATTATGTCCTCATAATATAGCCCCGTGCTAAAGCAAAGTTCATCACCACGCATAACTCGCACCAACCACGAACATTCGCTACACTACAAAATATGGGACCATAAACAAAATCGTGCTCGGCATGTAGCCCACACACAGTACAGCTGACAGCCGAGTTATTGTTATTTACCACTGGCAACATTGAATCTGTTGGCGACGGTAATTAGAGTAGGTAGAACTCTACACCGACTCATTATTTAGTACCTAGGATCCAAAGACAAAAGAAAATATAGACGCCGGCACAGCCTGGTCAAGTGGCCATAATATGAGATATAAGACCACTGTGAACAGTACTGGAATGGAGATTTAGGAGACTTCTTTCACACTTTTGCTTCAAGCACAGAATTATTTGATCTCTAATATACTGTATATTGATGTAAAATACACCAAAGTAGCTTGCAATTCAACGCATAAACGAAAGTTTAAAAAGTTCATAGTTGTCGTCCCATGAAAAAACCGGCACGTGCTAAGTAATAATGTGACTCTGCCCTTTTCCTTCAGGTGTAATATTTCATTATTCATCTTCGAATGGGAAGGAGACTACCTACACCAGCAGTCTATAACTTTCTCTGTCTACGCTACGAGAGGATCTGAGTATACGCGGCATCAATTCTGTTGGCACAAACTTAATATGGAAGCTCATAAGTTATTGCCATCCTTTTTGTTTTTATTAGGTACGAAAATTGTTTGTTTATTGAGAGGTAGTGCCGGTCTCTTGTGCCAGTGTTTGTTAGGCCAAACACTTCTGACGTGGCTAAACGACTGCTATCAATCGAACAATATCTACGTCTAGGCACCCGGCACAATAAAACATAGAGGTGTTTATCGGGGATTGAGGATCGAGCCCTGTGTCGTTGGATTGCCAAGGGCAAAAGCTACCATTAGTAATCGTTAGAGACGCATCGACATAATCGAAATAATTCCTCATCATCATCATCATCAGCCTGAAGACGTCCACTGCTGAACATAGGCCTCCCCCTTAGACCGCCACACCGAACGACAATTTGCCACTTGCATCCACCGGTTGCCTGCGACTCTTTTGGTGTCGTCGGCCATTTAGTGGTAGGCCTACCTACACTACGTCTTCCAGCCCGTGGTCGCCACTCTGGAACCTTTCTTCCCCGTAAACAATTATCGACCGGTAATCTCGAGCCTGTTTGGTTGTAGCTTAATTCTTTAATCATTATGTGGCATTCAACGGATCATTGATAGCATTTTGTGATCGTCTTGTAACGATACCAAATTTTTCCTATGTGGGTTGGGTACCTAGTTATTAGTACACTTGCGTGGTTCTACGTATAGGAATAATTAACGTTAAAATGTCCTTTGTAGCCTGTGAATTAGAACGCTTTGAAGTTGCCGACGGCGGCGGCGCTTCTATTAATTTATCAGAATAAATGATGACTAGTATCCTCTTTTTAATTATTACCTTTTACACGACCGCTTGAGAAAGTATAATGATATTTAGTTTATGTCCCTAGTTGATAGAATCAGGCGTTACTTTGCGGAAATCCATATTCAAAACAATGAAGTAGAAATATATGTAGTTTTAATCCCGCCAAAAATTCGTCTGATCAATGTTGGCTAGATGACTGATGTCGTAATCTTGTATACTAATAACACCCTGAAAAAACCTAGCTAATATCCCAAACAGTACTCTACCCCCTAATTACATCCTCAGGAGATGTCTCGTGTAGAGACGAAACACGTGTCGTATTGCTGTCAGTCAATGTTGGATAGGTTCTTGGATGGGAGTAAGTCTTTTTATTTTATTTATTTTACGTTCGGTCATTTTTTGTACTGGGTTTCAGATTAGAGGGGACACAGGGCTTTGTGGATTATTAGGGGACGGTGTTTTTCATAAAATTTTTTGGGCATAATTAGGGGGTAGAGTACCGTTTGGGATATTAGCTAGGTTTTTACGAGACATCCTCAGGAGATGTAGATGTCTCGTGTAGAGACGAAACACGTGTCGTATTGCTGTCAGCCAATGTTGGATAGGTTCTTGGATGGGAGTAAGTCTTTTTATTTTATTTATTTTACGTTCGGTCATTTTTTGTACTGGGTTTCAGATTAGAGGGGACACAGGGCTTTGTGGATTATTAGGGGACGGTGTTTTTCATAAAATTTTTTGGGCATAATTAGGGGGTAGAGTACTGTTTGGGATATTAGCTAGGTTTTTTCAGGGGGTTATTAGTATACAAGATTACGACATCAGTCATCTAGCCAACATTGATCAGACGAATTTTTGGCGGGATTAAAACTACATATATTTCTACTTCATTGTTTTTTATGCCCCTAAATAATAATTATTATTATGTACCTATGTATGAATATTAATATTTATAGTAATACTCTGTCTTTGAGACACAGTTTTCTAAAAATGATCCGAGTCTGTCAGATGCAAAATAGACCTATTTCCGATATAATACGAAAAAGATACTAAAATCTACATAATCACAATCACTCCAATATTTAAAAAGTCTAAAATTGTATTATTGTCCATCTCAAATAAAGCGTTATAAAGGTTTTTGCTCAACATTACTAATTGTGAAACTTTTGCTAGCTATATTACAAAAAACTTAATTATTCTTTAGTCACATTAGCTACTTCTTAAAATGGCATAATATGCGCCCGTCTCTCCCAGACCACACGCTCTATTAGTAGAAGTACTTCGCTATATCCACCGTAATGAGTCAACTCAAGAAATCACTTGTGAATGGGGCCAGAAGATATGCGGATTCATTGTCTAGGGGAAATATTACTTGGGCCGACATCAAACGATTTTTCTATACTAATATTATAAAGAGGAAAACTTTGTTTGTTTGGTTGTAATGAATAGGCTCCGCAACTACTGAACCAATTTGAAAGATTCTCTCACTGTTAGGAAGTTATGCTATCCCCGGTACACATAGGCTACCTTTAATCCCGTAAAAATTAACGGTTCCCGCGGGATAGTAGTTAACGCGGGTGAAACCGCGAGGTGCTTCTAGGATAAGTCTATTGCTGTCTGTAATTTTGTTTGAAGCCAGGTAGAGTCAACTATACATTTATCTGCTGTCATTGTATATATTTCAAGTGTTTAAGGTTCCAAAAACAGGCCATTAGTCTTCTACGCTTATAATGTAGAGTTAACTTTTAATTGTGGGTATAGGTATACATTGAAGACAGTTAAAAGTAAACTATCAAAATGGGTAAAAAAATCTTGCCTGCTCTAAAACAGAGCCACAGGCGAGATGTCTACTGCATGATTCGCCCCCGAAACATTTTTGTACAATGCGTACAAATAAAAGATGTTATTAAAGTTTTCACTGTTTATTGCTTACTGATGCGGACGGTGTCCGAGCGCGAACTAACTTACGTTACTTCAGTTTACACAAATTGCTGAATGTGCGGAAACCCGAACATCTTCCCGAGCAAAAGATAAAACTAAGATAAAATGATGAAACAAATTTAAAAATGTTATAAAAATACTCAATAATATTATGACAAAAAGTCAAGAATAAACACAAAAATATTACGTTGCACTGACGATAAAATGCTTTAAATTTATAAATTTGCTTATTTGCTATGTCTGTCTGTTACTTATTCTAAGTCGGAGAAGGTTAACTTGGTCATTGTTATGGGGGAGGAGGACTTGTCTCTTTTGGCACACTGCACTATAACACTAGCACTAGCACTGTCGGCGGGCGAGGGCTCGCGAGCCGCTGCGGCTCCGCGGAGCACCCTCGCCACTCGGCGCCTCCGCCACCGCCACAGGAACGCCACAGCTGTTGACACAGCTGCCGCCACCAGTACATATGATATGGCGTACTGGTGGATGTCGTGAGAACTGAATGTCGAAGATGAGTCTTCCTCTAGACTTGTATTTTTCAGGTTCTCGATTTGATTTTTGATTGTTCTCAATGTGTTGTTGATTGCTTCCGTGTCAGCTGTTATATCATAGTTGACATGGGCCAGGGATATATTTATGATGTGGTTAATCGGAGCGATCTGTGGGCTAAATCCTTTCTCTAAAACTTTGACGATATTAGATTGTTCGTTCCGGGCATATGTTATGAATTCGCTGCCTTTGATAATGCATTTGTGTCCTAGGTTGATAAGGCCGGCCGCTTTCAGTTGTTCAACGGTAACCCGATCCTCACACATAAACCGTAGTGCACAATCCGTGCAGCAGTAGTACATATATGTATTGATATTGTTTAATTGTACCCATCTGTTGACACAGGCAGTAATGCTAATTTTACATTTTTGAGTAGTAGGGTCATTTACACACAAGTTTTGGTTTGTCTTCAAATGATAAATCGTTGAGTGTAAATTACATTGATAGGTCGATGTGCTAATTTCGATGCATTTCTGTATTTCTGATTGCTGCATAGGTAGATAGGTATCTTTATGTAGGTTGATCGCTACGTAATCCGAAATTGGAGTTACGCTAATCGTAGTGTTTTTGTTTTGCTGTGGGACGGCTATCAGATTGTATAATTCGTACACATCCCTGCCGATGAGAGGAATTCTGATTTCAAAAATTAAAAATTCCTTCGTCATACGTGTTTTGACCTTCAGGACTTGGTATATTTTAGGCATATTGAACGGTATATTATCTATCGGCAGTAATAAGTCTGTTGATAATAAACCTGAAATGGTGTTCAGTTCATCTAGAAGTTGTTTTGGCGATAACAGATGCACGTTGAACTTTCCGTGGTGGATGTCAGTTATCATATCTATTAGAGTTTCTTGTATATTCCTCAAACTCATTAATAAATTGTTGCTGATGATGCTCGACAGAGTAAACTCGTTCTCCATTTCCAAGTCTTGCATCTTTTGTTTCAGTATGTTGGTTGATTTTTCAAGGTTGTTTAAGTGTAAAGTAATCGCTGTATTTTGTTTCTGTATAACGTCTTGTATTCTGCTAAGTACGTTATTCTGTGCTTCGATTATCGACGTGTGGTTCTTCCATAAAGCTGCTAGATGCCCTTGATCCTTTTCTATGTGTGCTATGTCCTTCTTATACTGTTCTGCAAATCTTTCGTCTAAGACGCCAAACAGACTGTTAGCTATATAGCCGACGCCGTCTATCAGGCCGCGCCTCCGTCTGGCACGCGAGTTATAATGCTGACTGAGTAGTATGCGGTTGGAATACTCCAGTTCTGAGAATCCGTGACGTAGTTGTGTCATAATGATTTCACAATGCGATGGTATTTTAATGATATTACAGATCATTTCCAGATACTCCAAGTTTCTTGTTAATGCTGTTATGCCGTTCCAGTATGGGCTCAAGTCATAATATGTCACCATTTTCCATTCGTCTCTAACCAGCTGCATGTTACCAATCTTGTCAAAGTATAAACCGTTGTTTTCGTTCAATTGTGTTATATTGTACGAGCCATGTGATCCGCAGATAATTGTCATAAATAAAATGAATGATAGCGCTAATGACATCAACTTAGGACGACTCGTTGTGCGTCTTGGTTTGGGCGGGTTGTTATCAGCCTCGTCGTCATCCCTATGTTCTGCTGTGCTGTTTGGGTTTGCTAAGGGTAGAACTGACAACTTGACGACAGGCCTTTTGATAATTCCGTTCTTCGTTTTCAGAGATACGACTCTTACTAATCCGTCCGGTCCCGGAAATAATTCCAAAATTCTGCCCATCAGCCATTTTCCAGGCGGTAGGTTATCATCCTGTATGGTTACGAGGTCTCCTATCTTTACATTGTCCTGTTTTTTTAACCATTTGCTTCTTACGGCAAGTTGCATTAAATGCTCTGTTTTCCATCTTTTCCAGATGTCTTGTGCTAATTTTGATGTCAGTTGCCACCGAGTCCTCGCGTCGTGTTCCGTTTCTATGACTGTGTTACCAGGTCTTCCAGACAAGAAATGTGCTGGTGTCAAAAAATCCAAACTGTCTTGATCTTCAGTTAATGCAGATAACGGCCGACTGTTTAGACACGCTTCTATTTGTGCTAGGATTGTACTGAACTCTTCAAATGTCAGCTTCGCATCTGAAATAACCCGTTTTATGTGGTGTTTGACGTTTCTCACGCTTCTTTCCCACAGACCCCCAGCACTTGGCCAAGAGGGTGCATTAAAATGCCACTCGATGTTCATGTCTGCTATTTCGGCCAAGGCGTTGTTGTCCAAAATGCTGTACAGATCCTGGTATTCTTGTTTGAGGATTCTGCTGCTTTTTACAAAATTAGTACCATTGTCACTATAGCAGTGACCTGGTGCTCCTTTTCTAGCCGCCATTCTGCGAAGCGCAGCAAGAAATGCAGAGCTACTCATGTCCGAGACCAGTTCTAGATGTACAGCTTTAGTCACCATACAAATAAATACAGCCACGTATCCTTTCGTAGTTTTGATTCCTCTACCCTTGTTTGCTTTGATGTCTACAAACCCAGTGTAATCCACCCCCGTGTGGAAGAATGGTGGAGCTGGATTGCACCTTTCTTCAGGTAAGTTGCCCATTAATTGGTATTGCTGTCTCGGGCTGTGCTTTCTGCACGTTACACACCTTCCCAGCTGCTTTTTGACTGCTCGCATTCCTGTTATTATCCAGTACTTATGTCTCAAATTTGCTAATGTTAAGGTTGCTCCTCCGTGATAGGTTAATTGATGGGCCTCATCAATTAACAAACTCGTCAATCTGTGATCGTACGGTATTATCATCGGATATTTCATGTCATTGCTGATGTGTGCATTTTTCAATCGTCCAGTAACGCGCAGAATTCCTTGTTTATCTAAAACGGGATTCAATTTTAGTAAATTGCCTTTACTGCTTGCTGTTTTATGTCGCCGTATGTACTCTATATCATTACTAAATTCGCTACGTTGCGCATACTTTATTGCAAGTAGCTTCGCGGCTTTCAACTCTGGTAATGTGATATAGCCTGGCCATTGTTTACTTTTCGTGATATCTGTATGTTTGAATGTAATTGTTTTGATTGCTCTAAGTACCCATGCTAAGATCTTTGCGACCTTTAAGAATGAGTTATGCTTTTCTAACAGCTGTTTGATGATGCTTTCTTCACATAATTTTTGCACAGCATGCACTTGTTTTCTTCTGACTTCTTCATCTGTCGTGCATACTGGTTGCTTATGTTGTGGTGGCAGTTCTTTTGCCTTCATCCAGTCAGGACCGTTCCACCACATGCTGTCTGAGCTAAGCTGTGACGCCGTAATACCTCTACTTGCTGCGTCGGCAGGATTTTGCTCCGACTTTACATAACCCCAGCTGTTCGGCTTTATGATTTTCGTTATGCTTTGAACTCTATTGGCAACGAAAGGCTTCCAACGTCCTGGATCTCCTTGTAGCCAGCTCAAAACTACCATAGAATCCGTCCAGCCAAAGATGGTGACGTTGTTCAGTCCAATGCATTGCACTATCTTTTCTATCAATTTAGATAGTAACAATGCTCCACATAATTCTAGCCTTGGTAATGATAAAGTTTTGCAGACTGGCACGAGTCGAGCTTTGGCCGCAACCAAAACTACTGACACTTGACCATCTCTTACAATTCGCGCGTGTACGACCCCGGCGTAGGCCTTGATGGATGCGTCGCTGCATCCGTGTAATTCTATGTTCACACAAGGCTGAAATCCGATCCAACGCGGAATTTTGATACTGCTTATGTTCTCAATGTCATCTCGAATCGCTCTCCACTCTGTGTTAATGTTATCGGGTATAGATTCATCCCATTCTAAATTAGCGCTCCAAATTTTCTGGAATAACAATTTTAGTTTTGTACTCACAGGTGAGAGCCAGCCGATGGGGTCAAAGATCTTGGATATTTCTGACAATATCGCTCGTTTTGTTGGTTTGATACCTGGGTCCGACAATTGACATTGGAAGCTGAATTCATCTTTACCTGGGTTCCATAGCAGCCCTAATGTTTTTGATGTCGCTTCGGATTTAAAATTGAAAACGACATGTTCTTTGCTTGTGTTGTCTGGAATGTTTTGTAGAAGCTCCGGTTCATTTGCGGTCCATTTCCTCAAATTAAATCCTCCTGATTGTAATAAATTACTCATGTCTGCTATCAGCTTCTTACCTGCAGCTATAGAGTGGCTTCCATGCAAGTGATCGTCCATATAAAATGCTTCCTGGAGAATTCTTGACGCCTTTGGATACTTGATTTGTTCATCTCCCGCTAGGCGTTTCAAAGTCATCATCGCAAGAAACGGTGCGGCTTTAGTTCCGTATGTAACGGTTGCTAGTTGAAATGATTGTAGCGGTTGTTCTGGTGTATCCCGCCACACAATCTGCTGCAACTTCTGATCTTCGTCATGTACCACTATTTGCCTGTACATCTTTTCGATGTCAGACGTGTAAGCATAGCGATAGAGACGCCACTTTATGATAAGTGCTTGTAAGTCCTGCTGCAGGTTGGGCCCCTTGTACATGAGGTCATTTAAACTGTGATTAGTCGAGGTTAGGCTCGAAGCATTAAACACGACTCTCAAAGCGGTTGTGAGGGATCCAGAACGCTGAACTGCGTGATGAGGAAGGAAACATGCTGTGGCATCCTTGTTTTGTTTGTCAGACAGCTTCATGTGACCTAAGGCAATGTACTCTTTCATGAATGCTTTGTATTGCTCTGCTAATTGACATTGCCTTTTTAACTTTTTCTCCAAACTCATAAACTGCCCTACTGCTTTCTCTTTGGATGTTCCTAGCTTTTCCTCAATATCTACTTTCAACGGATACCTCACCACGTACCTACCATCTTCTTGTCTCACCGTAGTCGATTCATAGAACTCAATACATGCTTGCTCTTCTGATGATACATCCGGCTGTTCATTTATGTCTTCAATCTCCCAATATTCTTGTATCTTTTCTACTTCATTCAACACTACATTGCATTGATATGACTCCATTTTTCCAAACAGAATCCAACCGAGTTGCGTTTGCTCTGCTAAAGGCTGGGTATCATATTCTCCTCTACATATCCCTGCCATTTTGATTGATGCATAGACGTCTGACCCCAACAGTAGGTCTATTGGTCGACTGACATTAAACTGTGGATCTGCCAATTCAATATTTTGCAAATGAGCCCACGACGGGTTTGAGAAAGATCTGCTTGGTAGATTTTTCACTAGCTGTTTCATAATGTAAGCACTGAGGTCCAGTGAAAAATCATTGTACATTGACATACATGTTAAGTTGACCATGCCTTTACAATTGTTCTCCTTTTCGCCCAGACCATATACGACACCCTTGCAACGCTTACGCTTTAAGTTTAACTGCTGAGCTGCATTTTCCGATATTAAGGAAACTTGAGATCCTTGGTCGATAAGAGCCCTAAATGTTTTGTAAGTACCATCTGCAACCATGATCTTCACCATCGCTGTAGCCAGTAGTACTTCTGATGTACCATTCTGTGACACGTGTAAGTTGTTGTTAGGTATGTTGTCTTTAGGTGTCGCAACAACCGCATTCCTTGATGGCAACTTAGCCTTGGAGCCCGAACTGCAAGCGTCGTGTAATAAGGTGTTGTGTTTCCCATTACATACGCGGCATCGCTTTGTTGAAATACATTGCTTCCCGTTATGATCAAATAAACAATTAATACACACTTTTTGACTTACTACCGTTTTCAACCTTATGTCGTTAGGCATATTCAAGAATTTACCGCAACTGTACAACCCATGGTCATCATTGCAAAGCGGACACTTGATATCTGCTGATACGTGTAATGTTTTCATACCTGCTTTGTTCGTGTGATTATTGTTAACTTGGTATGCCGGTTTTTTGTTCACGTTATATTGATTATTATAACTTTGCGATGATTTTTGTCCTGATGAATGTTCCTGCTTCCTTCTAGATGTTTCTAGGCACGTGAACTTGTTTTCTAAAAACTTTAGAAAGTCACCCATGATTGGTAACTGGCGTGGGTCTTTTAATGACTCCACATAGTCACTGTAGCTATCTTGATCTAGTTTTTGAGATAAAATGTGCACGAGGAGAGGGTCCCACGTGCTCACATCTATTCCTAGATTCTTGATGGCGTGAATGCTCTCGATAGTGACGTCATGAATCTTTTTAATCTGGGTTAGATTTTGCTGCTGCATTACTGGCAAACCCAGTAACATGTTAATATGCGATGTAAAAATTAGCTTTTTGTTGTTATAGCGATTGTTGAGGATCTCTAGACATGTATGATAATTTTCTGAGCTGATGCTGAGATGCTGTATCAATCTCTCAGCCTCACCGCGCACTTTCCCTTTCAAAAACTGCATTTTTTGAGCGCTGGAAAGAGATGGATTCTTGTGTACTGCTTCCTCAAATAGATCCTTAAAAGAAGTCCACTGTTGAGGGCTTCCTGAGAATACAGGAATTTCCATAGAAGGTACAGATTTCTCCCTTTGGTTCACCGACCACAGATGCTTATTGATTGCTCTCTTCATCGAGTTATATTTGTTTTCCTGCCTGGTGTATGCACCTTCATATTCCTCGTCTTCACCGTTCAACTCTAACAGAATATCCCAGTGAAGGGAATCCACTGCTGCCCAGCGAATCTGTAGAGATTTCAGGATGTCTTCCAATTCCCATTTCTCATCAATCGTTTCTAAATGTATATTGCTGATTGTTCTCATGAGAGCTTTGAAGTTAATATACTGCTTACGTAGCATCTCATCTGCCTTGCTAATTGATCCTCGTGATACCATTCCTGACGTACTAGGACCTGAATTAGCACCCTTAGACCTGTTCATTTCCACTTGCTGCTGTTCCTGTTCTTGTTCTTCTGCTTGATTTTGAGTTCGCGCCGCTGCTGGTGGTACCGTGTCCGTAATGCTAAGTTCTTGAGATTGCTGATTAATAAAATTTTTCGTGGAGATATAAAGCCCATTCGTTCTCTTGTACAATGATTCGTCAAAATAAGGATGATCAGAGACTTTAAGCCCACAGATGCTGATATGATTCTTTTGGAAGTCTGACCAGTAGGTTTCTAATAGCTCCAACCGTCTTTTAAAATAATCCCCTTTCTTTCGCTCTGCAGCGTCCTTTTTGACGTTGATAACGATTTTATTAATCGCTTCATAAATCTCCGTTTGATTTGCATAAAGAGTTTCCATCTTAAGATAATAAAAATGGAAAGATCTTACTTGAGTTTAGCTGAGTCCCTGGCCCTGCTGTTGTATGCTTGCTGCTGATAGCATCCAGCTGCTCACTGGTTGCCGATTGCTTGCTTGCTGCTGCGCACTCTGCGGCATGCGTGCCGGCAGAGTACAAATGCTTGTTAAATGCTCCCCAAAACACTGCAATCCTTTTATGAACTTACTGCTTTCACAACGTTAAAGTTCATCATTGGATCACTCTATGATATCTCACCAAAAAAAAAAAGTATTTTGTACAATGCGTACAAATAAAAGATGTTATTAAAGTTTTCACTGTTTATTGCTTACTGATGCGGACGGTGTCCGAGCGCGAACTAACTTACGTTACTTCAGTTTACACAAATTGCTGAATGTGCGGAAACCCGAACAATTTTTTAAGTTGTCTTTCAAATCTAAGGCAGCATTTCGCCCTATACTAGGGCTAATATACACCAGCGACGCGAACTTCATGGCCTCATATACAACAGGCCCGTTTCTCGCGGTGGATAAATATTTGAAGTGCCCAGGACCGGGAATAAACTGTGTCTATACGAGGAGTATCGATCACCCTGTATCAACCCCCTTCCCCCGGCTAATAATGCGAGGGAACTCCTATTTCTAGAATAGGGGATTATGGCAAATGGGGATTTCAAGCGTGTTTAACTTTTAACCGGGCGGATTTGAGAGGGTTCTTTCTTAGTGAATAGATATCGGAAAATGATTATTTGACGTTCAGTATGAGAACTGAGTCAATAATAGCGTGGTGGGTTATAATTATGTAAAAAAAATAAAATATAGTTAGGTAAACCTTGACCGTCTTACCACAAAATTTTAAACAGATGTTTCGAAAATTTAGTTCCACAAAATTGACGTCTGCCACTTGCGTTTTTTTACTCAATCCTGACATTCCTAATTAGTTTACTGGTGAATTTGTTATCGAGTCAGAAAAGTCGAAAGTTAGACGTCAATTTGTGGGGAAAATATTAAGACACATCTGTTCAACTCTTGTAATCTGTTGTGGTAAGACGGTTAATGATGAAACTTGAATTTTTAGGCCGTTGAGGCATTAAGCCTCAACGGCCTAAAAATTTAAGCAAAGAGATAATAAGATTTCAGAGTTTCTGAAAATACTCGGTGAGTAAAATTTATTTTTGTTCTTAGTATGTACTTAGCATTGTTCGTTAAAAGGTATATAGATCTTAGTTGCGAAAGTACTTAACTCTTGTTTGTTTGTTACCTTTTCATGGTAAAACGGCTCAACCCAGCTCGATTTAATTTGATGTAGAGATAGAAAGCCATCTATCTATAGGATACTTTTTGAAGTGAAACTTCTAATGCAACTTCCAACAAGGTTGCGTTAAACGTTTAACGCTAACTTGGAAAGTGTATGAAAGCACTGTTGCGTTAAACGTTCAACGCACCTGGGGAGGGGGAATAGAAAGAGACAGAGCGAGAGTGAATTACGAAGTTTCACTTCTTCTACGCGAAGGGACTCCACGCAATATTTTTATTGCGACGATATAGTTCGCACGAACGAAATCGCGGGCAACAGCTGGTTTAACATATCACTGGCTGTAACACACGTCCAACAAGCCATAAAAATATCCAAGACCAATCCAACCATGACCAGTAAGGGCCCAGTCAGACCTGAAGCGGCTCCTACCTTTTAAAGTGGCTCATTGAAATTCTACCACAATCCCCCACGCATGCAGGTACAAGCGGCATCGAAGTTAGTTAATGAACCAAACAAAAGTATTGAGGGGCAACGTACAGGTGGGGGCAGTAGGGCAACTTTATGCAAATTATGTGCTTTTACTCAGGTAGAAATATATAGACACGCACATAATATACGACAAAGTGAAAAGCGGTGGTAGCCTAGTCGGCCAACGTCCGCCTTCGAAAACGGAGGTGGCGAGTTCAAATCCCAATGCGGGCACGTACATGTGTTTCTTGTTTAACATTATGTAAGTAATTATCACTCGCTTTTCGGTGAAGGAAAACGTCGTGAGGAAACTAACATGCCCGAGAATTATTTCATAGGCATGTTATCCACCAACCCGGACTAGGCCCCCGTGGTGGATTATGGCCTAATCCTCCTCATGGAAGTGAGGGGAGGCCTTTGCCCAGCAGTGGGACAGTTACATGCTGAATTATTATTATTATATAAGGCAAAAATCTTTTCACCATTTCGCAATAAAGGCATGTGTGCCTAGCTATCCACTTGTAAGTCAAACACCCCATAAACAAACCTCGACCAGTGTCATTACTCGATCAAATAATATTATTACGCAAACTTTTCAACTCGCTTCCGCCTCTCCCTCGACCATCCCCCGCCCGTGATTAATGTGGGCCCAGCAGACAATTAGTAGCTACATGAAAATATTAAGGACACATTCTGTTGCTGTGGAAAACATCGCGTCATCAGTTATGTTGACAGAGATGGAACAACTGGTACCATGATTGGGACCAGACCGGGTCACAAATTAGCAGCCCCATGCGTGTCGAACGGAATCACTTTGTGTCACGTTTATATAAGAGTAGTACTCTGGGAATAACCCGTTCAACAATTGGTGAACAGAAACGCAAGAGTTTGCGTCTTTTAATTCAAGTTTTTTTTTATTTATTAACTAACTCGCCGTTCCACCCATCTCATTATCTCCCAGGGTAGCAAACCATTCACAGCCTTAAACGGAACTAGCGTTCGATATTTGGCGACAGATTTTCTACTTGAGGATCAAGAACACTCTATACGGAATGAGGTGGCAGGTTGGATCAGCTAGCCTGCCCTAAGGAAGGCCTGCCTCATCATCCTAATGCAAGCGAATCATTATAAAAAAGATTGCGATATATTTATTTCAACGCTGCTTGAAGATGCTCCTTTTCCACCACAACTTGATAACTAGATATGAATACAATATCCAGAGAATAGACATAACTGTTCCCAGCTAGCCATTCCGGCAGATATCTAATCCTGCGTCTATTATTAGAAGGCGTGGCGGACCCATCTCAATAGAACGCGGATCGAGAGGCGTTCCTTCCCGATTTATGTCCGCTCCCTAGGAACTTGGCTCGTGTTCCTTACAGCCAAGATATGAGTTATTGACTGATGATCCTGGACGCACAATATATCAGCTCTGATCGGGTTTTAGTTAAGTTGTGGACGGGGGGGGGTAGTTTTTGTATTTTGTTTTTGTTCATTTTATAATCTGCTAAGCAATTTTTAACTATTCGATACCGAATATTTTTATATTTCGTGGAGTAGAATGAAACTTAATTTATAAAATATTTTTATGATATACTTTTCGTGGTACTCCTCGAAAAATATATTTGTTTGATTGGGAAATTTTGTTGGAGTACTCTGAAAATAACCCATCGATTTGATATCGCCTCCAATTAGAATTAGAATTTTTGAGTTATTTATGAAAATTTATAAGCGGATTCGATTGGATTTCCACTAAGTACCTACTGTCGATTGCAGTGATACACAATACATAGTTTAGTAAGCATCAAACTGAATTGAAGCGAACATCAAACAAAGACGCAGAAACTTCTTACAAACACTGACGCGAGCACCGTCAAAATTGTATCAAAAGCAATATCCGTATCGGCTCAATGTCTCAGAATCGATGTTTCATAGTCGCGCGGCCGTCGCGGCGGAAACGATATCGCGCCTCATAAATCTGCGCGGACGTCCGACGACCAATGAATAAATTGTACTGCAGCGGCGCTCAGCCGTGCGCTTGGATGCTGCTGAAAACGACCAAGGTAGACAGTTTTTATGATACATCCAGTAGGGTAGATACTCGTACGTATCAAGTGGCGTGATTGCAGCGGCTGTTGGATTCATACAAAATTTACCCACTTCACCGCATTTTATGCGTAATCGGGTAGTAGCTATACAATGTCATTTAGTATGAGTGTCGTAACCTTCAGGGATAAAATTGATCATATTGCACCCCCCTGACACTCATACTGAATCACTCTATTATTATCAAAACAGAATAATGGGTGGCACTAATTGCAGTCTCATTGAATATATGGCAAATAAAAATATGTTATGATAATTAGGTGTATGATAAGTATTAAGTACATGAAGTTTATTAGAATAATGTATCAGAATATAATGTTTGAGTGAGCGAAAGTCGTCTTCATTGATGCTGCCCATCATTTAAATCTGAGTTTGAACTTTCTGACTATCATCCTAGCTTTAAATATGATACTGATAGTTACCACAGCCCTAAGCTTATTTACAAACGGTTATGCTAGTAAAGCCATTCTATGCATTCTCTTCTTTGGTGCCGCTCGCTCGGCCATGCGTTAGTGAAGAATGGTGTTTGTAAATACGCCGCCGCCGGGTGTAAAGTCTCAATTTGTTAAATTTATTTGGAGGATAGTGTTTTATCGGCGCGTTGTTAGGGAACCCTAACAATGCTACGAGATTTATGGAGAAGGGGAAATATTGCAGTGAGAACCTACAATATTCTTTATTTATCAGTACTTATATGTTTCCTTCGTAAACAGCGCAAAGAACACACACGAGAACAGCTCAACTGTCTTAAGATTTATATTCTAGTAACTTGAATTTGGTCAGATTATTATCTTCCTTAAAAGTACCTCCGTTTCTGTCTCTTTCTCTGTCAACAAAGGAAAAAGAAGACATCGTAGCCATCGTAGCAAGGCGAAAGTTTGTGAGTGTGTTTGTATGTTAGTTACTTCTTAACGCTCAAACGGCGGGAACAATTTTAATGCAATTTAGTTTGGAGGTAGCTAACGCCCTAGATTAATACATTAAGCTACTTTTTACTCCAAAAACAGCGGGCAGCACCGCAGGGCGCAGCTAGTAATACACACTTTGTTTTCTAGAACATTTGCTCATATTGTATTTTATTTCATGAGAAGGAATATACTCTTACAAACCTCTTAGAATAAAGACTGGAATGGAATACATAAACACCGTTTTATGAAATGGGTTAGAAGAGAATGAACACACTAGCTAGAGTATAATGCTCAGCATAACTGTTATTCACAGTTTACTTAGACGCCATTTCTTCGTTGCTGTAGGTAATATGAATACTGTACTGTGTTCAATGTATTCATAAAAGTAACTTAAAATCAAATATACTTATAATGCCTCCGAGTTGTAATTTGAAAAATCACTACTATCTTATAGAATCGCGAGAAATTGAACACCGCAAATACTTTACTGAGTTTTTCAATGTTACCTTTTCTGACATCATCATTATCACCAGATTATAAAGAACGGCTTTTTTTTATGGGTAGAATTTGAATGCAATCCAGTTAGTTGATCGCTATGATCAAAGATCACTAATATGCAATCATGGGACCGTCTGATTGCTGCAGAAGCACAGCGCAACAGGCTTTGAGACAGCTGTCTTGGGAAAAGCTAGTTACAGTTGCAAATCCAATATGATTGGAACTAGGTAAAGTAACCGATGAACCTAAGTAAATGAGGCTAAATGGAAGAATGATTCATGACCGCTTATTTTTAATCCAGTCTTTCAACCCACCCATTCCAAGGCCAGTGCACACAACCGCGCTTCTATTACCGGATAATCTTGTATCAGCCTTGGCCATAAATCATAAGTCGTATAGCCGCCGTATAGCCGTATTGCTCCCGGTCCACGCCATTGTAGCGGGTTCTATTCAGCCGTGAATGCAGCAGTGATTTATGCGATGATATGTACTCGGCTTTAGATGCGAATAAAGTGACTCCGCTACTGAATGGAGTGGTTCGGATCGGTGTGTCGCAGGGTGCCGCGTTTGGTCCTCTATTGTTTATAAGTTAGTCTATAAAATATTTCATACTTATTAAAGATGTTGGCAATATAACCATTTCTAGTAGTGAACAGTAGGTATTCATTACGTATTTTAATTAAGGACGGAATAACAATATTTTTTTCATAATACTGAAACAGAAAACCCTGTAATAACTAGAATTCTAGAGGAATACAGAAGACCCAAGTGATAAAATTGCCTTAATTAAAAATATTTTGCTAGTTGAATAATAAACATGTATTAGGAATACATTTATATTTCAAACATATTTTATAAACAACTAAATAACCAAAAGGCTCAAATAAAAGTAAACGTCCAAACCAGCACCAGACTAATATTCTGAATAGCTTACATTGTTGAATTATGTTTGTAAATACGCCTGTCTAATTTGCGCAGCTGAAAATGAAATAAATTCCGAAAAATCCCTTTAAAATTATAGATTAAATTATTTGATACCTTAGCAAGTTATTATTATGTATTAATTAAGGTATTAAATTTATTAGTTGTCTTGTTCTTGAAGAGCTGTAATCAAATTGAAACAAATGAGTATGGTATTTAATAAGGTTCAAAGATAAACAAAAGGGAATAAAGTGATTCTAATCACATTTTAACAAGAAATATATTATAAAGGAGCAGAGAGAGAGAGAGAGAGGTCCACATTATGGACTGTATTTATCTAGTTCAAATTCCTGCCTTCATAATTTTCAGGCCTGTGATATCACAGGCGTTCGAGACACGTTTGCATTTTTAGTTTCAGTAGCTTCCAGCCCAACCATTGACGCCGTCCAACCATTTCCATCCCAAAACCAATACCTTTCTTTTTACATGAAGAAACAGGAGTCATTGTATCTTCCAACACAGTACTGATCAGCATCCTAAAGAAATCTATTTGAAACCCAATATTGCTGTTATTTGCCGCTCCATCAGGCAAACGCTCACTGGAGCTCACATCAAACGCAGAGAAATTGTTCGCGAACCGAACGACGCGTATTTTGATAGAAATAATATATTTTATACTCCCCCCCAGTTTGCACGCAATGGCGCGGAAGGTTATATAAAATGTTTGAATATAGCTCTTTCTAATGCGCGGTTGGAGACATTCAATCGAATATCGGGTGGAAGTCGTTTTGCGTTACGCGAAAGATTCTGTCGTAATAGTAAAGTTGGGTGATAAATAGATTTAGAAAATTATACTCCTAAGATTTTTAATTACGTATACTTAACATTATCTATCTACTTATCTAACATTATTACTATTGGAAATTTTGTTTTCTTTCGACATCAAACATTTCATAATTCGATGTGCATTGAATGTAGAATTAACCTCATACATAGTAGGATAAAAGAAATAGGTACTGTAATAAAAAATGTCATACTTAATATTACATGTTACCAATCCAAAAAATAAATATTTCTATTTGTGACTAAATCGTCAACTTACAGCTAAACGGCTCTGCCAAAGTAATTTAAACAAAATACGATTAATTTAACTCACCACCAAGTCGTAAAAATATTTCGTGTCGTTTATAAGAAAAAGTTCCAAAAGTCTAGTAATTTGTGGGAAAGTGAGAAAGTTAAGGAATTTCGCGGTCTCGTAGCTGTTTTTAGAATCCATTTCCCTTAGAAAAACAGCAATTTTGCTACAACAACCGTAAACATCTTTCAAATTCGACTTGAATAAAACGGAAAAATACAGAAAAATCAATAGAAAACTTCCTCAGAGCCTGCGAAAAAATATTATTCGAACGTTCCTTTTAAGCATTTAATTTTTTCGATCCCCAGTTGTTGCTGTGATCTTTGTAATTTCCGGCGCTTTGAGAAATATATTCTATTTATGATAATATCCTGTTTCTGGACGGATGGCGGATTTTGAGCCAGTGTTAGTCACAACAACGAGGCTAATCTGTAAACTTGCTGCTGTCTCAATACTTAACATCGTGCAATTAGAATTTCTAGTTATAATTATTATTTAATAATTGCTTTAGCTCAAATAAAATCCCGGTTTCATTTGTAAATAAGGTTTCTTTAAAGTGTGTATTTTTTATTTTGTGTTTGTGTTAATATTTGTTCGTTGAATAAATCTACATTTTATTAAATTAAAACAAAATATACATGAAATTAAATAAAAAGATAGGTAACGAAAACTTTTAAATGGGTCGCCAGGCGGTTACTTTACTTAACTGAATAATACAAATTTTATTATAGCTTAAAAGTGAACAAAAATCATTATAGCAGTTTTGATGATGGCCTGGTTTGGTGAATTGATTATGGTTTGAGTTAAAAAAAACTAATAAATGAAATTGGCGAGTAATTATTGGGCACGCTCCTAACCGATAGTGGGCTCTACGTGAACAACAAAACAATAAACATTCTCAACGAGACCACTCATACGGCTACGTCATAAGGTGGTTATAAACTCATGTAATACGATTAGTTACATTATGTTCCTATCTATTGTTGATGCTAAAATCATTGGCTAGCTCCGCCATTGAAGCTCCCTCTGAAATGAAAGCGAACACAATAGTCTTAATATTGTGATAAAACTAGTCTACCGCAATGCTATTGTCCGTACCAATATCTGCTTATCACTACAGAGTACTGCACAGTGGAAGAGGGATTATCGCCCGCTTAAAAGGCGATTAAGTTTGCTTTATGATTTTGATATTTGTGTTTACATCGTTTGGTGGCTAGTTAGTAGGTTTCATGTTAATAAGGTGGCGTTAAAAAATATATTTTGTAGGTTTCCAGTATACTTAATAAATATCTTGCGCGTTGCTAGTGTAGAGTAGAATATCCACATTTCTTATTCGAGAGAAACTCTAAAGAATCTCCAAAAATACCGCTAAATACATAGATATTGGCACGGACCTGTCGAGGGTACATCTCGTATATCAGGAGGGCAAAAAGCCGTTCAATTTCCGTTGGACCCTCTATTATACCGGCCTTTTCGGCTTAGGGAACATTTTTACTTTGAGGACATAATTTTATTGAAAAGTGAGCAGTAGAGTGAAGACGTTAGTGATTTTCTTGTGCATCAAATGTTAAGAACCTATATAAGTTCTATAAGCTTTTCACGAAGTTACTACGCGCGAGACTTTAGAACCATATCTCAGGGTTGAGCGCAATGCATGCCAGTATCTGGGTGACGTGCAACTGTTATGGGCAGGCGCTTATTGTCATGCAAACAACCTGCGCGACTTGTTAATCAGTCATTACCTAAAAAATAGGTTTGAAATAATACTCTAGGGAGGTGCAATTAAAAATGTAGAAGCTTTAAGTTTATGGATGTAAAGTTCACCTCCCAGTGTGAAGGACTCAAGAACTACGGGGACCATGGACCTCACTGTCACAGCAGGCCTGACACACACTGACACTCGAGGCTAGCATAACCTCATCCAACAAACAAAACATGACCTACGTGACGATGAACTAATTGCGGAGAGTAGAGCAGTGTAAATATTCATAGTAGGATATCCCCGAAGTGCAACATCATACGGCATCGCAAAGTAATGTTACCCCCAACTCATGTCAACGTTCTGTTAATGAATGGCAAATGCATTAGCCCATCCCCATGCTAACTTCGTAAAATGATGGATGCATTCTCAATTGATTTAACTGCGGGGTCCAGTCTCGGTCACTCTTGGTGCGTGCATTAGTAACAGGATACTGGGATCCCCCCCCCCCCCCCTTTTGTTTTGCTCCCTGCTCATCCATCTTTGATGTTTGCTTTACATTTATGAAGAAGCTGAATATTGAACTGCTTTTCCAAATGTTCATTGAAATAATTCACGCGCATGTGAGTTTTCTCTCCACGTTTTCCTTCATCGATAAGCAAGTGATAATAATTACGTACAACGTTTTACCAAGAAACACTTTGGTATCCCCCTGGGGTTGGAGAAAATTTAATACGACTGGTAAACTGAGTACGTTTCTTATATTTTTGATACGCACGCTTGACAGAAACTGGGGTACTATTAGCTGTTCTGTGGCTCGAGCCAAAAAAATTCGTCTCCCCCGTAAAATAGAATTACCACCTCTGGACCTCCGGTAATTCCATAAAGTTCCGTTTAGCTCGGGTCGCGGCTCCGCGATATTTCGTTAGTTCCGATCCGATTTCATTTTATGCAAAAGACGATCCAATTTCGCGTCGGAGGGCGACCGAGAAACCTTCAATCGGGATAATACTATAGAAGAATGATCCAAATTGAATTCGCGACCACCCCTCTCGTCCTTCTTTCCCCTCTAAACCTTGCGTCTGCCGTCCTCTGCCCAATTTTATATAGTACAGCGTGGCTGATACGCTGCATCAGTTGAGCTCGTAAAACTGAACTGTCGAATCTCATTGCAGGTGCTATCTTCATGAGCAAGTTTCTTGCTTCTTGCAGAATACTGCAAGAAAGTTACTTAAAAAAGTTTCGATACGGATGCTCAATAGAGCATCCGTATCGAAACTTTTAAGTCACAGAGTAATGAGACGAGCATGTAGTTTACCAGATGACCAGCGCCAAGCTTGCCCATACAGTCTTCATACAACCTTGAATTATCAATAGCACAATCTTATGCATTGGCATTGGGTCTATATAAACTTCTACACACCCAGTACTTTTTGACACTATTGTTTGGCTGTTGAATATCTGGTAAATGTGTGGTACTTTCCAAGGCGGATTCCTGTAGAAGAGATCTACCACCTTTCCCTTCTCTGCGTCTTCAGCGACATCAAGATTGTTAGAAGCATGCCGACATTTCACTTTAGTTACATGACGAATTTATGCAGTCCTGACGTCAAGCATTCTACAAGTATTCACCTACGGACCGAATGCAAGATATTTACCTACAGAGCACAAAAATCAAACCACCAAATCGCTGGAGCATGCAACTATTTCCGTCCATCCAACTGCTTATAAGCAGTTTTATAAGTTTTGTCGAGTACCCAAGAATACCTTTGCCCCATCGATTCAGCGAAATTGTCGTGGTCGGTTAGGTTCTCAGGATTTTATTAAATTTCTCGAGATGTTCGGCGATCAGGGGTTGGCACCCTTGTCTTTACGATGGTTGGATTGCAGGGACGTTGTCGGGTGGTTGTGTTTGTGGAAACACGGTTGGTGACTTACATAACCAGATCTTTTTCTTAATACATAGATAATTTATTAATACCAGCGGTTCAAATATGATATTTGTCCAGTGTAGGAATCTGACAAGTCCATTCAAGCTTTGCAGTCAGCTCATCTCTCATCATCACTTACCACTGAATCACTGTTCTCTCTCTCTGAATAAAAGGCCTGTATCCGAACTATGAGAACAATGATAATGTAAGATTGTACCCCAAATTTAGTCTTTACTGTTTTTAATTCGATCCTATTCGACGGTGACAAATAATAACGACAAAATAACGAAAAAATTGCAACGATAAAATAACGAAGCTTTTAGCTAGTCGTACCAAGCAAGAAATTGTTAATACCATCAGCGAACACGACATATTTATCGCCACCGAACAATTTCCACATAATTTTCCTGTCAAATATCTCTACATTTTCATTTCTTCGAAAAGTGCGATAAAAGCGAACACAAGTTGTACCAAATAGTCGAATGTCGCATAACTCCGCAGCTCGAGCCCTTTGTCATCAGATTATTACGTTACACGGAGCCCTCCTTTTGAATATTTTACTTGTTTGGATGCATAATATCTTGCCACTTACAGTTTTATGAGATATTAGCGAGTGCGTTTTTTCGCAAAACATTGTCTTGATAGATTCTAGAACAGTATATTACATGAAGTAGTAGGCCGGGGCCGATGGCACTAATCAAGTTTTGAAACGTACCCAGCATCTGCCTAAGTAAACGGCAACGCCATGGACACGGGGGTGCTTTTCCTTTTTTCTTTCTTTTTCTTTTTTTTTAAACGTAGCCCCACAGTAGGATTGCTCCTGTATCGTGGGTACCGTTTACAGACATATAATTTCACACACACATCCGGACCAGAAACCAATATCTGTTGATCGTAGAAATATTTGTACCAGCCGGGAATCGAATCCGCGACACCTAGCGCAATAGTCCGATTGCTCAGCCACTACGTCAAACGCGTCGTCATGGCTGGCACGACAGTGTCCAGACCAAAACAGTCTTTGAGTCTTTGGTAGTAGTTGTATGGAGAAACGCTCGCGGACTTCCACCCTAAAGTAGAAAGTCTGGCATAAACCCTTTTTAGGGTATTCCGGCAGTAGACCTTGAGAGCGTCAGCAATTGCGGTACACGACCACACCGTTACAAGTTTTGTACTCCTACTCTGTATCCGAATATTTAACAAACAGCCTGTTTAAAAGCCACCATGTTTCCATTATTCATTTTTAATCTTATTTTTCGCATTAATGAACCACAAACTGTAGTTAATCGGCTTACGTGACAATGACAAACCGCCACAGCGAACTTGATACATTTAATGAGATTATACGATTCGTGTCACTCATGATGAAAGGATTTGAGCATCGGATGCGGATTTATTAATGAAGAATCATTTCATTTTAACTTATAAAAATATTTGGAAGTGAACTTGTTTGAGACTTAAATAATAGGAGGTTGGGTACGCGCTGCAGCACGATGATGCTAAACTGTAAACATCCAAATGCCACTGAGAACTTCATTGAACTTCGATGATCGATTATATCAACGCTCGCAACAAAATTGATTTAAACAAACAATGACTTTGTTGTGAATCGCAAGACGTATCTCTTATTCAATAAATGTAAATACACGCTTACAGCAGCGTCCCGACGAGGCTCCCTTGCAAGCTATTAACACAAGTTTGAGAATAAATATTATAATATAAAATCACGTCACATTACCAGCTCACTTAGAAACAACATGAACGTCTTTCTTAAGACGTATAAATTAGGAAAAATTATGAAAGCACACGCGAGCTAAACTACAGGTCATAAACTTCATATTCTATTTGAGCTTTTGAGGACCGCAACGACCACGTGGCAGAACATTAGCCTGATGATCAGATGATAGCACCAAGCACGTAGAACCAGGGACCGTACAACCCCAAATACAAGAACCCCCCCTCGAAGACATAGGCCCGTATTAATAAATCAAACATAGCTCTGAGAGTTATCTTCAGTATGCACTTGCTCCTTCGTTCTATTTAATACTCGTATAATTATATATACATCTTAAGTTGTAGATTAGGAACAGAAACTTACATGATATCTGGCAAATTAAGGCCCGTATTAATAAATCAAACCTAGCTCTGAGAGCTATCTTCAGTGTGCACTTGCTCTTTCGTTCTAGTTAATATATACATCTTAAGTTGTAGATTAGGAACAGAAACTTACATGATATCTGGCTAATTAATAAATGACACTCAGCGGTTAACGGTTAAGTGCTATCCGATTATGACACAATTGACACATACAAGACAGTATCTAGTAGCCAGTGCTACACTCAATATCCATTTATTAAATAGCAACGATTTCAAGATGTAGAAGATTACATTTTGAGTGTGGATCACCTGATATCGCACTTGGTAGCGCTATTGAGGTTCATTTATTAATACGACCCTAAGAGACTGGCCCATTACTAGAACCAGTGGTGTAAAGCAGAGGGTGGATACGGGCTGAATATGATAGATAGATTTAAAACACAACCTTTGCATCCAAGTATACATTTACTTTTCCTCCGGGAAGCTTCCACGCTATCTAACATAATGAGAGCAGAGGTCAAAAGGGCCGAAGGTTCGTATCACGAAGCATACACTCTAAAGGGTTTATACATATCGCATGCCACCTCTCCTGATAAACGAAAGGCAATTTTTCTACTTAAATAAGCTTAGAAGGCCCTATGAGGAAGGGCCCAGGAATGAGGTACTTTAGAGAAGGTATAAAGATTTAGGAAAATTTGTCTTAGGTTATATTGTACCAGACCTTTGCCAGATATTTACCCGACGAGCAGGTCTGTGATATCGTTATTCTGCATCGTTTTGAGTATTGGGTATTATGGGCGCAAAGAGTAGGGATGAACGCATCATGGCTTCCGTTGATTGCCACAATGCACTGTCGTTGAATATTGTGAAAACCACGACACGTTGCATACTTATCGTTTGAAAACTACAAAAATTACACGATTACACATTATTAAGTATTACACGATAACCGTCTTACCACCAATGTTTAAACCAGAGTTAAACAGATGTTTCTAAAATTTCATTCCCTAAAATTGACGTCAACTACTCGCGTTGTCTTACTCCAACCTGACATTCAAAATTATTTTACTTGTGAATATGTTATTTAGGTAGAAAAAGAGAGACGTCGATTTGTGGAGAAAATATTTAAACTCATCTGTTCAACTCTTCTTTAAATCTTTTGTGGTAAGAGGGTAAGTAAGTGTTTTTTGTCGGAGGCTTTATTTAATTTTCAATTTTTGTTAAACTTGTATTTGTCGCAAAGCTTCATGGCCGTTTATCAATTTAACACACTGTTGGATATTTTTTTCGCTCAACGAGCATTTTCAGTCTTGAAACCTTTTCTCAACCCTAAAATAAATTCAAATTAAACCGCAATAAAACCAGCACTGGCTAGGAAAGGAACAGACGTCGCGTCGCAAGAGCACAGGAATAAAAATGTTTATTGCAATGTTACGGCATCTTTAACGATGGCCGCTTGAAAGGGCTCACTCTTATTTCCGTGGCTTAGGGTAAAGTCAATTAGGGTTGGGAAAAACATCGATAGTAGTTACCGTATCTTTTGTCCTGGTAGTCTTTAGTTACTCTAATTTTGATGGCCACTGCCTTTATAGTATTGCTTATGGTATTGCGTAGATATTTTGGCGGAATAAATGTAATTTTGATGCATACTATAAAAACGAATACGTTTAATAGACAGGTTTATAAGAGTCAATTTGTTTATTCCGAAGTAACGTAATTTAGTGCTAGTTTACTTGGCCCCAAAAGAAACATTATCAACACTAACGACATTAAGTAAAATTAAATATATAATGACAACGTAACTACCTCTTCTAAACTCATTTTTATTTTCATTTTCATTTTTGTCATGTAGTATTATAAAGAAAAGCATACCTAGAGCCTGATCGCTCAATAGGAGTCCAAATCAATGAGATCACATGTCATGACTGAAAGACACCTACTCAAGATTTTTATCCTGACTCAGTGTAGTATAAGAATATCTCCCCAACATTACCGTCGAATAGGTAGGTGTACGTGTCGTTTAGTTTCCGATAAAGTAACATAATAAATATGATATTCATATTTGCGCGACAGTATTATGTGTTGTATCTCACTCTTTACGCATCATTAGTTCTCGTCACTCCCTCGAAATGGAAGTATCGGAAAATATTATAGATATTATGGTATAATATTATACATCCAAAACTTCGCTCATGGTAGCATTTCATATATAGATACTAGCAGACACGGCCACGCGTTGCTGTGGCTAATGTTTTTATTATTGCGACTATACATTAAGATGTAATCCTATCTTTTAAGTTAGATCAAACTGCACACGGTGTGCAAATTTGATTAAAATCGATTAAGTAGTTTAGGCGTCCATCGCGGACAAACAACGTGACGCGTAATTTATATACTCGTATATTAAGATTAGGAGACAATGTTCCACCGATGCTTTGTGGTCTCGTATCAGTGGCCCGCCTAGTATATAACTGTTTATATCTGACGCTATGGGTCTACTTGTGAAATATAAATGTCATATTAAATTTAATAAATTTTTTCTTATTCTTAGCCTATACAAAAATTACAGCTTCAATTTTAATTTCTCATTTAATTTCCTGAAACAAATTCCAACTCCGACCACATTGAACGTAGCTCGACAAATATACCTTTTAAAACCATATTATATTCAAGTCGACCAACCTTTACAATGTAATCATTGAGATAATAATTAATGTAACTCAACTAAAAAGTAAAGTTACTCACTCATATTATGCCATTTTTGAACACTGCGGCCGTTAGCTAGACAAAGAAAACTGACTGAAACTGAACAAAAAAGAACAAAAGAAGCGATTTCGACACACCAGACTCCTGATACCGGGCAAATGAGCCATTCCCGCTATAAGTTGCTAACGATCTTTACATAAAATACCAACTTATCTTCCAAAACGAAACTTGGAATTCTGAACCTATTTGCTGAGATATAGAGTGGTGTAAGATGGTAAGCGAAAAGTTGGTGGAAATGCAGAGATTATCAGCTGTGTAAGGTTGAAGCGCTTTTGCTAATTATCAGAAGAAACAGTTGGACGCCAAAGAGTATGCAGATGCAGATGTGTTTACGGTGCAGTAGGTACCTAGATGTAATTTAACCGAGCAAAACAATGTCTCGATGTCGAAGCTTGGATGTATCGACCTTTTTCTTTCAGTACCTACATTAACTTTGTTTTCATAGGTCATTAAATTGTTATTTGAACTAAAATTATGCACTCTACTTATAATAATAATCTGTGTGCAATGCTAAATTGGTCGATTCGAACCACGGTGTGAACCAGCCGAGGTGTGAAATGCCCATTATCCGTTTGTCTGAAGATTAAAAAAATAACTCGTTAGGGGTTGTTGGTTTTGAGAAATAAAAAGGGTTTGTTTGCTGTACTTTGCGAAACTATTTTAAATTTTATCTGGTCTCACTACTTTTACCCCAACTAAACAGGGTGACACAAACTAATCGAAGTCAAAGCCAAAGAATTTGTTTTCTTCAATAAAAAAAGTAGTCTCACAAACACCAATGTAACATATAATCCCTTCTGTACTATCTACGGCCCTAAACTCTTTGCCCACCTGTAAGGCAAACTGTATCGTTATCCGCTAACGAAGCGCGGGGGCGCTAACCGGCGGGAAGCGGGGGACGTAATTAAAGACGTTTATCTCCGCCAGGTGGCGCTAATGGCCAGATATGGAACTGAAAAACAATTGTATCCAGCATTGCAGCATTGTTAGCTAATGAACAAGTGTATATGTTGCTGCTGAGCTGTGAGCTTTATAGGGCTTAGTTACTTTTATAGGGGCAAGTTTGAATGTGTTGTGTTTTCAGGTGATAATAATTATGGTGCTCCCAATCATTATGTTGTAGATGTGTGAGAATTAACGTTGTAAATATAAGTCTTCTACGCTTTATCATATGAACGGATGGAACACTATTCATAGGAAAGAACGTGTTCGAACAAAAAACGTCAGATTTAAAAATTTGTTAATGTAGATTGAGCTATGCCAAAACCATGTAGGTACCTACTTACCGATTTATTTATACAAAACAATTAAAAAAATTACAAAATTCGATCTATGGTTATTTTGTATTTTCGTGGAAATTCATACTTTCATATTCTCGACACCTGTAAGTATATATTTATATCATATTTTATATAACAAGGCTCTAAAATAACGTATTTTATAAGTTATATTTATCTACGGCAGTGAAGCCGTGACCAAAAGTATTCACTGCAAAGATTCACTGTACAACAAAAACAATTAATCCGGTACAGTCTCGCACAGAAGCGGTAACTACAGTGTTATGTACAGGTGGCGTTAGTTTGCGCAGGGGATATGGCGGCGCTCCAACTGAAAAAATATAGCGCCCCCTTGAATTGCAAATAGGGTCACCATACATTTCGTTTTAATAAGAAAAGTCTGCGAGATCACGCCGCGTGGTGTTTCTATAGAGTGGAGACCATAACACATTTTAACTTAAATTGCAGGTAGGGTCACCATACAATAATTTTTACAAAGTGTAGTCTACGGAATACTAGCCTCGTGGCGCTCCTATTATGATGAACGGAATTTAAAATATTCCATGATTTTAAATTCCGTGATGTACATAGTTATGAGTCAAAATTAGAAGTGTTAATTTGGGTTCGATTCGAAAGGTAAACCATTTGTGTGACCAACAACCATTTATTAGCTCCTAGTCTAGGTGGGTCAATGGTCGTCAATGTGTCTCATTTGCTAGAGATACAGGGAATCCTAGTTAAGGTTAATTGTAGGATCTAAGTACGACATACCTACTCGTTTCACTCGTAACTCGGACTACATAATCATGCATGATAATAGCCTTATGAGAAAAGATACACCTTATTTACATCACCGCAAATGTAGTCGGCATAGACAGGGCTTTCTGGTTGAAACTGTGTGATCAAAATTGTGTGTGCAGATAATTATTATAGAAGATTCGCCTTTGTGTGCCTCAGTTTGGAATGAATAATGAGAAAAACAACACATTTCAAACTAATTAAAGTTATTCCGTTGGATTTGTCCGTGCTATTCCTAAATCATGGCTAACCTCTTCCCACCCGTTCTTAAATTAAAAACTACTAAAATATTCCACGAATTTTTCATTTCGCTATTTTCTTGAAATTACGGAGTCTTTATTTCATAAATTATTTTTGCAAGTCCAGGTGGTGAAGTCAGGTGGGAGATAGAAGCGGTTCAAAGGACGGCAGATGGTAATTGGTGATTGGTAGAGATAACTGTGGGAACTATATTCTGAAGATCTTATTTAGATGGAAAATGTTTTAGCTAGTCACCTTTTTAAAATGGTTTCTGATTAAATGTACCCACTAACTGAATCAATATTTGAAAATAGAGTTAATATTTGTTGCAACACTGATGGTAAAAATAAGAACATGATAACATTTCACCTGAATAAATAAACAATAATGTATTAAGTGTTGCCACTTTTTGTTTATAATAGAATAGAGCAGTAAACATTTTCATGTACATGTCTTTGTTATTCTATGTCAATTTTTTATTATATACTTCTTATTATTATTATTTTGCTTTTTTATTTTTTGCAGATAACTGAAATTGTGTGAACACATTACACTAACCCATTTAAAATACCTAGATAAGTAAAATTTGTATTTTTTTGTACATGCATGAGTTCATTTTCATCTCGAATAAATTTGACATTTATTCACATTTCATATTGTCTTCAATATTATTTCAGCACAAATTTTCTGCACAAGTATCTGTGTATACTCGGCACCGAAATTTCATAACAACAGCAAATAGCGAAGATAGCGTAATCTCCGCACTGGAGTGGACCACAGCAGAATACGTAATAGGAAGTACGTATTACGTATTCAAATAATAACATTTTGCATTCTTGCAGAAAACGCGATATAAATACATTGCTTTTTGATGGCAAAAATTAACATTTTGATGGCAAATTGTAGGATAATGAAACAGAACATTTACAAATCCATGTAAAAAATGAAAAATCTTCAACATCTAAAATAACATTGTTACCTAGTTATGCTGCAAGTAAACCCTTTAATTTATAGGAAACTAAACTTTCAAAAGTTCTCAGCATCGACGTACAAACATCGCCCCAAGAGATCCCACTCCCATTAACGGCTCTTCAAATTCTAATTAATAATTAAAATATTCCTCTAACTTCGCTCTTATGTTTACCGATACAACAACTACACCAACACTAACAGAATATAAATGAAACCATCATTACTAGAAACCATTAGTAACCTCTAAAATATAATTACTCAGGATCGGTTTCACCACATGCTGATATAATTATCTCTTAAAACAAAATTAACAATTGTATATTGTTTTTGAAATAGCCTGCAAGCACCGTAAACTTTTGAAAATCATACAGATTTGTTACTTTATCAACCTACCTTAATTATTCCGTGATCATTTTGACCCACAAACTTTTAAACAGATTAAATGATTACCTCAGTTAATAAAAAAAACAATTTCTTATTCTTTGTTTTCTACAACGATTAAATTAATCGATCTAACTGTAGGTCCGGACCGGCCTGTGGCGGAGCATGAAAATGAGGGGAGGCCTTTGCCCAGCAATGGGACAATACAGGCTGAATAATAATCACGTGCGTAACTCCACAGATAAAACTTACCGGTCAACTGCAAGACAGCCCCTCACCTAATTCCATCAGTATCCCATTTCATCATTTATTCACACGCACTAAACGGTTTCCGCTCGGATTTCCCGCGACTTAAATTGTGCCATAAATGTTTTAGTGTAACCCACAACTATTTATTTGGCACTAGATGGAAATAAACAAGGCGAGACAAGAGAAAGACCAGATCGTAAGACATAGGACTCCAAGACAAGCGTCTACAATTATCGCTACCCTTAACTTGAATTGTTTGTCTAAAGAGGCCTAAATGAGCATCCTGTGTCTGACGTGGCTTAACGGCTGTCTTCAATAGATAACAACCAGGACCGGTGGCTTAACGTATACCCTTCAAAGTATGGAGCGATGGAAATCCGCATCTAAATGAAAGACATGGTGCAGGCCCAGAATTAAACCGGCGTTATTGGGTTCTCAAATAAAAAAAATAACAAGATTTAGTAACAATAGCTCAAAGTAAAATTTTCCAGTCAACTGCCCTCCCTATTACATAAATATTAGTCTACATTACAATATCTCAGCTCTATTCCACACTCCGTTTATCAGTATTTTGCCATTTGCTTAAATTATGAGAGCAATGTAAATCGTGTCTCGACCATTACTCGACACTACACGACCAATAAGGAAATGCCGTTTGTCATTGTTAACTGATATCTGGTTTAACATGACATGAAGTAATATTTAGTGGTTGTAAATGTATATTATATTGCAATAATAAAACGCAACTCAATCGAATAGATCTTGATATTACAGTAGGATTTCTTATATCCAGGGCAAGAACCATGAGCAGAGATGAATTAATAGTTACTTCGCTATCAGTTTATAGCTTATATAATAGATTTGTTTGATCCCCATCTGCACGCTTACCTAACTGTAGTGCATTCATTTTAATTATTTTATCCCGCGTGCATTTTCCAACATTTTGCTCCGACACACTGAAGTGGTTTCCCCGGCTGACCAAGAATTGTAAGCTTTTCAATTTCACGTATTACAGTTAAGTGAGGCCTTACTATCCGTGAAATGTATACAGTCCTTCGGGACCAGATGAAGGTATGGTCTTGCTGTGAGCGGGCTGGAGGATGCAATTGCAGGAGTGTTATATCTTTGCGTCTTAGCTCGTGTTGGCATAATTTGACTGGGGTCTGATGCCCCTAGTTGCAAACGTTTTGATGGGCGATAATCGCATAACAATCAAAGGCGTCTAGCAACTAGGTAACTCGTAATGACTGTGAACATAACGATTAATTATTATAACCATGTCATTATAAACTTCTGTCCTTTTTAGGCACGGTCTCAATTGTTACGAATTGCTAGCAGTCGTCAGAGATATTTGAGCGATTTGTCAAACTCAGTACATTTTTTTAGTGATTCCTTGTGTGGTCTGTTTTTGTAGTTATAAATTAGTTTTCATCCCTTTGAAACCGAGTCCAAATTATTATATGTATTGTAATATTTTAGTAATATATAGCTCGTAACTAACACTTTTCTGGAACTATCGAATGGTTCACCAAACAAAACCATCACGATATAGTGCGTAACTTTAGTTCGACTTACAAATGCCTGTCTGATGAAAGCGTGCGAAAGAACGCCTGTGCGATAAACGTTATTATATTTATATGTATGGTATTTTTTACAGACTTCCAACAAGGAGGAGGTTGTCAATTGGACTGTATGTTTTTTTTATTACACGATTTTCATACTTTAAAGGCTATGTAACCGCATTATCTCTGCTCGCTAACGCCTATGAGCACGCCACAGTGTCGCCACACCCTAGCGGTCATTACAGGCAATCGAATAAAGTGGTGACGGTCTCGGGCGGCCCACACACCATTGTTGCCTGTTGTGTGCTCTACTGGTACACTAGTTTTACAATAATGCGAGCAGATTCAAGGCTGATGGTAAACTAAACTAAAAAAACTAGGTAAGAGTGTTCGCTTACACTGATCGTGTTGACTGTACTTTGGCTCAGTTTTGGTACTCATGGAAAATTGAGACAGACCAGGGCATCATTTATACAAATTATCTATTTTTTTGAAATGTGGGACCGAACGGGCCTAGTTTTTTTCGATGACCGAGTGGAACTAACTCCATTTTCCTAATGAAATTTTACCGGTTGGTTCTGCTATGGCATTAGTCCTGCTATGCAATACCTAGGGGAAAAAGTTCTGGTTGTAAAATGGTCATGTTAGAACATTGGAAAAAATATAAAATGCTAACTTATTTTAGACATTCCCTAGTAAGTACCTACTTATGTATTATTTATTTTACAATTTTAATCACAGAGAACAAATCTGCAGATCCCTCTTTTGTTATGTACCTACTCTAAGCTAATCATTATCCTACACCTAATGTTGTAAAGAAATCTTGTGCATATCATAATAAAGAGAAATGTTTTGCTAAATTGATTGGTCTCATTATAGTTTCGACCCTATCTCGACTCACCAACATTTTGTACCGGACCAAGAAAATCCTCCAATATTACACTAGCCTACATCCGGTCATTGACCAGGAAGTCTGGGTAACTCAAGGGTAATATGTCGCAAACTATAAATCCTTCGCGATACGCAAGGGGGGCCCAATTTGTAACATTAAATTAACGGAGGGCCCCGGGGGACACCATGCGATGTTCATTTTCATGAACAATATTACGGTACATCTTGTCCGGAAAATTTAATGACCTAGGGATATGAGGTAGCGGATTATCTTGGTTGTACCAGATATTCTGTATCAGGGAGGCTGTTTAGAGTGTTTAGCCAAGGATGTTGTAGCGTGTGACGGATAAAGGCATAATACTCGTATTATGTCGGGGCTGAGATCTCCTGAAACGCCGCATACGAACACAGTGTGACTACAGCCAGGTCTTCATGAGGTAAGATTGAATATCTGAATAATAATATTCGATGGTCGGTAATGAGGATAAACAAAACCTTTATTATTTCCGTTAATATTTTATTATGAGTAAGAACCTACAAACTGCGCCTTGCCTTTGCTTTCGGAAAAAAATGTGTATTCATGTGTTAATCCAGGGTTGAATCTAACTCCATACCAAATTACACCAAAATTGTGCCAACTGTTAGAGCGTGAAGAAGTAACAAACATACCCACTTACAAACTTTCGCCTAACATTAGTAAGATTACAGATACATCCGCTCCTTGTCTATTTTTCATAATCACATTATCTAGTAAATATTTCCTGTTATGCCAATTTCCATAATTTCAGCTCCACCTCCCCTGGGTGCACTTTATACCGGAGCGGCGCGTTTATTGTTGTGGCGTTTTAAATTCACCCCCTGTTCGTCGTGTTTACGCCGCGATTCTGATGTCTGGATCTGATTATACGTAAGTGAGTTAGAGAATAGTATGTAGGTGTATATTTTACGTTACTAGTGAGACAAGCAACCTGATAGTAAACGCTACACACGCGTATAAAAGTTACTGTTAAGAACTTTGCAAATGCACTTTGCACGTCACCCGCAGACGTTGGAATATTTCTTGGATGTGTGCGAGAGTTCTGTAATGAACTTTTTATAGATGTAAAGAAATATAGGTGTATTCCTTTGATTTTGAATTTTGCCGCACATGGCGCTGTCAATAGAGTAGAAGCAATGACAGCCAGATTATCGAGAAGTTATGTTGACATTTGATTTGTCAGTAGAGTTATTCTTTTGTTTTTGTAGGTATCTATGGAATTTTATTAGTCGGTTAGAAGAAAATGGCGATTTTTCAATGTTGGTTGTATAGTGAAATAATTTACAAAAGAACCCATAAATTGTGAAAGAAACAACATACGAAATAGAAACTTTAAATGTCGTTTCTTTGTTTACAGGTAGGAGTCTAGATAAAGGCTAATAGTGTATTTAGTTATGTAGGTAATTCTAACGAAATAAATCTTTGTTTACAGAGCAACACAAGTTTATCTATTTGCTTTTCACAATTGATTGGAGATAAATACCATTATAAAACGACATTTGTTGTTTATAAAAGCTAAATAGAAGCACAGAACATGGAGAAGCTTTGTTTTGAATTTACAATATTACCAAAAAGCGATGGAAAAACTAACGTCAATTGTTTGACATCAATATCTACAAGTGATAATAAAGTATATGCTTTACCAGAAGACTTTCAATTTGTTGGACATCATGCAGAACTAATGAAAACAGCTGCTTATAACAGAGTAAAGAATAGTCTAAAAAAAAGGTACCAGACACGAAAGGTTTGGATAACAGTGACAGAAGAACTTAGACGAACTTACTGCGATGAGGATGGTAATATACAATTTCAAGAACAATACCTAGAAGAAGTGACTCAAAAACAGACTGTGGCTGCACAGAATCAAGACACAAGTGTTCTGGAAAAACTGTTTGAAAAATTAGTTCAAAATACGCAGGAGACTAAACAGCAGAGTTTGAAACATGTTGCAGAGAAGTTTATAATTGAAAAATTTACAACCAGAAATTCAAATGTGAACCGATGGATTGACACTTTTGAAAAAGAATGCATCCGATTTGATGTAATAGAAGATGAGAAAAAAATTGAATTACTCAGATTATTCATGGATAAGAGTTGCATTGATTGGTATAGTTCCATGATCATTAAATTGACCATGAACTCGGAATGGTCAGTATGGAAAAACAAATTTTGTGAATCATTTGCAAATAAGGGATGGAACCAAGTCACCTATGCATTGTTATTTAAATACAAAGATGGATTATTGGTGGATTATGCTATAAAGAAAGAAAAGCTTTTACTGGATATGAGAGAATTTATTGATACGGGCACACTGATTGATCTTGTTGCCGCGGGTTTGCCGGAGTTTGTACTTAGCAAGATTGATAGAGAGTCATTGAAGGATACAGTTGACTTGTTTAATGAGTTGAAAAAATATGAATATTTGGTAAATAAAAAGACTTATTCAGTCTTCAGAAAATATGGAAGTATAAGAAGCAACAGTAGGACTGAAGATCGAACCCCATGTAAAACTTGTGAAAAATTAAATAAAGGTACTCGTTATCATCCCGAATCTGCATGCTGGTTTAGAACAAAGGAAGAGGACAAGGTGCGAGAAAAAAACATTAAACATGTTAACAATGCGGTGATAGAAGCTGAGTTAAATGAGAATGTTCAAAAAAACTAATAGTGACACCATTAATAAAAGTCAAACTAATATTGAATGAAACATTAGAAGTGTACGGAGTGTATGATTCTGGTTCAAATGTTTCTCTGATTAATTCAAAGCTGTTGAAGTTAAAAGGAAAAGGGAGCAATATTAATGAAGCAAGTTTAATTACAATTTATGGTGTCAAAAAGACAAGTGGTTTGACAAACTTAAAAATTAAAATCTTTGAAATAGAAGAAAATGTTGAACTGTACATTATTGATGAACAAAATTTCAAATATCGTCGGTGGCCAGCAAGAAGTCACTAACTGACATTTTTAGCCAAAATGAGTTAATGATGTCAAAGTGTTTTAAAGCCCATTATCTACCTTATGGATAGACAAAACGAGCTATTTTTTAAGTTTTCTAGATAATACAACAATGTCAGAAGTACATAACTAGCTCTCAAGTAAAAAAATCAGCCTATAAAAGTTAACTAACGGTACTTGAGTAATTTATGACCATCGTTTTACTAACGTGTGATATCAATATTACCAGAACAGCATTTTTCATCAAGGTCACTTAGTTACTTTTTGCATTCATTATTCGTTATCCCTCTTACCCAAGTTTTTATTTTTGGTTTTGCTATAATTAACTAACTTACTTTTTATTATCTATCTTAGTAACGTTGAAGATATTTAAATAATTTATTGAACATTCAGGCGCAAAGTAAAAACCTCAATAATCTGTTTCTACAAACCATTGTTGTAACTATAAGCGTTGATGAGCCATGCCGATTATAAGTACGAAAAAAGTTTAAAACGCGATTATCTACGAACTAGATTTTTGCAATTAATGACTTCTTGCTGGCCACCGACGATATGATTTTTTGATTGGATTAGACATGATAAAAAAGTTTAAACTAATACAAAATGAAGACTTACAGATAACTCAGAAACAATGCTTGGAACATGAAAATATAAAGAAGGTCACAGAAATTTCTACAAATAAAGAAGCAGAGAATATTATACATATGATTAATGATGATGAAAAGAACATGAATACGAAAGAATACAAGATAAATTTCAATGAACATGTAAAAGAAGAGGATTTTGAAATTAAAATAAATCATTTAAATGAATATCAAAAATCAGAAATAAATAAACTGATTAATACATATGAGACAGTTTTTGCAAAAAATAAATACGACATAGGAACTATTAATGGTTATGAAGCAAAAATAGACTTATTAGTAGACAAGTATTGCAGTAAAAGACCCTACAGGTGTACAATAGAAGATAAGAAGGAGATAGAAGAACAAATAGCAAAGTTATTAGATAACAAGCTTATAGAAGAATCCTACAGCCCATTTGCAGCACCTGTTACATTGGCATTCAAAAAAGAAGACAACAGGAAGTCTAGATTATGTATAGACTTCAGAGATTTGAATAAAATAGTAGTCCCTCAGGCTCAACCATTTCCATTGATAGAAGACCTAGTGACTAAGACAAGGAACTGTAATTTTTATTCAACTTTAGACATAAATTCAGCTTTTTGGTCCATTCCATTAAGAGTGGAAGACAGAAAGAAGACAGGATTTGTGACACAAGAAGGACATTTCCAATGGACTTGTCTACCATTTGGTTTAAAAACAGCACCATCAACTTTTCAGAGAATATTGAGTAATATACTAAGAAAGTATAAACTCACTGAATTTGCTGTAAATTTCATCGATGACATTCTGGTATTTTCAAAATCATTTAATGACCACATTCAGCATCTGACGCAGTTGCTGGATGCAATTAAAACTGAAGGTTTCAGATTGAAATTTCAAAAATGCACATTTGCATCACACTCGGTGAAATACCTGGGTCATATAATAGAGAATAATTCTGTTAAACCAGTGAAAGATAATCTAATTTCAATAAGAAATTTCCCTATCCCGAGAACACAGAGGAATGTAAGACAATTTTTAGGAAAAATAAACTTTTATCATGAATACATACCAAGGAGTGCAATAATACTAGATCCATTACATAATTTACTCAGAAAAAATCAAAAATTTACTTGGTCGGATGAATGCCAAAAAGCATTTGAACAAATAAAAAGTCTGCTATGCTCACAACCAGTTCTTGAGATTTATGACAAAGATTTACCTATAAATATTTACACAGATGCATCTTTAGAAGGTGTTGGAGCCATTTTGAAACAAACACAACCTGATGGAAAAGAGAAACCAGTAGCTTACTTTTCGAAGAAGCTAAGTGGAGCTCAAAAAAAGAAGAAAGCGGTATACTTGGAGTGTTTAGCCATCAAAGAAGCGGTGAGGTACTGGCAATACTGGTTAATAGGTAAATCATTTATAGTTTATTCGGATCATAAGCCATTGGAAAATATGAATTTGAAATCAAGAACCGATGAAGAGCTGGGTGACTTGACATATTATTTATCACAATATGATTTTAACATAAAATATGCCCCGGGAAAGAGCAATTTGGAAGCAGATTGTCTTAGTAGGAATCCGGTATTGGAATCAAATGATAATATAGATGAACAGCTGAAAATTGTGAATCTTATCAACCTGGAAGATATCATATTGGATCAAAGGCAAAATGTAGAGATACAAAAAGATATAGACAGAATTATAGAAAAACAAAATATATACTATAAAAAGGTCAGAAACAAAGATAAAATAATTATATCGGAAGAATTTAGTATAAAATTGTTAAGAAGTGTACATGAAAATCTGTGCCATATTGGAATTAACCAGATGCAAAAAACAATTAGTCCGCACTACAATGCCAGAAATCTGACAGAAAATATTAAACAAGTTTGTAGAAGCTGTGATGTTTGTATACGGAATAAATCAAGAGGCCAGGATAAATTTGGATTCATGTCTCACTTGGGTCCGGCCACCAAGCCATTTGAAATAATTTCAATAGATACAATTGGTGGTTTTGGAGGTTCAAGATCCACAAAGAAATATTTACACTTGTTGGTAGATCACTTTACTAGACACGCATTTATTATAACATCAAAAACTCAGAGCGCAAATGATTTTATTAAACTAGTAATGAACATAACAGAATCAGAGAATGTTGGTATGCTACTGACTGACCAATATCCAGGAATAAATTCAAGAGAGTTCAAGAAATACTTAAATGACAGACAGATACCTATAATTTTTACAGCAGTAAATGCACCATTCTCAAACGGTCTAAATGAGAGGTTGAACCAGACTTTGGTAAACAAAATCCGGTGTAAAATAAATGAAGGGGAGAATAGAAGAGCCTGGACTACCATAGCACACGAATGTGTTAGTAAATATAATCAGACTATTCGCATCGTAACAGGTTTCTCGCCTAGTTATCTTTTGTATGGTACAGACGTCTCAATTTTACCGAAAGAGTTGAAGCAAGAAAAAACACATAATGACTGGATCAGAGATAGACTAACAGCACTTGAGAATACAAGGAAGTCGCATAACTACAACAAGATATTATTTGACAGAAACAGAAAATACCATGAATTTAATGAAGGAGATATGGTTTACGTAGAAAATGGCAACCAGCTAAACAGGAAAAAATTAGATGAGCTGAAGATAGGACCATTTAAGATTATTGAAAAGGTTTCTAAATCAATATATAAAATTAATACTGGACACAAGAAAATAGAGTCGAATCTTTTTCATATTACGAAACTTGTCCCAATACCTACAATAGAGGAAGAAGGAACTGAAGAGGAAGATTAGAGAAAGAGGATGATGGCTATCTTGGAAGAAAATTCATGCATAAATTTTCTCTCCCGGGGGGGGGGGGAGATGTAAAGAAATATAGGTGTATTCCTTTGATTTTGAATTTTGCCGCACATGGCGCTGTCAATAGAGTAGAAGCAATGACAGCCAGATTATCGAGAAGTTATGTTGACATTTGATTTGTCAGTAGAGTTATTCTTTTGTTTTTGTAGGTATCTATGGAATTTTATTAGTCGGTTAGAAGAAAATGGCGATTTTTCAATGTTGGTTGTATAGTGAAATAATTTACAAAAGAACCCATAAATTGTGAAAGAAACAACATACGAAATAGAAACTTTAAATGTCGTTTCTTTGTTTACAGGTAGGAGTCTAGATAAAGGCTAATAGTGTATTTAGTTATGTAGGTAATTCTAACGAAATAAATCTTTGTTTACAGAGCAACACAAGTTTATCTATTTGCTTTTCACAATTGATTGGAGATAAATACCATTATATAGACATAAAGATATGATTATGGTTAGCACAAATATATCATTATATCCCTATCATAGCCTCTAATTAATTATCTGTCAATTATTCCACCTCACTTTCATGACTAAGATTACACTATATTTTCCTCTGAAGGCCCAGTCTGGGTTGAAGAGCCAAAAATTAGACTAAATAATACTACCTGCACCTACCTACATTAAAACTTTGCTATTTTCCAAGTGTTCATAAAATGATCTCAAAAATTACCCGCCAGATAAATACCTAAAAGTTATCAAGCCACTCAATCAAGCGCTGAATTTAAATCCGCCAACCCCAACCACAATGCGCTCGAGGTATAAATTGTTCCCTTGGGGTCCTCAGAGTAGCAGAGCGATGATTCCGTGGCTATACGTAAATCGTCAAAGTATGTCATAAAATTATAGGTACTGTATGTTACATATGACATAAAAAGTTTCAATGCAACAGTTTTCGCACTAACGTTACAACAAAGACTTAGAAACAGTATAGTTTAAACCATAGTACAATAATTGAGCTGTCGACAGAAAGTGTTCGCAATAAAGAGTTTCGAACAAACAGGTTTTTATTTCAACCCTAAAACAGCTCAAGTTAAATGAAACATAATCAGCAACGTCATATTATCGGTCTTTCGCCAAAAACTTCAATACTTTAAAAGTCAAGCCGAGTCACATAATAATATCCCATAGTCCAAATATTATTATCAAACCCTGCGTCCAGCCACACCGGGCCAACGCGGCCCCACCGGCCGTGTTTTATAAATCAACGGCGAGCATTCAAACTGGTAGCCGGCACACGTGTCGCCTTATTTATTGCGACAAACATTGTGCGCTTAATGTCGTATTAATTCCGTTAAAAATTACCGTCGAATGCCGTTTAAATTGTAACAAAACGGAAAGTCATACGCACAGCGTCCGCGCGGTATGGACCATCAGTAAATTGCACGTTGTGGATTATAAAAATAAAATAGTTATTACACTTACCTACAGATACGTTACGAAAATTGACGTATTACATAGTAAAGGTAGGTAGTATATTATAGTGATTTCATAAGTTTAGAATGACATTTAATTAATAATGAGTACCTATAGCAATTCATTACATTGTTTTTGTTTCTTCGACGTTTTATTTTTAATTGGATACATGGTAGCACTCCAAATGGGAATGCTTCAATAAAACCTTTCCTTATTAAAATAGTTCAGATACCTATCGTGTTAATTTGTATAAAACAGCTTATTATAATTTCAATAAACATTAAAATACCTGCTGTTGACTACTTTATCACACCCAATTAAAATTCTCTACCACAAGTTTATCTCAAAACATCAAGTCTTCTACATTATTTAAAATAATCTACTTACTTCAAGCCAATACATTTACATGCACGTAAATGTATATTTGACGTTATCAAGAACACTAATGGGTCTTGTATTACAAGTAATAAAGACATAGAAGATACATTAATAAGCAAAGGTACATGGCAACATGCCATCTAAAATTAAATACAGATTGCTCTACCAACACTTTCAGAGACTCTATCAAGCCTACGTACTACTACAAGCTACTTTGCATAGAGCGATTCAACCTTTGGCTGCTAAGGTGAGATCTAGCAGGCCACGACCCATTATTTTTTTCCAACGTGCCTTTTCTTGCATCGCTACAATGATATTATCTCCGATGATCAAACATTGATTCTATATCTAGAAAATTCGATACTATTCTTACTATAAATCAGACACAAAACAAACAATAACGTATTTTTAAAAAATAATGCAATAGTTAGTACAATTTAAGTTTATAAACCAAACGTTTACATCACTTAGGCTGATTATGTTAACTTGAAAATAGAGAACGACTTGTAGTTGTATCACTAAAAGAAACTACAACAAGTAAAATAAATAAATTCTACAGCGGCCTGCGAGGCCACATCTCAATCACCAAGTCACATAATTATACACTGGCACTGAAGGGTTAACGCTCTCCGTATCGGAAGAAAGGGCATAATACTAATTGAATTTGCCACTAAGCTCCACAGATTATGTAATAAAGTAGATAGGAAACACCAATTGTCTCTGGAAGAACCTGAAAGACCCATAAACCCGCACTTTATGTTTAAAGATCATAAAGTTGGTCTGATTAGAGTGAGAGTTAAAGTTTCATGATGTTTGATGTGGTACGATTTTAGTAGCTGGGACTAAAATAGGTTGTTTTGTTTGACTCTGTTGATTTAGTTACAAACGAGTTTATGAGCTGTTCTTTTAAGTTTTGGCACGGCGCACTATTTGCGCATTTCGCGGGTAATGGGGCGTATTGCACCGAGTTGCGAATCAACCCAGTCACTTTTTGTGTTGGTCGTTTCGCACCACATCTGTGTGCCGATGTGAAACAAGTAGTCATGACAAGGTTTTATAATTTTTCAATATTTTTTCGATCTAACTATAATACAACGTCACGAATTAATAAAATGACATCTTAAAGGGAAACATGTACGTACAGGTGCGAGAGAAAAGAGGAATTGAGATGACCAATCACAGCGCAGCGCAGTCTCTATTGAACAAAAGAAAAGACAGAGCTACTCAGCTGCCTTTCTTACCATTAGATAAAATCATAACCCTCCTACAGTTGTTTACAGTTGGCAGTTGGGTAAAAAGGACAATTCATAATGGCCCTGTCACACTAGACACGCAACGACTAAACGACGTCTCTCCGCGGTCGCACTCGATGCCCCTGCCAATAATTTCGGTCATTTACTTGCAGACCGAGAAAAGGCGGGCCGAAACAAATTTCCGCGGGGCCCTAACTGCCGCGGACCCTAGCCAGGGGCCCTCGTTTAATCAGGGCCAAGTGGCGACGCGCGCAGATTAGAGAATAGTTTTAGAAACTGGCGGCTGAAGTAGAATATAAATAGCATTTTAGAGGACGATACAATTTCACACAATAATTCTCTTTATCCACGGCATGGGAGGGAAAGAAAATGTTTTTTTTTAATGCGGACAAGGAAACAGGTTCTAGGTTTCAAGCCCGGCGGACTACAAGGCAATGGACTACACGCTAGTGAACGAAGCTTTTGCGACGTTTGCTTCTCTTCCATGGTGTTTTCCAATTGCCATTCAGTATTCCAAACCCAAACCATAGCTTTAATATCTACGAACCGAATTATCCTTATCTAAAGGTAGGAATGAACCGCCGTGAGCCGGACATATCTGGATTTAACCGGCTCCCACCGGTTTAACTCCGGATAAAATGAAGTGGTGTGATGTTTCTTTGAGATATTGACGCGGGGTCAGCTTAGGCTTTGTATCTTTTGTGAGGTTGGACGGTTTATTTTTATCCTGACGACAAGATAATAAAAAGTCTATATTAAAAAAGAAGATTTGCTCTGTATTGCTTTATGATATATGACTATGTCGTATTATCTAAGGGACAGAGGGCTTATGATTTATAAATGCTTACCTAAGAAACGATATGTGAGTTTTGACGCAAAACTTAAAATATGACAAACTAAACTGCTGACAAAATGTAATGATTAAAAAAAATCTTAGTCGACAAAATTATGTTAACTGTGGAAGTTATAAATAATTAGCGGCAAAATTGAGTATTAAGTACCACTTAGAATGACAAACGGCCCTTATTTATTATGACGTTAATTAACTAGGGACAAACAACTATTTAAATAGCTAGTCGTAAATCATATGAAAACACGGGCCATATTCCAAGGAACATGAGGAAATCTTAACTAAATTCTCAATCATATGTACAATGTACATAAGCTTACATTATTTTTACTAACTGCAACGCTCGCGCAATCACACAAACGTTTGATTTCTCATTTGAATTAAACATGAAACAATCCAAATATGAATTGAAAAAAAAAGCCTTAAGATATTCCAACGTTCCACTTCGTAGCTAACCAGAAAAACTTACTTTACGTGGGCTAGTGTAATTAATTAACTCATAGTGTTATTTGGTCACAGGCAAAAACCAGCGTAACTTGGTCACATCAGTGTGTTCTGTTTTTGATTTAGATGGATAATGTCGAAAGAGAGAGACAAAATATGGAAGTGAAAAGTGAAAGGCGCGCGTGCGGAACATATGACTCGTAGCTCAAAACCTACGCCAGTTTTGCCATACATACTATGTCATGCTCTACGTCTGCCACACATTGAAAAATACCTTATTTATAAGCAGAGAGATAAAATGAGAGATTAGAGCCCATTGAAATGGTGCATATTCGATAAGTAATAAAATGAGGCACAGTTTCAAATAAACACCAGTTGTCTTCCTTTATTTGACACAGTAACTTTCAATAATTTTTAGCCGACAGCGGTTCCGATACGATGTCAAGTTAAATCACTTCCACTTTGGATAATGAGTGCAATTAGGTCACACGTGGTTTACCAAATTTTATTAAAAAACCATTTAACCCTTTGACTGCGTCGTGAAGAAAGTACAAACATACAGAAACGATAGAGTATCTCTGACACGTACCTACTAACGGCCGACATTAATATTGTATCTCCTGTCCAAGATTGAAATCGATCTTGGATTGCTGCCTATCGTTCGATCGATTTCCAATCTGCGTGCCTTCATAAACCAATCCACGGATCGGTTATTGGCACGTTTGACCCTAAAAATGGATTGTGATATCAATCCCAGATAGCAAAATTTGGATTGGATTGATTATTAGTTTCGGCCGTAAGGTGCGTGGGCAGTTACAGTTGGGCATCTAAAAGTTTAAGTCTTAAGTTAAAGTAAGGAGGGGAAGAGGGGGTCGCTTCATTAATCCATTATGCATGTAAAGGACTGGTCACATGCGTACAGTTCAATTCGGTACAGACTGCAATTAAATATTTAAATGACTGCGCCAGAATGAGTTTTAATTAGACAGTGCTCTGCGGTGGGGTAAAGTGAGGGATGTAGTGAGAGGGAAATATTTTTTTTATGTTATACGATTCGTATCAGATTGGGGATTTATTAGGCTGAGTAAGTGTTTTTATCAATTCTATAAAAAGGTGTTTTGAGTGGGTTAGAGTTTTTGTAATCTGTAGTTTGTATTTAAAAAATCTTGAAAAAAATTATACCTAATTAGCAGAACTATGACAGTGTGGATGTTTTCGCTACGAATTATTCTACCAGAGAACCGCAATAAATATTTCTCATACTGCTTAATGTCTCTCATTGACCATTTGTCAGCCTGATAAACACTAGAGGCTCTCAATGAGGAACTTTGTCTCTCATTGTGTCCCATCCCTACGACTTAGCTCGTTAGGCTGAGTGCAGCGGTCACTCGATTAATTACACAAACTTCGGGCTGTTTTTGCGGAGCGAAGCGAAGGAGCAGAAAGATCGAATTTATTTGGCACCGAGATTCTGTAACAATTCCTTAAGTACCAAAGAAATATCGAAAGGGTTATTTTACTACCGATTCCAAGAAATCTCGAGGAAGGGTAAGCATATTTTTTAGTTTGAACTAGATTTAAGACCAATCGATGTGCAATTAGTTCCGATTCCTTTCAAATGGAATACCAATTACGCTAGATATAACGAAGATTTATAACACTCTGTATTCTGTAACGTTTAGTCGCGTCTCAGTCGCAAATTTCATTGATGAAGGTCGCGTCTGAGATGTGGATATTTTTTTTACTAAATTGAATAGTTTTTTTTACATTGGGTAGTTTTTGTATGTTATGTTTTTGTTTATTTCCTATTTCCACTTAAATGTTGAGGTACACGAGGATGATCTTAATTTCCTAGAACGATCTTTACTCATGTTCCCTGGAGCAAGTACAGTATATTTAATTACGGTATGCGGTGTATTTTTTTTTATAACTTGCGAGCCTGGATAAAGGAAGAGGCACGTTAACGAAAGTGGAAGAAGCGATAGCGGTGTCAGGATCATAGCAAGTGGAAAGTAGCCTCGTCTACCTCAACAGTGTCTAGTTCTTTTTCTTTTTCAAATTAAGTCGTGTTGATCTCTGGTGTCAGGGTGTATCAGGCCGTCCAAAGGCCTCTGAGTCATGAAGACAGTCGAAAGATTCTCGGACGCAGGGAATTTACCAAGGTACCTTGTATTTTTGGTGTTAGCCGCTTTGCCCTTACTAAAATACGTAAACAATATAGACCACTCGGTCATTCTATTGACATTGTTTTTGGCCGAGAAGACCTCCAACCTGATGCTTGGTCGTTTATTGTATGTATCATCAACTCGTCTTTCTCTTTAGACTCTGCCTGCACCCTCCATGTCATGACGTCACGTACCAGTTCATCTCAGCAATTACTGACGGTGCAAACTGATTGACCGTGTTTACAGTACATAATTGACTCGATAACTTTTGCCAACTTTTACGGGCGAGGCTGGGGTGGTGTGTGGTTAGGGGATGCAGTACCAACATTGTAATCTTGCACGTCTTCTTTCATTCACGCAACTAAGGAAAGATCATCAACTTTTGAAACGTAGTAACCTACCTACTGAGAAAATGTAGGGTAATAATATGAAGATAACATGATATTGACGTGATTTTTATTTTAAAATAATTTTATAACTTAGGCAAGTACATACTTATAATAATGTTGGGTAGATTAATGTATTTTCAATATTCTACATAGAAAATTTTAATAATCTGTTGGTTCACTTTTGGAGGCGTTTAAATAAGGCCTACAAAATATTACAACCTAAAAAAAACAAAGATTACTCCAAACCGAGTAAAACGCACTAAAAATATATGAGAATATGTCAAATCCGTTGCGATCATTTTTACATGTAATTATATTTTTATTGGACCTAAATAAATTATTCTGCCAAAAACACTTTTGCCCATAATGCCCAGTGTTAAATCTACAATAAAATGTAAACAATAAAAACTCGACAAAACTCCAAATAAAGACAACAAAAGCTGTAACATTATAGCATGTATTGTCAAAGCTTTGTACCACAGATTAAACATTAGTACTGATATTCTACAATAACATAACCCACCCATCCATATAATAATAAGAATAATAATTGAGTAACTGTAACTCACTGCTGGGCAAAGGCTTCCTCTCACTTTCGTAAGGAGGCCATAATCTACCACGCAGGCCCGGACCGGGTTGGTGGATAACACTGTTCAAATAATTTTACTTGTGTATCGATGCGTTATGTAATGAGTCTGTAAAATATATTATGTCTGACCCAGTTTGCAGGGCTCGGTGAAGGTTGCAGTTGAAACATTGCAATAAAAGGATTATCTTGCTAGATTGAAAAGATGCAGACAAAATGCCCAAGGTACTATATGCCTTGTGTCTCAGTCAATATAATTTTTGTGCTATGTTTCGCGACATAGTACAATTATTTTTTTCAAAAGCATTTATTTGCAAAAAAATTGACATGTTTTCGTTTCTTATTCACTTTAATATACCGCATCTAACACTTTTTCTATATTTTGTACGTGATAAAATCAAACAGATCATTAATTCATTATTAAACAGATACGTAAATTTAAGTTTTTATAAGTCATAGAAGTTTTAATATTACGATGAATTTGAAGGGGCGAACCACGTTAACGTAGAACATTTGTCTACGTACAATACCACTGTAACTCTTGTCTTGTTCGCAAGTATCAAGTTACATCGTTTGTGTTAATAAACGTGTTTTATGATAGGTATAAAATTCGAGCTGTTACAATGAGTCTCCCAGTATGGTGGTAAGGTGAGACTAGACAATGTTGGAATTTGAATAAACTCTTTTATTTTATATTTGACTACTACACAACCCATAGCAGAAAGACGTTGCGAAATATCAGGAACTCAAAACAAATATTATGTTATTCCGTTATAATAATATACAAATTCATACCAGGAGGGATACCGATGTCCAGAGGTTATGTAAATACTTCTTTCATTCCTCCTTTCTTGAACTAAGTATTATTCGCCACCATTATTATATTTCCAACAAAAAAACTCAGTTCAAAAATCCATCAAAGTGTCATCAGCAAAGTTGTCGGCGACACGTGTACTGGAGCCGTATTTATAGCGAAATAAAAAATATATTACTTAAATATTTAAAAGAAGGGTTCCGTCGCTTTTTTTATGTAAGTTTACAAAAGAAACGCACGTTTGTCGACACGCATATCACATCAAAATAAAGTCATCGCAAATTAAATTAATGAGTGTAAAATGCAGTTGTGTTAGAAATCTAAAATTAATATAAAATAATTTTAACGATATTCACTTACACTCATATATTTTTTTAAAACCTTAACCTAAAAGAATAATGTAAATAGATCCTCCTTAAACCAGTTTACCATTAATTAGGTGCAGAGTTTTATTTATTTTGCTATAATACGGGGTTGAATATTATATAACTAAAGGCTAGCACCCCGCCAACGACAACAAACAACAACAACATTTTCACACACATCACTAGTTTCAACTAAGATGTAAAACCAGCGAAACTTCACGGACCCCTAAAAAAACTTAAATAGGCGACGGCGAAGTTTACTTGAAGTTTGTATGGAGTTGTATAGAGGGGGTCGGGGATTGTTCGGGCTCGGAATATACGGCCAATAAATCGATTGCAAGTGGAAGCAGTTGAAAACTGTATTTTTTAACAAGTAAAGGCGGCTTTACTCTTTCCAACTTCTATACCATTCTCGGAGTTTGTTGCATTCGTTTAAGTATTAATTAAGTCATTCATTCATTCACTCATTCATTCAATCCAAAACTTAAAAATAAATTGTACTAACATGTACAAAAAATTAGTCTATGTACGAATAAGTCAGCAGTTTAAATAGGTATTTCCCGAAAAGTACAGTTTCAGATAAAATTATACCGCGAATACGTCCAAAAACGCATGAGAGTCACTTTAACAGGTAATTTATCTACGAAGCCGTTTAGTACTTGTTAACGCGAGCAATACCACTCGAGAAAACTAGTGGGTATAATTATTAATACGTCGCGCTTACCATCAGATAAATGGTAATGGTGACGAGCACTATCTGAAACTTTAAATAAGTAGTATAAAATTTGTTTATGTTACTATAAACTATAATAAAATGAAATTAAAAGATTTGGTATACTTTCAAAAATTTCTACGCGTCCAAAGGAAGCATCACGTCTCTACTTTGCTCTACTACTTTTCTTGTTAAGAAATTTTTAACCTGAAACTTTTATCAAAACGCAATGCAGTGCTGCTACAGTTTTAGGAGTGGAGGACGCTGCAGCCATATTCATGAGGAAGCGAGATAGTTCGGAAGCCAATGGCGTTTGAGATTACTTGTCGAAAATGTGTTGGTGTTGCAGAGGTTCTTTATCACGAAGAATGCTGTTTTAGGTATAATTGTAACGTAGGTATATAGTTAGATAGACAATTAGACATGTTAAAGTAAGCTTCGTGACTTGAAAAATACTAAAATCTGACCCCTGAACTAAATGGTGATAAACTCCAACTTCCAGTCCTAAATGTATACTCATAGTCAAAAGTTTGGGTTAAGTTGGGTTAATAATGATACATTTGAATGCTATAATTTTCAATGCAGCTAAATTTTAACTAACAAAAAAAGAGGAAAGCATTGGCAATTAATTTAATTTGCCACTAGCTCCTATACTAGAAGAAAAAAATGTCAGTCTCGTCGCGGCCATAAACTGCACCTGACGCCGCATCGCGAGTTAGCACCAACTTTTATATAACGCAAGTTTTTTTAGGACGAACCTTACTCTTGGACTGGACTTTGCGTTAATGTCGGTGCGTTAGATCCTTAATAAATATTATGTGTTATGAAGCGGTGGTAGCCTAGTGGGCGAAAGTTCGCCTGCCAAAACAGAGGTGGCTAGTGCAAATCCCAGTGCGGGCACGTACCAATATGTTTATTGGTAAACATAAAATATTTACGTAATTATGACTCGCGTTTTTGTGAAGGAAAACATCGTGAGCAAACCATCATGCCCGAGAATTATTTTGGAGGCATGTTATCCACCAATCCGGATTAGGCCCTCGTGCTGGATAATGGCCTAACCCTCCCCACGAAAGTGAGAGGAGGCCTTTGCCTAGATATGAAGTACCTATACTTCGTAGTATAAACCAACAGCAACATTAAAAAAACTGCAGGTATATTTAATTTCGGACCGCTCAGTTCGGCAAACATTATTCTTACTTGTAACAAGCATGAGTGTAGGTAGGTAAGTTTTAAACTGTTCCATGTATTACTCAGATAAAAACATACCTACCCACCGAAAATGTGGGCTGATAAACAAATTATTTTATGCTACCGTGTCTGATAATAATCAGCTGAAATTACAGTCATTCCAGTATTTTTTTTATGACTATTTTACTTTAGTCTAACGCAACAACCATAACAAGAGTTATCTGACAGTATAACGTCGTAGCGCCTCCACACACACATGTCGGCACAATTTGTCTCTCGAACAATAACTCTCACGAAATTACACTCACGGAACCCTGTTCACTTTTACTGCATTGGCTTGGTTGACGTAAAGATATTTTTTATTGGGGAGTGTGTAGCCTTATTAAATAAGTAAGTTACGAAAGTTTCAAAAAAAATCTAAGCATATAATATTAGTTTAGCTCACTCTTATTAAGATGATTCTTTAAAGTAAAGAAAATACTATGCCTGAAACTCTTGCATTTATTATTTTTAATTTCCATCACAAATTCTATTCTGATAATATTAGTACGTTTATAGAAGAGGTTGACTCATTTAGGTGGCCGAAACGTTTCTCAACCAAAGGAGCATTAACCAAGGACCATTTAACAATCCCATAAGCACCTAAAATAGCCCTTCGTCTAAGCGAAGTTAACCCTTCGGAGGCGGTCTGGGTACATTTGGACTGATGCCATGCGCGCCAGTCTGTTTAGAATGGAAACAGTGAAATAGCGAGGATTCAACCTTTTTGCAGTCAAAAGGAAGGACCGAAACCGAAAAAGGGTAAAAATAAAAGTTTTACATTTTTATTTGTGAAATTATTGCATGTAGATGCATGTAGATTTCGGATTTTAAATTTTTCATAAATAATTTTTATGTAAACTTAAAGTATGAAGAAGCAAAATGTCGCAAGTAGATTATAATACTCCGATGGATTAATGGCACCTGACACAGGTATTTTCACTGGTTTGTGAGCTTAAATAATAGGCGTAGAAGACAACTCAAATACTTCATTTGCATTTATTCAAACTCTAAGATCAGAGTGACAATACTCATAAATATAACATTGCATCTTATATGAATGGTTGACTTATAGCGTTAGTATGACTTTAGCTTACGATGGTGTGAACAGCTAAATTGTGTGACGTATAATTTATTAAACTCTGTTAACGTTTCCGGTTTTCCGGTTACTCAGTCTCTAGCGCAGTCAGCCTTTTTGCAGAGTGAAAAGATTGGATTGCAAGCTGACTGTATTTTTATGCGGATTGGAGACAATGCTCTTTGTTTCACAAATAACAGATACTAAGCAGAGAATATTGTTGGGAGGTAAAACTACTATTTCTGATCAGGTTTAAATATATTTCTGTATGCAATGTTGTTTCAGTTACACAAATATTTGTAGAAAAGTATTTTACCCGTCTCGTGTCTCAATTATGTGGATTTTTTGTTTTCTTTGGTTCAAACTGCAGGCGTAATACCCGGATACCCTTAATAATACAGAAAATTACAAAATACTGCCGTCAAGTTTTGTCGTTAAGTAATTTTATCTGCAAGTACTACTCTATCTTTAATCGAAGCATATAGCCATAAAAAGGTATGAGTTTATATTTTTTCAAAACAAAGTATTGCACTAACACGCTCAAAGAGATGAGATAGTTCTTTGAAATATTTGCTACCCATTGAAACATTTGTAATGTTCCCCATATCATTCCAATAAGTATCAAGTTTTGTATTTCCACATAGTAAATTAATATTTAAAAGTATTTAAGAACAAATAAAACTTCCATTTGTAATCCAGACACACCAGACAGCGCGTCTAATAAGTGACAGTATCGCGACGTAAGATCCGATGTGCGTTACGCCCAAACCTTGTATCTCGGAGGCAGTGCCGCGGTGGAAAACAGCGAATAATTTTCACACAAGTTTCTGTTTGAGCTACACACACATTAGTACAACTTACTATAAATTACGTCACAATATTTGCGGAGTTAGAAGTAAAAACCAACCTCAATTTTATATAAAAAAATATATTTCTAAATTAATTCTAATCACTGGTTTGCTGACGTGCAAGTATGAGTGAGCAAGGTGGCAAGGTGTTATATATATATGTAGCTTACATGTAAAGAGATTAAGAGAAGGTGTTTACTTGTGCTACTGTAACCATAAATATAGCGTAATCTTCCAAGCCCGGGTGGTCTCGCAGACCCGGCTCACAGCGGGGGGTTAAGTGAATTAAATTACGAAAAACGGATGAATCGATGTCCGGTTTTATTGGACGGAGTTGAATTGACAGTTTGTATGGATTTCATTAGCGTGAATGTTTTTTTCCAGATTGATGGAACAGCTTCTGGTGTAAAGAAAAATTTGTTGAATTGATAGACTGAGCAATAAAATTGTCAGTGATAAATAGATTTTAAATTGAATTCATTTAACTGACTTTAGTTGTAATTTTAATATGTTTGAAAATGAAAAGGGTTACATGGATAATGTTATTCAAGATAGCCGTAGATAGTCATGTCATATTAAATGGCTAAACATGTAAATAATAATATATCATTACAGACATAAATTTTCTCAACTTTAACATTAGTATCTAGAGCTTTTTCTAATACATACCACCAGACTTTGTTTATATACAGTGATACAACTAATAGCAACAAAAGCAAGCTTTTTTATTCTACAAAATATGCATATTTACACCAAAATTTCATAAAAAAAACAACGCCATCATAGATTACGTATCCCATCATTCCCATCCTTTCTAGCTCCCGATCGTTTAGGTTAAAATATTGTGTGTGTAACGCCCCTACGTTATAATATAACCACGTATATATATATACTACAACGTGCGTTCTAAAGTAATTTAGGATATGGCGGAAAAATTGCTGATATAAGGTCCTGCCGGCGGCAGATACTATCTATGGGGTTCCCCTTTAGATGATGGATAGTGTGGGAGCTGCGGGACGATCAAATAATAAATAAACATTAAAATATACTTACCTACTAAGACGAAGTGTAACAAGATGATTTACGTGTACTTAGTTTTATATTGACTTTAAGACTCAGTTCATTTCATTTGCAATAACCCCAGAATATGTTATTTATGTCATTTTTTGCTTTACAGCAACGATCTCTGTAAATGCCAGAGAAAGAATGCATCTCGAAAAAAAAACCATTACAAAATTCTGATAAAAACAAAAAAAAATTGAAGTAGTTTGCACAAAACATAACCCATCAATTAAAAATAGAGAGTTATATATCAATATGAAATGAGTTCTCGGGCACTTGCTCCTAGACCGTAGTAACTTACACACTTAGCTGCTATTTACAGCCTGTGAAGACCCGCTTACGTTAGTAATGCCCAATTATAACGCCATCCTAAATCCTAGAAAAGTTTTGCGTTAAGCCCCTACTTAGCAGTAAAACTTTAATCTTACACCCGACTTGGCTCCCAGCCTAAAACTCCGCAACACACGAGAAACTTCCTCAAAACAAGGGGCAGGATATATCGCCCGCCGCATTCCCCGCTTGGCCCATTTATTTCGTTAAGATACAATAATTTCTTTGTCTTCTTTCTTGGTGCATTGTGCTCCGTAGTACTCGTAAGTACGCAATAAAGAAAGATATTACAGGTTAGTAGGGAGAAAAAATAGTTCTGGGAACAGATTGGCTTTTATTTTGTTTGTGAGTGTGTGTAGTATTATTTTTTTGTGTACGATTTTCAGTTTTATTATTTTTTATTTCATTTGAATAATGCACAATTAATGTTTTTCACATATTATACCTAGCTACTTTTTTCAGAAATAATTACAAAGTTCTTGTTATTTTAGTTGGATAGCAATTGATTTAAATCTTGATTAATTTAACTAAAAGAGAATCAGAATCGATATGTCTTACAAGAACCTGTCACTTATTTTTATTACGCCATATAATCAAAACCAATAAACAATCTCAACAGCATTTATACAAAACAATACGCCCCAACTCACCGTAAAAATGCTTAAACAAAAACCATCGCCATAAACACATTCATAACCACCATACACGCCCATTATCCAAACCCTTAAAACGCACAATTCCACGCGAAAAAAATCTGAAATTTCCCCCTGGCAATACGGCGTCAATGCAAGCGGGCGACTTTTATGGCCCCAGTTTATTGGACGATATATTCTGGGACCCTTGTTACTATACGTACCTATAGAACATGTGATATTGCGCTGGGAAATTGAGGTTATAATGGGAAATCTGTGATGAGATGCTGATTTAAAAGTTTGGGGCCAAAATGAGAGTTAGGGACAAACACAACGACAACACAATTAATAGGAATTTATAATTCGTCATTGAATCCGTATCAATTCAATACAAGAGCAGCTGTCCTTGAATATTTCGTTACCTACTTGAGAAACATTACAGTATCTACGTAATAAAAAAAGTCCGTGAACGTGATTCCGCATGAAATAAGGTTTACAAAATATTATGCTAGAACATAATCTGTTATATCGTAAATCTACTCAGAAAATAAATGACCTCATGAACCTTTTTGAACATTTTAGGCTAGAAAACTTTTTAGGCAATTTCATCTGATTACACCTCTATTTATACCTCCATATCCACGGAATAATAAAACTCCTACCCTTGACTTTAATAATTTATAACACCTAGGTACGAGTAAGTACTACCTTGAATAGTAGTTTGTTTTACAAGGGACGAAAACGACTCATTCATTACTCGATGTTTTGCCTCACGAGCGTAGCGAGTGTGGCACATAGAATCGAGTATGAGTGAGTCGTTTGAAACCCGCGTAAAACACAGAATTTTACACACCGAGATTGCGAGAAATTTATAAGTAGGTATACAATTAAAAAAAGCTAAGAATATTTCACAAATAGTCACTTTCACTTTCAAATAAATAAATAAACAAATTAAATCTTTTAAAACCAATTAGCATTGTTGTTAAAATTCTACACACACCTATAGATTATAGGCGGCAATTACAAACTTTTTAAAATTATCCTAATGTTTGCAAACGCCGTGTGCATTTTAATTAATTACGATTAATATATTTTAAGGTGAGGAAAGTTCTAACCCCTTGAAGTGAAAGTCATGGTTAAAAGGTGAATACCTTAGATAACACCATATTATACCATTTCCAAAGCTTATCAATTACATGTTTCATGTCACAGAAATAGCGTCAAAATGTAGTCTTAGGCGACCATAAGGAAAGGACTTAAAAGTTATATTGACAGAGTATAGAAAACTCTGAATCTAACTCAAATCTTTACCCAAGCCCAAGATATAAAATAATAAAAGATCCGAAATCAGACATTAACTCGCAAAACACGAAAGCTCAACCCGTCACGTCTAACGCGTTACTTTCCATTTCGACGCAAGTAACTCACGATAATGCGTCTAGAATAGCGCGTTTAACCAATATTGAACTTTATATGGCGAAATGAGTGTGTAAGTTTGGTTTGGATTGCGATTTAAGCTATGATATATTAAACGAAGATACGTTGCAATAATTGTAATACTGGGAAGAAAATCTAAAGAGTTTGCCAGAATTTTAACGATAGAACAAAATGCACTTGGAAAATATATATCTGGGGGCACGGCAGTGCCCCCGCCAAGTCGAGCAAAACAAAAGGCACGGCCGTACTATCCTTTTCTCGAAGCGATTCGGGCCATTTTCGACCCCCTGTAACTTCGTTATGGATAAAACTAGAAGCCTAAATTTTTAGTGACCAAGAGGGCATCACGTTTACAGATAACAATCCAAATTACATCAAATTTGAACCAGTAGTTTAAGAATTATTGCAAGTCAAAGTTCCTTAATTTTGCTGCCCACTGACTGACTGACTGACCGATCATCAAAATTCTAAGGTACTTCTAGCCGTCCCACAAGTTTGAAATTTTGAATATAGCTATTGTTTAGCCTATAAACCATGGAAAAATTCTGACATTCCATCATTTTCATCCCGTTTTCTAGATATATAATCTGCATAAATAACTTTGTATTCCCATATAAATCCCATTAAATTGTATGTGATTACAAAGTTACTATTACAGTTCATAATTAGGCTTCATTGAAATTGAATGAAACGGGTAGCAGGGGTTAAAAATTAGAAATAGCTTCGAGAAATTCGACAGTTGAGCGATTTTTAAAAACTTCCACTATAGGTACACCTACGGCAGATAGAGAGATACAAATCGCTATAATATATATCTACCTACACTTTTATAGGTCGAACAAATTCGTTACCTAGGTACATTAAAATAGGTACCTAGGTACCTTATACCTAATACGCATCTGTGGAGACGCAAAGACACTCGTTCATGATAATCTATGAGCATGACCTATGTCGCAAGGGGCCCCGGCCGCGCAGGCGCGGGGCGCGCGTTGATGCGTGTTTCGCAAAAAAACGAAATAAAGAAAGAAAACCTACAAAAAGAAATGAGATCCCATCAAAAACATTACATGTACAAAAATGCACAAGTCTCGCAACGCAGTTTATCTGCCGTAAAAAGTTGTGAGATCGAATGTAAACCAAGTCGGTTAATTTCAATAGGTACCTACCTATACCTATCTATGGGAGCAGTTATACCTTTATTTCTTTAGTAAATAGAGTGTCTTGGCGATTGTACACGGCAGCATAATTTACTAGGCAATCTAAATATAGTCTTCCGTATAAGTGTACTTTCAAACAAATACAAGCACAAAGCGCTTAACATAGATTTATGTTGCCGTGTGCAATTGCCAAGTCACTTTATTTACTATAGAAATAAAGATATAACTGCTCCCATAGATAGGTATAGGTAGGTACCTATTGAAATTAACCGACTTGGTTTACATTCGATCTCACAACTTTTTACGGCAGATAAACTGCGTTGCGAGACTTGTGCATTTTTGTACATGTAATGTTTTTGATGGGATTACACTTACAGTTAGGTACTCACACCTTATGGTTGAAATAAGGGTGTACTTAAAGGGCAAGAAACTAAGTACTTATCCTAGCGTTTAACACGTAGCACATTCTCAGATGTCCCTATAATGATTTTGATCCTATTTATACTGTAACAAAATAATTGACAGAGCGTAACACACAAACAAAACATAACTTGACTATAAAGCACGCGCACTAAAATTGGGCCCGTTGGACTTAGTTGAGGACCACACGGCAAAAGCCGATGACGCATTTTCATTTTATGATATCAAAGGATATGAGCATATAAAAATTCCGGAACAGTCTCTGTGAGACACAAAATGGTATCGACCGAGCGACACATGCAAGCGCCGTGACGGAAATTTTAACTGTTACCGCTATGATACGCAGAATAATGAGACACAGAAGGATTAAAATAAAAAACAAGAAGTATTATCTCATTGCGGTCGACGGTGATGAAAACACTGTAATATCTAAAATTTATAGAACTCAAAGATTACTGCTGGAATACCCCGAAATAAGTTTGGCGACATTATCTACTCTTACTAGGCTGCTAGCAATAACGGCCTACCAAGCGCAAAAAAACAAAAGATTTTTAATTAGTGAAACTAATAAGGGCATAGGTTAAAAAACATACGTAAATACTACTTGGATAGATGCACTGTGCCAAACCCCAACCATGATTGTTAGTGTTGGCGCGTCCCGCACATTTGCGAGTCGATGCCGAGTTCCGCGGATGGCGACCGGGCGCGCGAAAGAACCTTTTAATTGCTCTATCCGGGTAGTTATCTTTAACGCTACTAGGTTTCATATTTATTTTTAAAGGGCTTTCACGTTTCATTTCATAATAAATTAAATATCTATTTACATTTTTAAATGTGATCTCTTATAACAAGTTTTTTACGTCCAAGTTTCTATTTTACAAATAAATGTAAAAGTTAAATTATTATGACGTATTAGTGAGTTTTAAAATAGTGTTTTTATGGTTCAGTCTGCTTTTGTACGTTGGTATTATAGTCAGTATTTTAAAAATTATTTAATTTCATAAATAGGACGACTATAATAGTGCTTAATGATAAGATCAAGAACACGCATAGTCAATTAATTTGTAATGTAGTTAGCTCAATATACTTAACTGTGATTCCCGTTTCAATAAGGTCCGGGGAACCACATAATGGAACATCAAAAATCCTCAATTTTATTCAGTTATTTTGCTTACCGAATTCGTCTTGTCTCGAGTGTTTGGCGAAATAACAAGCGGGTGGCTGTATTGAATTGCAAATAGCTGCTATTTCAAATGTTTTCGGGTGTTGACGAAAATCTAGACCGGTTTATAATATACAATATTGATGGTTATGTCTTAGGAAACATTATTTGAAATGAATTACCTATAAATAAATTAATCTCTTACTTAAAAACTGGGAATTTGAGATGAACCATACAGACTAGTTTATAGTGATGTTTAAATATTTTTCTTCACCCTGGATGATAGCCGAGAAACATCCAGGACAATGATTTGTGGATAGATTTTCGGAACCCATTACCTCATGCGACAATGGAGATCCTATTTTTGAAAAACTAACTATGATCAACTTTTTAAGAGGTCGATGATTTTTTATGTATTTTTTTATTTGTTGTTACCTTAAAACTCAGTTACTACTGGAAGGATTTTGATGAGAGTTTCGGCATTTGGTAGCTTTGGTTTCAAGTAAGGTTAGGTTTCATAATAAGTGATGACTTTTTAATTGTTGAGCCCGTTTGTCCGCGGGCTGTAGAAATAGAATTGGCGACTGGCCTGCAGTTGTCAAAATGACGTCCCACGTTGTCATAGTCGCGGGAATTAGATGGTCTAAAAATAAAAGGCCAACAGTTTATCAGCAGAGAGCTTTCAACTAGGCAAACTACTCGCCTTATTATCTCTCTGGCGGTCCATTCCAGCTGGGGTGATAGCAGCATAAAGTTTACAGCCACGCAACTCCACTTCTGCAATACCAGCGGGTTTCAGTGTGGCTTTATTTTAGTCTTTGCGGGTTACGCACCTAGAGTTTTTAGAATCAAGATTGCGAACGAGAATTGTGAAACTACGGAAACCGTAATACTGTGATGTTGATTTTGTATTTTTGTAGAAAATATATCGTGCCAAATATATTATAGTACCTACTTTTAGTTACAATTGAATACTAATTAGATTACTCTCTTTATCCAATTGAAATAGGATTGGTAGCTAAAATATAAGCTGCAGCAAGTAAAACTAAGATTAAATAGCACATACCATGATGTAATTGTTGTTTTTTTTTTAACACTGACAGCTACTTATTTTGGATTGACGAAAAAGACATCCTGATATCTACAATCTAATAAAAATATTTATACATCGTCTCTACATCCAGCACTTAAGTCTTCCATTACAAATGGAATACACGGCGAAAATCTCAGCAATTGTGTGGAACGAAGCAAGTATGTAATGTTCACATTTTGGGGCACTGTTTGTTTTATTGTGTCAGTAAACTAACTTCCAAGAACCATGCGAGGATAATGTTAAGGCTTGCAAGCAACTCAAGCTTTACGCGATTTCAACGGAAAACTATAAAGAAAGAACTTCTATCGCCGTATAGAAACAAAACAATGATTTAAAATTCATGGCATGAAAGATTTATAATTATTATGCAAAAGATTGTGATAAAGTAATATTGGTAGCGACAGTTACGGACGCATAGTTGGCAATAGCAAAGAAACAGTGATGCCAGACGTATGCGACATTAATTCGTGCAATTCGGTCCTTTTAGGTAGGTGTTTTTCTAGTATCTATAACAAAAGGGGACTAGAGCAATGAGGAACTAACCCCTTATGCGTATAAGGGGTCAGTTCCCCATTGCGCTAGTCTCCATACCGAATACACACACATACCACTGCTGAGAACAAATCTCGCCTCACTTTCGTGAGAATTAGACCACAATCCACCACTGGGGCTCAGTCCAGACTGATGGATCACAACTCCAAAATAGTTCTCGGACACTTTTGAATACTTTATAGCGTTTTATTTCACCGAAAAGCAACTGAACTGAAAGGAAACGAACATAAGTATTTTATAAGAATCGTACGTTCTGAAATTCGAATTCTGGACTCAGCGATTATGCGCTTATCTTATCCTGAAGAGTGATACCAACCTAACATTGTGACAACTACTATAGCTTTAGTGAATAAGCGTGCTTTGTACCACAATGCACTTCGCTAGCAGGGGTCGTTCCTAGGTATTACTCTATGAAGCTCTACAATAAGATAAGCGCCTATTGTTCTCACATTGAAGAAAACATTGGTCTCAGATACGAGTAGTGCACCGCTTCTGGCCATCTAATTGCACAATCAGTGGCAAAAATCTAAATTATGTATAGATTGTCTCTTCTTTTGTTTTGGGATCCAGGCAATCTGGATATTTTAGACAGTCTCCAAATAAAGTATATTTATTTTTGTGTTCTGCACCGATCTTATCCACGTTCGGCTCTGACCACCAACGATCTTGAAGGTCCATCTGGCTAGCGGTCTGCCTATAACTAGTATTTTTGGCTCACTGGGCTGCCATTCTTTGATGGATTTCTTCTAGCCAAATGACCACTATCTCCACTTTAGCTTCGTAATGCGTTGTCCAACATCATACACAAGTGTCCGACGGTTTTCCACATTAGGGTGTATGCAAATATGGAAAACAAAGGAGTGAATGAAATCCCTTTGTTCTATGATTCTATGCAGTCCCAAATAATCTGTATTCTTATTTTAAAAATGGTACACCTAACTCGACCACTTCAAGACAGTTGGACAGAGTACTCGTATTTTCAGCATGTTTTGTCTAAATTTAATTTAAAACTGCGGTGCGCTGTCCCAGCGGGTTTGGCGTCAAATTGGACTGCTTTTCTACAACTTGCGCATTTGCATATGGACAAAAGATGTTAGCGCCGCAGACTTTAGACTGGCGCACAGTACAGAAATGGACTACAGAAGCTCAAGTTGAAGCATTGTGGAGAGGTAAATGTAATAATATACCGTATGCGTACAGCGTTAAATTATATTAAGCTAATTTCAAAGACTCCTGTCGGGACCTAATCCAAAATCTAAAAATAATGACTTCAGTCGCCGTATACATATTTGAAGTTCTTAAATACGTGAGACTTAATTTACTAAGCTTTAAGATGCGCAATGAGAATACGAAAAGAAGCTGTAGAAATAAAAACATCTTAGTACCGATATCGCATAGACTAAATATGTCGGAAAAGCTACCTAAATTGGTTGGACAGAAATTGTACAATAAACTACCGGAATCAATAAAAAATATCAAATCAGAAGGCATGTTTCGGACTAATGTCAAATCTCTTCTTACCTCAAAAACCATTTACACCATTAAGGAATATTTATATAACGACTACCGTAACTTTAAAATGTTGAAGCCTGATGATCAACCGTGTGAAACATAAAGAGTCCAGTCCAATCTTATACTTATTTATTTGCCAAAAATATTGTTAAAAATAGTATATTTTAACTATTATTGTTATTATTTTTAGTACTTCGATGTTATTACGAAATTAAATATTAGATATACAGTTTTACTGTTATGACAAGGCCTCTATACAGCTGACTAATTTTATTGTACTTACATAATATAATGAAATGCCTACACACTTTGTTGAAGGGACACGCAACCTATTGTGTTTGTGATTGTCTTTTGGTACAGCCTAAAAGAAAAAAAATGTATTACTGAACTGTTAATACTACCTATTGTATTTCAATGAATGACTTCGACTTGTTGTTATTGCTACATAAATGTGTAATCAATGATAATAAATATTTTTTCTATTCTATTGCATTATTTGCTATTTTTTGTGTGCGCAGAGTTCGCAAATAATCGTGAAGGCAGGCAGATGCAGTTCGCAAAGCGAGTTCTTGAATCCACTTAGATATTCTTAAACGAGCCTGTTGTTGCAACGATAACAATTTGGTAGGTATTCGTCTAACGTAGATGTAAAGTGTATGTATAATAATTTCTGGAGTCTTACGCACTGCTGTTCAAATAGCATGCCTGTGAGTTTATGTGTGTGTGTGTGGCAAATTTTTACCAATTGATAAAGTTGAGTTACTATTTGTGTATCTACTGTATTTTAGACTGAATTATATGTTTGGTCGTTGTCGAGATAGCAGGACAATAGGAACGAAAGCAGTTTCATCCGGATAATGGTAAAATTCTGTGTTTTTAGTATACAATATTTCACGAAGGATTTGAGATGCTGCTTTACTTAAAGTAGATTTATCTGCATTGTTCTACTGCAGTTGGCGAATACTAAATAATCTTGGATAATGTGTTCTGAAATTGCTATTTATTTGTTGTTGTGTTTAACGTTAACTACTTTTGGTTGTATTGGAATTAGCCATTGTAGTACAAGAGTTTTTTACTTAGAAGACCATTTATGTTAACAAGTATTGAAGTAAAATTGTATAGATATTACTTACTCTGCAACTCGAGCTAGATGAAATATTGAAATTCCGCGGCATGCGTGATTTTCTACCACAGCATTTTCCTCTGCAGTTCTATTAACTTTGCCCCTGCGATTATAAGGACCATTATCGGTGAACATCTACGTAGTGATACTGTGGTATTTGAACGTGTTACTGCGGCTGCCTTTGACACTTGTCATGATGTTCCGACGCGTTAAGAGTGGGAAATAGCATTCGTATAGCAAACATGGTAATATAATACAATCCGCAAAATCTTATCACTATAAATTAAACCTTATGTCTGAAACCCTGTAGCTTGATTTCCTACAAGGACTCGTGCGGTAAAGCGGTATATACAGAGGAAACAAGATGTAAACGTCCCAGATTCCCAATGTTAAAGTTTTGCAAGATTTATGAATTTTCAGACCATGAGATATGATTCTTTGTCAATAATTTGAATTATTTATGTTTGGCGTAAAGTGTAAATACTTGTCGCCCCATTAGTCAGTCACATGGATTGACCTTTAGTAAGAAGGTCAACACAGTTTGTACAGGCTCATAACAATTATCTGCTTATGTTGAAGGGCCTGTTACCAAATAACGTTGTTCGAATAAGTTTTTTTTGTAGCCGTCTTACTTACAAAATTTATAACTTCGCGCAAATCCAAAAAATCTATATTTACTCCCAAATATCTCGGAATAATGTATTACAATAAATCTTTCCATTTCTACCAAACTTTGAAGTGGGAAATCTCGCGGTTGATTTTCAAAGGATTTCGGTACGCGAGTCAATTTATTTCTGCAAATAAAGTTCGGGATCTACACATGGGAAGTTTAACTCGATTGTGGGTAAGCATTTTGCATGACGCTTTTACGCACTGGAAGCGTAAATTGTCGGGTAAAATAGACGTCTAACGACAGCTGATGAAAACTCTATCTATGAGTCTATGGCCACAAGGGTGAATATTATAATTATTATGACTTTTTGGTATTTACATATTATCTTGTATATTTTTGAACTGGTATTCGTAAGTCAACTATTAGTCCTAGCTTTTGACCGTGACTTCCATGAACTAACGTGATGTGTCATAACTAGTGGTACCTACGGATTTTAGGTGGTCTAACGGTTCAAACAACGTAATTCTTGGCCAGGGTCTTACACGTTGTAACATACTTCAAAATAACGAATTTTCGAAATAATAATTATAAACAATACTTAAATAATTTACATAGGTACGTATAATTATTTTAAAAAAATCAAAACAAACCATACTAAGACAAAAAACCGCTCTTCACAAAAAAACGCCGCTCTTCCCAACCCAGTGCGTAACACCATCCAGCCTCGGACCCCAGACTAGTCTGTATGGTAATGTAGTCTTCTCGCCTATTCTCGGTGGGCGCACGCTTTTATAGTGTAGTCATGATAAATGAGGAGCTGGATAAACAGTTGCATTTTTACAATTGAATGGACTGAAAGGGTGTCTGGCGCTGCGGAGAGGATAAATTGTTTACTTCCTTTATTGTATTGCGCTGACTCTGGGAATATTCAGCGTAGGATATAATGGTTCTAGCTGTTATAATATGTATTCTGTACATTACAGTAGTCAACTGTACTCTGATAATTACTCTCCAAGACAAAGTTCAAGTTCATTAAGCGTTGTTCTGGAATACAAGCCTAAGAGTACGTAGGATATGTACAACGTATATAAGTATTTTTATGTATTATTACGAGTATTTTTGTATAATATGTAATAACACATTTATATCTTATATATATATGTTTCTGTATATACGTTTTATTTGTTGTCATCAAAAGACTGGCCCGTAGACTTGTAAGCAAGGGCATAAATATATATTTATTCAGCTAAGTATAATCAAAATTGGGTAAGACACTTCTGAAGCTCAACCGAACTTCCAAGAGAGTTACGCGAATAGACGCAATTATTTGTACCGAATACTTTTACATATAACAGTTTGTTTGAACTAAAGAAAATACTAATAAATCACCACTAAAACTTTTGCAATTTCAAAAGAGAAACCGCATCCGAACATTTTCAATAACAGACACCGACACACATAACATTTTTTAGCGCAAACGATGCGTCCCTCTGTTTCAAGTCAGGGCATATTTTAGTCCTCATGTCTCTTCTTCGCACATCAAAGACTACTAAATCAGCAGAGAGGACACGTGAAATCTCACCGGATCCGAATTGAGTCATAAAAAGCGTTTTCAGCGACAACTGCCTAATCATTCAGTCGCTGCTTCGTTATTTTCGAGTTGACAGAAGAATTTATAAGAGAGCGGTATGCGATCGTGTAGTAATGGAACTGGTGACAATTTATTCTTTGAAATAACACCTGAGTAATATCATAATGTAAGTACCTAAGTGAATTATTTTCGAATGAATCTCTATCGCCCCAAATTAATATTGTATCTCCTATCCAAGATTGAAATCGATCTTGAATTTTGCCTATCATTCGATCGATCTCCAATCTGCGTGCCTTTATAAACCAACCCACGGATCGGTTATTGGCACGTTTGGCCCTAAAAATGGATTATGATATCAATCCCAGTTAGGAAAATTTAGATTAGGATTGATTATTAATTTCGGCCGTCAATATATCAATCGTAAAAAATTACGTAATATTAGTAATAAATCTACATTTATTTTCAGATATAAAACTAAATGCTGTATCATAGTTAAATATTAGTGTGTTGTGTACTTATAGCATGTTTGGTCTTGACCGTCTATGACTGCGTCCACAAACTTGGGTATCCTATACGTGGACAAAACTATAACGCTTCTAAAATCACGTACTATGACGCCGTTTAAAAACAGCTCAAAAACAATTTAACTCCAAAGTAATTTACACAATAATTCTCTTACCATTTGTCACCTCGCTTGCATGTTCGTCTTACCCACATAAATCTGTTTGTTATTGCGATGCGCGCCGATTGGGCGTCTTGCCAACTACTGCAAGGTTCTGTCATTTTGTGAAACAAAAGAATATCGCTAATATTAATCCTCACATTAGTCTCACTTTAAAAAGCTTGATTCTATTTTCTTATATTTCTTCTTAATATAATTATATAAATTACGCGTCACGTTGTTTGTCCGCGATCCGATCTTAATCAGATTTGCACACCGTGTGCAGTTTTCACCAAGTTGAAAGATAGGATAGCTTACATCTCAATTTATAGTCGCAATAAAAAAACCTCAGCCACAGCAACGCGTGGCCGTGTCTGCTAGTATTATATTACTATAGTTTGATTCGAAAACCATCAAACCCTAATTTCCAATTCCCATTCCTCTCCCAACTGCTTAGTACGGGACTTGCTTGACCTTCGCGAGGACTAGGACGTGCTCCACCACTTCAACCCTGTACAGAGTTTGAGTAACTCAAATTCAGTACTTCTAACTACTCGTCGAAACTGTGACTTGATCGACACGACACCTGTCAAATTCATACAAAACGTAAAAAAAATTATACGAATAAAAAAAAACTTCATTACACGATTGGACTATTACAGGCACTATTTTAATGGACGTGTTAATTCTCTTGTCCTTGATTGGCAACAGTGTTTGAATCCTATTAACACCTACCTATCTAATTTAAAAAAATCATGTTATACCTAACTGTGTTGCCGTTGTTTCCTCAGATGGTAACACAACTCAGTAACTCATACCCTTGTGCCACTAGATATCCATTAAGCTACAAGATCTTCCTTATTTATTTTTTCCATAAAGTCTTCCGCAAACACTTAATTAAAATTATTCACAGCAAAACGACGCAATTAATTATTCTTACAAATGTTTTACGGCCGTTAGCTCCATAACTTTCCATTTTGTCCGAAGAATAAGCCAAGTCCGGTTACAGCCGGGTTTACCCGGGTTTATCCGGTTTTACCCGGTCACCCGGTTACCCGGACCTCTTTATTTGCATAAAATTATTTGCCGCGTAATTTTTGGGGCAATTCCCATTTCTTCTGCCTAATTACCCGGGTTTGATGGGTCGACGTTGAAATATTATTTCCTTATTGTTTTTGGTTCTCAAATATATAAGTATGAACCATTATTACCGTTTCTAAAATTGAACAACAAAAAATACTACATTTATCTACTTAATTAACTACATGTTTATTCTAATAAAAGTGAGGAGTTCGTTTAGCAATAGCCTGATAATAAATCATGGGAGACCGCAGGCCCAAGTTACCGGATTACCTACACACAGCAAAGATACCAAGATGTGGGAGATAACAAAAGTAATTCCAAACTAAAGCAACAACAGTGGAGGCATAACGGTCAATGAAACAATTACGGAGAAGCAGATGACTCCCCGCGGTGTTGTGCCAACTCTTATGTGCGGGGAGCTACACGTCACAAATGGTAAGGTACGATCACAAGTACATGCTAACTTATCACACGTTAATTAGTATAACGGGTCTAATTCCCGCACAAACTAACAACTTATCAACTTTCAGAAACTTGATGCGGTAGATTTCGAGTACAGAATTGTTACAAAAGTACTGAACTTGAATGTACAAAATATGGACGCACAAATGTGAAGAAATATTTGAAGGTCAAAAGACCAGGTCAGTAGGTATTAAGAAGTTTTATAAGACAAGCGGGTTCCGTTTGTGGTGATTATGGTTAGCAGCACAACATCGCCGATCCGTCATCGAGTGTGCCATGGTGGCACCGCAGCATTTTTTTAATTAAATATTACATAACTGAAAAACAGTCATCAATGTTAAACAGATACTCAACTCATTTTTCATCTAGGTACCTACACAATCGCAAGAATATTTTACTAAAACAAAAGTGTTTATTTATTTTTCTTACTTCTTGGACGTGAAGATGGATATAGGATGACGTTTAATAATAATAATAAATGATCAGTTAGTGTGACCTTAGTAAAAGTGACCGCTAGCTCTACCACCACCATCAAACGACGGATGTTGTATTTTTCTGTTCGACAGAACAAAGCGTGATATTGGACAAGTGGCCCGATGTGGGGCAATCGCTCCTGAGAGATACATTCGGCTAGGAACGAAAGAAAATGGGGAATGTGGTACCTTGTGCCAATAATAACATTAGACTTGCTTGTGTTTAGTGAATCGATTTCCTTATAATTACAGTTGCGATAAAGTTCTTATACATACTCTTTAAATTTTAATGTTGGAGTTGTGAAAAGTTAATGTTACATGACAGTGTCACTGTGTTTAGCTAAATTTGAGGAACACACATATTCACATAACCCACCCGGGTATGTGTTCCTCAAATTTTGCTTACAAATATAACAATTACTTCTTATTTTGACTTCAGAAAACAAACGAACTTGCGGTAAACACAATAAAGGTGAACCCCACATCTCACACCTTCAACTTTGCTCGAACTTTCGTTTTCTTCAATCCCATTCCTCCACTCAGATAAGAACTTAATCGAAGTTCCTCCGTCAAAAACTTCAAACAATTAAGCCTTTATCTGGCTACCCCAACAATTGGACGTAATTAGAGACCCCTGACCCTCACTCAGACTCCCCCAGTTTTTCAAAAATAATTTAAACCCATTCATTGTCCCAAATTTAATTTTTGAAGGAACTTTATCTTTAACAATTTTTAATTTCGGATTACTGTCCCAAGAGTTCCATTAATATCTGTCTTGATTTGAGAGACAAAGAAGTCGACGGACGCAGAATAGATAACGGACGCAGAATAGATAAGGAAGTGTTTCATTCAGACGAGTGAATGAATGACAACGGAAGACAACACTCATCATCACCATCACCACTCTGTATTCGTCTATTGTAAGGCCTCGTTGGTAAAATTTAAGGCTCCCAAGATCAATAAAATTATGAACTCATCCAAAAAACAATGATAGCACAGTTGTGAAACACGGTCACCTATCATCCTTGATATATTTATAAGTAGCATTCAAAAACAGAATTAGCTAATGTCAATTTCCATATTTTATAAAACCTTTACATATTTTCACTTTTAAAATAATAATTGAAAAATTTTATAACTCTGTTCGATAGAATGGTTTTGCAAATGTACCATCTGTTTTGAATTCTTTCATCACTTAATAAAGTGTCATGATCAGCGATTAGGAAGATTGGAGAGTCTAGTCTAGTTAATGTTTTTCTATATTTCCAATAGGGTGGAGCGCGGGTGTATGGAAAATTATTTTTATCCCGATTTTCTTTCGGGCCGCTGCGGAATGGATGCTCTAAAGCCTACTGATTAATAATACCAAATATGGGCTAGGGTTATAGTTTTAGAAATACTGCCCCCGAGCCATTACAAATTTCAGAAATTACAAAAAAAGAGAATTTTTACGTGTCACTTTTTAATCATACAACATATAAATTATTAACTTCAATTGATTTAAAACAATAGCCAACGATAAATTCAACATGATAATATCCTAAAGTTTTAATAGTATACTAAATAACGCGCCAAAATATTATACTTGAGCGAGCCTATTTTCGTACATTTCATAAGAAAAGATACAGAACTTTAAAAAAAAATCACGGCAATCAGCTGTGATGGATCTGCTATAATACCGGCTATAAATCAGGTATTATCCAGTTACTTTATGGCAAGCTACAACATCCACTTCAATGGCTCGTATGTCGACTTCATGGCAACGAACTCACTTTGAGCATCTAGATGGAAGTGCAAGAGAACCAAATAGTTTTAGCGGCAAGGTGGGACGGAGTCTGAACAACTGTGAATTTCTCCCGGTCACAACTTTTCATGCAATCGATTACATATTACCAAATATAACGAAATCTCGAGTAGACCTTAGTACTGACCAGCTATACTTGCTAGAGATTTGTCGTGCGATCAACGACGGTCTTTGCAATCCAAAACTTAGCCAAATGCAATCCTGGGAAAATCTGTCACTCACGCTGGTTGACAACAGCCAACAGGATTCTTAGGGTGTATGTTTCTATGGATTTAGCAGAGTTCGTGATCAAGGTGTACGCGCTGATGTGGTTTCAGATAAAGACCCAACCTTAGTGTATTAATGGAGCTCAACGCGTATTTGAGACCATTATGCTGTCTCGTTATCTGCCTGAAAACTTAAAGAAGGTAGTGGACCCAGTGATTCAACGGAATGGCTATTTTGACCACTGTGAAAACATAATGATAGCAATGCTATACGATGAACGACGGCACATAAAAAAACTCGCTCTGAGAAGTATTCTTAAAATTCGGGAGAGGTCAGCGTTCACACCTAGAAGGGTGTTTCAAGTGCCAACATTTAATTTCGAAGCAAAGGACTAGGCGGACTTGATCGACTGGAAAGTGATTGCGGAATCACCGCTGATCATGCAAATACCAACTGCCGTCATTTCCAAAGCCATTTTGGACCTCAATAGCATACCTAAATGCTACGAAATTTTTGGACTTCCAGCGCATACCTTGTCACACGCAAGTTACAGAAAGATGCATAAAGTTGATAACGTAATCATGTTCTGCTGCCTACTGCCCAGAACGACGTGAAGGATACTTTACAAATAAATTGGAGTCATGCCGAATAATGCCCATATTCGGGTCAAAGAACCATTACAAAATTGGGTAAAATTTCGTTATCGTTCAATTCAATGTACCTAATTTCTTTGTTGCCGATTATTTTATGTAATTTTGCTTTTTATTACTACTTTGTGTTTTAAAATAATGTATTATAATATTAACAAAGTCGTTTTTATTTAACAAAAGCACTTTTATTCCTCGACGAACTAAAGTTAATTTTTGGCATTTTTTCCAAACTTCAAGTCCTTTGGGGCAGTATTTCTACTCATAATACATTGATTAGGTCATATTGACTTAATATCGTATTAACATAGAGCATCCATCCCGCAGTGGCCCAAAACGAAATAAGAAAAAATAAAAAAACACTCCACCCTAATTTCCAATGTGTATGTATTTACATTTCAATACAACCTATATGGTAATTATTTATTTAGTGTTTGTAACGCCATATGTGGAGTGTTTCTAAGTTACTGAGTAACGAGCCTAGCAAGCATTTTGCCTAATCGTGTCATCCTGAGACATTTCTTCTTAACTATTGTATAGACTCATTCTGCCTATCAAATAATTATGCTGGAAACCACAGATCAGGCTGGAAACAGTGCCCTTCAAACCCATGTACATATTTGCACACTACAGGAAGCGGTACTTCCCCAAACGGACTCTCACAGACAATACCTACCATCACAGATTACTAAATAGTCACTTCTTAACACTACTACTGAATGTTTATTTTTAAAATAAACAGAGTCACAAATCCGTTCTCAACAGAACAGACACGGATATAAATAGTACTTCATTCACAGACCGGCAGAGGAAACACCCAATAAACCCAATCGGGCAGATATAACAAATCCTTCCAAGCAATTGAAAGGGACATTTTCCATATCCTGTAGAGGTCAATACCTCCTTCAGTAGCACATCGAATTGATCACTTGATTTGGAGCTGAAAGAACGTTTTCAATACTTCATTCAACCATTTTATCTAATAGCTGTGACAATAGGGCATTACGAATTTGTCTCGGGAAAGGATATACAAGAATCATAAACGTGTAAGTACAAGCGCCTTGTTATGATACAATTTAGATCTTATGAATCGATGATAAGGTTGGTTTTAGTTCGAGTGGCATCGTCTCAATTGAGTTTATCACAGGATATTGTAAAATGGTCGTTGTTATAGCACAATGTGATGGTAGACATCGATGTCCCGCTTGTACTGAGTGTACTCGCAAGTTAGATGAAGTTTCAACTGTTCAGATTTCAAAGATTGATTGACTTTCTCAGAACCCTTTCCGATTCTACAGACGCTATCAGTTTAGAGGAATCTAGCTCACGAAAACGGTTATATATTTAGTTGTAAGAGGAATTCATCGAGATTCTATCGGAGTAATTGATGGAGAGGCGTCGAGTTTCAATGGGTAGTCAAATTTCAATTACGTATAACGCCGTTCCTTTGCGGAAACGCTTTCCCGTGATTCAAACGACATTTCAGCGACGAAAATGTTTATTGATACCAAATCGTGGAAGAAAGATTACGCCTTCGAGACATTTTATTTTTCTGAAGGCATTTACGAGGAATATCCTACGAAAACGTAAGTAGGCCTGTAAAATCATCAACTGGGAATTTTCTGTTAACCTTCCTATACCTCTACAACTGGATTGATTTCAATCTTATTTAATTTATTCAATCTCCAAAGAAAATAGATGAACTCTTATTCTTAGAGCAGTATAAAGCCCTCATGCAAGTCACCTGCTGGGCAAATGCAGTCATTGATGTCTCTCGTCTCCCGCTTCAGCACAGGCTCCTGCTTCTCCGACACCGGCGCATCACCGTTCACCATCGCAACTGTCCTCTTGAACTCCTTGAACTCTTTCTCCAGAACTAACACTCTCTCCTCCAAGACGTGCTGCCTGTACAGTCCATACCCACAAATGATGAAGAAAAATCCACAACAACACCACAGCACTACTCGGTTTAGGACATGGTTCTTGTTATCACTCTCCTTGGGGTTCGCCATGTTCACGGACAAAAGACGGTCACTGGTCACTGTGAAGTTTGATGCATGGTCGAGCCAATGTGAAGTTCAAAGGTCGCGGCTCTAGGTGCGTCCTCGGCCGTCGTCACGCCACCACTGGGCCTGGCAGCGCTCCCTCGGGAAAGGAAGTTGGTTATCCACGCTAAATGCCCTTAGTTGTGTCGATTACGTTCGAGTACCCTTCCAAACTTTGATGGACGTGTTACATTGTTGGCTCCGGATGCTGCCGCTTGGTGGGTCTTCGCTTATTTGAATCAATTGGTGCGGTGAAAGGAGGTGGAGAGTTTTTTGTTCATGGCTACGGCGCATACGTCTTGTATGCTGTCGGTCCTTGAGAACTGGCTTTTTCCATTCATGATTATTTTGTCTTTCTGTTTTCGGTGTTTAATACAAAATTAGATGTATTTTCCGAACTATTACTCGTAATATCAAAGTAGCCTATTGGGGCTTACCTGCCGCTTGGTTGACTTGATTTATTTGGTTTGGGTTTGATCGGTGGTATCGTGGTTTCAACGTACGAGGTCGTAACAAGTAGGTACTACTGAATTTGGGTTAAATCTTCAGGTCACATTGATATTTTTGAGACCGTGCATGGTCTCGAAAATACTAGAGGGGGTTCTTCGACGTGAACGGCGAGCGTTGTTTCTAACTACCCACTTTTAGTCTTGGAAATTATTATGACCGATGAGATAGCTCGTAACGTGAAAGTTCCACAACACTAGTTGGACTTAGATGCAATATAAATCAGTGGTACCAGTTTAAAGAAATACTTTACAAAAAGCGAAAAGTACATTACAATATTTTTAAATAGGTACTTTCAAGTTTACAAAAACGTTTTTTTTTCAAGTTTAGTCAAGTATAATTAATATTATAAGAGTGAATGTTGAAAAATTTCGTCCGTTACCAAAAACTTATTTAAAACACACTATTGAACACAATATAAACGTAATAGAAGAGCAAAATATTTTCTCTGTAGGGCGACAATGGTCACCAATCTGAGTTTGACTTTTAATTCACAACAAAAAAAAATCTCTATTACAATGACAATACGCCCTACAAATTCATTTGCATTTATATTGCATATAAATCGCTCTCTGATCTCTCCACGAGCAATTAAGGGCCGAGGGTGCGGGGGGCGGGGTGCGGGGTGTCTTGTTTTACATCCAGCGACTAATATCAGGGGGCGGTACAGATAAAAATGTTAATGTAAGTTAGCTGGGATTGCCAGTTGCCATTTGAAATTACGCGAAGAAAAATATACTCCTATATTTTTATATGTTTTTTCCAATAAAATATCAAAAGGGTTAGTAAACAAGTAACAAAATTAATATTCCCACGACGGTTTAAAAAGTAATTGAAAAAGGATAACTAACTGCATCAAAACCGGAGTAGTAGTTTGGGTTTCCATGTACAAACAAATGTTTACTGCAGCGCCCCCTAGCAAGATGTCACCTTAACATCTATCCAAGATCATGGACCAATTAAACCAAAACCCATCACTGAAAACTGCACCAAAATCAGAAAGTAATTTTGGGAGAAAAATGGCAACACAAATTTGTACACACAAACTCTCACCCCAAACGCATGCCTCGTATAGTTACCATCTCCGTTCCGTCGTGGTTAAACAATATTTTCTTGTTAGTTGTTGCTGATAATTACACTACCAGCTTCCAAGAAACCTGAATTCTATTTTGTATGAGGATGCTATACTATTGAATGCCTTCGTCGTGGGCCGTGGGCGACGAGCCGAGGTAAAAACAAGTCGCGTGCAATTCATATTACCACAGCTCGGTTATGTATTTGCTTTGAATCTGGCTATTTGTGGGGGGGCATGGTCCTACTTATACTTACTGGTAGGTCCTAATTTTCTGGATACAGATAATCCTTGTTATAGATTAGGATCTGTTTTATATTACCATTAGAATGAATATTGAATGTTAATTCATTCATCGGACAAGCATTTTTACGCACTAACGTTCATCGGTCATTTGTAAATCAAACTAAAACTGCGCACACAAGTTTATTAATACCTAATGTTAGACTAACTAGGTATCTAGTAGTATCTCCTGTGTATATAGCTTTACTATTGTGTTTATTGCATACCTACCTTGAATATGTCTGTTATTGTGGTCATAAAGATTATTATAAGACTGCAACACTGAATGAAGCCTTGTCAGTGTAATGCACTATATGCTTGTGGATTCTATGGTTAACTAGATAATAATTATAATCTGTGGTTCCCGGTCATTCGGGGAATGGTTTCGTTCAATAGGTCGGTACTTGAATTCGGCAGATAAATTGTATTGGATGTCTTTTGTAAATGCAGAGAATTACAAGGTTTTGAAGTGAATATCCGGAGTTTGATTGTAAAGTAGATCTGTTCTAACATCTCAGAAGTGGTATGAGCCTATTTGGGCCACAAATCAACGACACCGATCGTCCGTCCGATATGGCGTCAGTGCATGGGTATTATCTACTGATGATTTGTCGTTCAGTAATCTAAGCTGTAGATCAATTGGTTCTTACGATACTACAGGGTATTTGCTAAAGAAATAACACTTCCAACACCTTCGCCCTGAGTTTAGTTTACGTAGAAGCTATGATGGATTTTTTGTTGCCCTCGATATTTTTTTCAGCAGTATCCGGATGCCTCTGAAAACTATGTGCCGACCCGTGTACTATGCGTTCACTGAAGTTGGTTCGTGCAGTGGTCAAGGGCTAAAACCAGAAGCATTCGTTCGCCAGAGCGGCAAGAAAGTTCCCTTCGCGAAGTGTACGTTCCAGCCGTAGTCGCGGGCATCAACATTGACCAAGTTGCAGTCACGGGTGAAGTTGCAGCCATGAGCGGGGTCGCCGCCGCGGTCAGAGCCCTGGACAGTGGAGTGGCAGTTCCAGGCAAAGTTCCAGTCATGACTGTGAGCTGAATAATAATTGCGGACGGCTAGTTGGAGGCGTCGAAACCACACCAAGCATAGCTGTAGTAGCACGAGTTGGATTAAGGATACTCCTTTACAGCGAGAGCATGCAAGTGTTATTAATTTACTAAACGGTATTAATTGTTTTTTTTTTAGGAATTAGTTAGAACTTCAACTAGTAACCAACCGAAGGGAAATGAATTTCCAATGTTGGAAATGTATTGTCAGAACTTGACCCAATGGTTATAGGTCAAACCATTCACTCACATGTGGCTTAGTAAAGTGGATGAGTGTGCAAGATTGTACAATTGGGGTGATGATGAATTCATCCACTATGCACTGCCCACATTGACAGGACATGGAAGACGAGTGTGGCTAGAACATGGTATCAGGCATTAACTACCTATGTCGTTTTCATGATTAGAATGGAAAGAAGTTAGTGGAATTGTTTCCTAGCAGCAATGATAATGCAGAGTTGTTAACTGAAATGTTATGAAAGTGAGTTAAATATAATGAAACCTTGGAACTTTATTATTATGAGAAAAATAGGTTAATCAATAGATGATTATAATATATGAAAATGTAATATTTGTAGTAAATTAGGTCATATGCAGTGAATTGCCCGAAATTACCTGGTGACTCTTAAGATAGATTAAGTAATAGGGAAAAAATGTTATACAAATCGATACAAGAATTACAAATGATATCAAATATATGATACACTTAGCAATAAATGGCTTAATAATGGAAGGATATGGTGACTTGGCCAATCAGTGCACTTTACTTCAACTTAGTGAAGCGATTAAGTTGGGTATATCTTGGACTAATAATAATTTGCCAGCGTTGAGGGAAATAGGTAACAATGTTGGTCGCAGTTGGGTTTAGCAAGGGCGGAAATGGAAATATGGAGTATTAAAGAGTAGATTGAAGGTTTGATTGTTGGAGATGATGTGATCAAGTATCCAGTCTTGGTTGGTCAGTTTACAGGAAAACCAGTAATAAGCAAAACTACAGAATCATAAATTTCTTAACAAAGTTGTTGAAAATTAGAACTGACTATAAGAATAGAAAAGAATAGAAAAACTTTATTGCTCATAACTGTGTCGGTTTACAAGATGTTATGGTAATAATATTGTTAGTATCAATAGCATGTGCTTTCGGATGTACAATAGTTTTATTATGAACAAACATTATTTTTTTAAATTAATTCAGTTTTGGTTATCAAAAAACACAGATTTTTATAGTAATATACAACATGAACTTTTAATTCTGCCACAACAAATCATAGTAATACCAGTAACTTGCAACGGTGACTTTGTCAGGCACTGTGTATGTTAAAGGATTGTTAAGAGGAAAGTCAGGAAATGAATGTTATTTATTGCCAGGAGAGTATAACTTTTAAGAATGGAGTAGGTGAAGTTTTTATTCAAAATGTTAGTGTGAACCAGTGACATTGCATATAGATATTTTACTAACACAATCTTGGACTCGCATCTAACTGTGTGAATTTGCTCGATTTCAACGATGAGACCACTAGTTTAGATTTAAACATTGGACAGCAATGGTCATTGTTAGTTTTTTGTAAAGTTAGCGAATGCAAATGCATTTCAAGGACTCGCTGATCACAAATCTATAATTTTTATTAATAAATTAGTTCCTAGAATTTAAAGTCGGATATTAAAAAAAAAAAATTATAATGATAATAATTATCAACGACCTTGATTTCCCGAAAATGACGTCACCGTCGGCATTATGTTAAAATTACCTAAATATTACCCACCCAAAATAAATAAAACAAAAAATACAGGTGGATAAAGGCTATGCATGGACCATACCCTTACCATTGTTTGACGATCAATTAGATAGATAGGCTGGTCACAATGTATTTATTAGCCTGGATTTAGAATCTGGATACCTACTATAAATTACCAGTAACTAAGGGGTCCCCGGACAAATGAGCTTAAGCAACCGTTTAATTTGTTGAAACAAGAACTGGGTGAACAACCAATATAATATTATGACCCAAAATTAGAAACCGAGGTACTACAGTTTTAACTGGAAACACTTGCAGTTATAGCGTCGTTGGCTCGATTCCGTGTTGTTTTCTTGGCTTAAAGTTAAAATGGTCACCACTGACTGTAGAGTAGTGCACTTCGAACTACTCTCACTAAAAGAGATTTAAGTCCACGCATTTCTCAAGAGTGGGTGCAGGTTCTGGAGTACAACTGTGAAGTTGAATAATGTAGGCCGGGCACAATCCGATGCTTTAAGCCGTGGCCCTGTGGCTGATTTTCCCCTTAAAAATGATGAAATGATGACGTTCAAGTCATAGATGTATTAACCATCGATATCAAAGATTGTATTAAGTACGACGGTTCATGAAAACGACGGTAAAATCAACCGTATAAAACAAATATTATAAAATGATGATACGAGGTATGTCGCTGACGTTTGCAATAATTACCAACTAATATGTACCACGTTACCGCAAATCAGATAAAGGATTATGTTAGGTGGTACCGCATGGAGTTAGGTGGTAGGTATTGAGGATGAACCACGATGATAGTGGTCACAACGGATTTGGGAAAACTTTAAGTCGTTCACAGAGTGTCTTGGTTTCCGAAGATGCGTCGGTTTACAAAATATCTCGGAGCTAGTTTAGAATGTGCAAATCATAAAGCACCTGGGGGTCCGTAAGAAAGAATGTTTTCCCCTATTTGTAAGATATAATACCATTCCACACCCTGCACGTAGTTCACTAAAGTACAGGTCATAATAGATCCGTTCACGAAATATATTACCATACGTGCAGTTCGATACTAAGACTGCGACTGCCATAAGTGCCTATTTAGTAAGTATGTATTTTAGTTATTTCGGGATACCAGCACGTTAATTACGGATCGAAGGTCTTGTTTTAGAAGTAGGTACAAAATTTAAATCATTTACCGAAAATGAAGCGTCAAAACATGTATTAAAGCTGTTGCTACCCCAAGAGCAAATAGGCTGGTAGGAAAAGTTTACCGGACAATCTCAGATGATCAAGTACAAAATGTAATAGTAAAAATAATAATAAGTACATGGGATTTGTTTATTGGAGGCATTCAACTGGGAATAAATACTATTATAAATAAGTCAATTTGTAATAGCTCATCAGGGCTGTTGTTGGATGCAAACTAGTGAGTGCATAAATTTGGCATCTCACTGAGTGTATTGAGAATGTGTTAAGGGATATAATTACAGAGACACGTGGACAGTGGGAATGAACTGATCAAACTCAGGCAGATGTCAGTAATATAATGTGCAAGTAACAAGAAGCTTCGAAAAGAAACCATTCGATAAGCATAGGAAAAGGTGTGCTCGTACAATCTAATTAGAATTGGAAGGGCAGTGACTGATAAAGGTCGTGTGGGAAAATATAAGAAACTATTGCTAATTTAAATGGCATATCGATTCATGAAGATTTTGCCTAATGGTCGTTGCCTTGTTGAGGATATTCCTTTGACAAGGAAGGGAAAGAGAAAATACGAAAATGTTGAAGCTGTAGATAACATAAACTCTTGGCTTAATTTTGACGGATACGAGAGTGACATAGGTGGGGATGATTTTGACTTAGTTATTCATTGTCAAGACTGAATTATTGTAGTCATGACCTAATATAAAATTGTTATTTAATTGTAAAGGGTTATGTGTCATGAGCTTAGGTTATGAGCAATCAGTGCAGAGGGTGAATGGTGTTCGTTAGTAGATATCACACTGATGATTGCAGGTCATAGCAGATTATGCAGAACTGAGATTTGTCAGAAAACCCTTGTTAAAAGTATCTTCATAGTTTATTAATATTGTAATATGAGCATAGGCTATGAGCGATCAGTGTAGACAGCGAATTGTATTTGACAATTGATACCGAAAAGATGATTGCAGATCATAGCAGACTGAGATTTGTCAGAAAACTGTTGTTATAAGTACTTTAATAGTTAATTAATGTTGTAATATGAGCATGGGTTATGAGCGATTAGTGCAGACCTTGAATGGTATTCGATAATAATTGATACCGCACAGAATATGATCGCAGATCATAGCAGACTATGCAAGACTGAGATTTGTAAGAAAACCCTTGTTACAAGTACCTTTATAGTTTATTAACATTGTAATAATAATGAGCATGGGCTATGAGCGATCAGTGCAGAAGTTTAATGGTATTCGATAATAATTGATACCGCACAGATGATCGCAGATCATAGCAGACTACGCAAGACTGCATGGGCTATGAGCGATCAGTGCAGAAGTTTAATGGTATTCGATAATAATTGATACCGCACAGATGATCGCAGATCATAGCAGACTATGCAAGACTGCATGGGCTATGAGCGATCAGTGCAGGCAGCGGATGCTATTTGACAATTGATACAGCACAGATGATCGCAGATCATAGCAGACTATGCTGGACTAATGTGATATATTATGTATTGTGATCTCTTTTAGAAATACGATAACGGATACTAGTGATATTGTATTGTATTTGTATAGTGACAGTGATATAGTATCAGTGATTATTGTGAGCTATGGTCAGACATAGGATCTTGCTTTTGTGCCACTGCATGTTAACGGTAATGTTGGGTACATATAATATACTAGCAGACACGGCCACGCGTTGCTGTGGCTAAGATTGTTGTTATTGCGACTATAAATTTAAATGTAAGCTATCTTATCTTTCAAGTTAGATCAAACTGTACACGGTGTGCAAATTTGAATAAAATCGGTTAAGTATTTTAAGAGTCCATCGCGGACAAACAACGTGACACGTAATTTATATATTAAAAGATTATATTTTATTCCTGCCTATTGTAAGATATTACGATTGTGACGCGACTATAAGTGAGAGGACTCACTCTTAAAGGATGGCCGAGTTGTTAGACTAACTAGGTATCTAGTAGTATCTCCTGTGTATATAGCTTTACTATTGTGTTTATTGCATACCTACCTTGAATATGTCTGTTATTGTGGTCATAAAGATTATTATAAGACTGCAACACTGAATGAAGCCTTGTCAGTGTAATGCACTATATGCTTGTGGATTCTATGGTTAACTAGATAATAATTATAATCTGTGGTTCCCGGTCATTCGGGGAATGGTTTCGTTCAATAGGTCGGTACTTGAATTCGGCAGATAAATTGTATTGGATGTCTTTTGTAAATGCAGAGAATTACAAGGTTTTGAAGTGAATATCCGGAGTTTGATTGTAAAGTAGATCTGTTCTAACACTAATAGCATTATTACATAAACTGTTAGTAAGTGCATGATAATAAAACGAACAATTTAATCTACTTTTCCATTTCCCCTAAATAATGGTAAATATGGTAGACTGGCAACTTCGAAGTTAACCTTCGAGGCGCATTAGTCCCGAGATGTCAGGGGAATGTTTCATCTCCCTTTCCGAGAATAAATCGTGTAGATCTAGCGTCCTAGGGATTTTTGTCGTCGCGTCCCGCGCTCGGGAGTGACAAATGGTAGCGACAGTACGCAAATCTCGTTTGGGATGTGCGAGATTACATTTCGGGACTTTGTTATTTTTGGTAAGCTGTCAGCATGTTACAGACTATTCTGAGAACGAACATGGACACTTTTTGAAAATGGAACGGTCGGTGATAAATTTTGCTTATCGTTGCTTATCAAGAAGTAGGTTGGTACCCCACCCACCAACAAAATGCTACGTACGAGTAAATTGATCTTGTAATGGGAGGTGAATTTACCGAGAATTTAAACCGGGTACATTTACACAAAAACAGGGTAAACACTAGAATTAAAAGGATGACAACCAACCTTTTCCAAGTTGCTAAATTCTCTGCATTCCTCACAGTTTTGCATTCCTTACATTTTGCATGCCAGTTGACATAGTAGGTAACGCAGGGGAAGTAACGAAGGTGAGGCAGTTGACTCTAACGAGGGTAGATTAAAATTCCTGGCCGTTTTATACGCAGGCCACCCTTGTCTAGGGTAAATGTCGTCAATATCGCTTGAAGAAAAGTAAGGTGAAATTTTTTAACATTGCTTCTAATAGTCTAGTAAAAACTTACATATTTGAAAAAATGCCGAATATTTACCTAAACTAGACCGTCACCCACCGAACGACAATTTACCACTTGCATACATCGCTTGCTTGCCACTCTTTTGATGTCATCGGCCCCTACGGCATTCTATATCCAATAAACTGGCCCAAGATTACTAAAACCATCTAAAGAGTATCAACACAAATTGAATAGTTTCAATCAGGTACGCCTTAATTACAGATTCACCGAAACGTTAGCGAGGTTGTTGTAAAATGGAAATTTCTATACACCTTTGGGAAAATCTTCACACAAGAGTTTTAAGGTCGGGTTAATTACCAACCTTAGATGTTCGCAACGAAGGGCGCGTAATAAAATCTTGTCGCCTCGCCGCGTCGGGCTCGAGAACACATTAATTACACGAACTAAGCACAACCCTGTCAACATCTTCGCTTTTACTACCGGTAGAATTAATAACAAAGAATATCTCGCACTTCTTCGACTACATAGTCAGTTAAAACTAGGTGAGATAGTTTCGAATACTAGTCTATGAAGTGTAAAGATAACTCATGGTGGATATTCAACAAATAACTTTTGATTCCAACCTCTATTTACTGCAAATAAAAATCTAACCGTAAAATCATTGGCATCAAACCCTAATATATCTGTCCCAAGCTCAACCCAACATTGTAATCCCGTCCCAACGTAAAAACAAAAATAAAACACGACCAAAATAAAATCAAATACCGTCCAATTAAAAACCCAAGCGGCCTAAACGACACTCACCCCGGCACCTCCAGCCTTTAAAATCGAATAAAGAACCCTTCAAAAATTCAATTACTCGCTAACGCAAGAACAGACACGGCACAAAACCGGGACGTTACATGAAACCGGGACATTAACCGGGCCCGTAGGTACAACTCGGGACAAGTACGGCAGGGACACGAGTAAATGAGTAGCAAACATCCAGAGCACAGCTCAAACGGTAATCCGATTTTTAGAACAAGATTTTTTGTGTGAAGTTGTAGGGCCGAGTTAGTCATGTGGTTCTGTGCAATTCTGTGGATTAAAAAATTAATTGCTTTGTTTAGTTCCTTACTGAAATCAGTTCAAGTACATCGATTTTTAATAAAATTAATATTGTGTAATTGTGTTTGAACACACACGCTATATTAGGTAAATATCAAGTATTTGTTGATTGATACTGAACATTATAATGCGCGTTTTCATTCAAGTCCAGGTCAAATTAAGAAGTTACCTTCTTCAGTTAAAGAGTAGGTACAGAAATATTTTGGACTAATTAAACAATACCGCTGAACTGTTATATATCTACGTTTAGGAAATTGTTAGACAATATGAGTACCATCAATCATCAATTTATATGCGCAATAATATTTTGCACTTTTATCATCACCTTACTAACTTAGTAAATCCACTTTTTGTTCTACGGAACACCAAAAAGAGATCGGAGCTAATTCGGCATTACTCGGTCTGGTGAGCGCGCCCGGGCCCAGTTACTAGACATCTAGCTTTATGTAGTACAGTTTTTTCATGATAGAGGGCCCTCTCCCATTTTTACATATTACTGGGATCTGACGTCGGGCAGGCAGGTATTAATAAAAAAAGCTTTTATTTCCTGAATCAAGTGAAATGGATTTTGAAGCCTGAATTTGGAACGTAATGCGCAGCCATTTTGGGACGTAGTGCGTAGCCATTTTGGGACATAGCACGTAGCCATTTTGGGACGTAGCGCGAAGCCATTTTGAGCCGTAGCGCGTAGCCGTTTTGAAACGTAGCGCGTAGCCATTTTGAGACAGTGCGTAGGCAATAGGCATTCACGCTACACTTATATTAACTATACAAGCTGTGCCCCGAAGTTTCACCCGCGTTGACTTATCCCTAGACTTATACCGCAAGTACCGCTAATTACGGATGAAACCCCGGAGCGCAGCTAGTTCTAAAATAAACAGTATCCAATGATAGGCCTTCGTCATAACATCAGCTATCAGCCAGTAAAATTCCCGCCTAAATCGGTCAAGCTGCTTTGGAGATTAACCGGAACAAACAGACAGAATAAAATATTCTTGACATTAAAACAGTGCACTAAAACCTAACTCACAGCGTATTTACAACAGTACGGCACATCAGAACAATAACTCACAATTGTAACAGATTAACGCGAGCGCACTCGGTCGCAACACGAATTACAAAGCCCATTAGCATCTCATAAATTCATATTAAAAGTACGAGCTCGTACACGGCAGTGTAGTTTTACTACTGGAGTGATTTAGCTGTAGTGTAGTTGGGAACTTTTGTGGTTGATCAATTTAGTAAAAAAAAATGCGTCATTATAATATTATACAGTTTGCTGAGTGAGAGTGAATGTTTCCGAAACTTAACAGGAAACTTTCACATATTATTATTGCCGGCAGTATTGGTCGAAGCTAGCCAAAGTTGCAGACTTCATAGGTTTCTTAAAATGTAATTTTCATGTCTTGGTTTTTATTTTCTGCTGCTTAACTAGGATACCCTAAGGAATTAGACACCCATGGTCCCACAAACACCCCCGACTTGTGGTTTGACTAATCTTTGCTCTGCGCGGTAACCGAACCCGCAACCGCACCCTTCTCCCGGACCCGCACGCTTCTAAATATGTGTGGGTTTCTCACTCTACTATGCGGTACGTATTTACCCGTATCTATGTAGATAGTAGATGGAATCCACTCACTGCACACCGCTTCTACCAAAAGCCACATACTAAGAGGCACCCGTGGCTCCCTTCGGCTAAGCTATTAGCAGCTAATTACTCGATTGAGAGGATCCAGAGACTAAATGGTTACGAAAATCACATCTTAATTTCATTTTGAGCGTTCATTACTCTAAGCTTCGGTACAAGTGTACCTACAAGTATAAAAAGTGTAAATTAAAGGCAGACTTAAAAAAAACGGAGAGTTCATCAATGGAGTTTCGGTTGTAGGTACTTTTAATTAGAACAAAACTCACTTTTTCTCGCCCAACTCCTCCTCATACACTCACATTCTCTCTTACAAACACACGCATTCACATCTACCTTTGGTTTATAGCTTGTTATTAAAATATAATTTAATCTAATTTAACTTCGATAGGTAAGTTTGTTAATCATCTTAGATAAGATAAGTGAAATCTTCTGCGTCACTGATGTTTTCCAGTATTACAACTCAATTGTTAATTATTTACAACGGTCTCCCTCGACACAGGCCTAATCGAATGCAGGCACCCCTGGAAATTTGGTATGATTAATTTGTTTTGGTATAAGTATACCTAAAGATAAGTAAAATAAAGATAACCTACTTAACCTACTTTTTTTTAATTCGGTTATTTTCTTGCTGTAAATATTATCTTATATCTTTAATGTTATATTTTTAAATGAGAAATTAATATATATATAATTGGAATCTCGGAGTCGGCTCCAACGATTTTCATGAAATTCAGTATATAGGGGGTTTCGGGGGCGATAAATCGATCTAGCTAGGAATCATTTTTAGAAAATGTCATTTTATTCGTGTTTTTTTATGATTTTTTTCTTTAAATAACCAGTTCATTTTTTTTTATTATTCTATCTGTAAGATCGAAAAATATTATTCATATTTCATCGTTTTATTAGTAATTCGTACTTAAATATAAATAATTTCCAATAAACACAATTTATAAAAAAAAAAAATACCGAGCAAAGCTCGGTCATCCAGATATTATTATTATACCTTATACTATACATATACTTTGTTTTTTTTAATTCGGTTTTTTGTATATACTATAAAGCAACTAAGTAACCGAACATAATACCGTTCACCAGATGGTAGGTAACCAGTTCGCGGTGGCACTGCACTGAGTTAGTCTCTCTGAGATAGCCTACCTACCTATAGCCTATACCTATAGCATTCAAACTGGAAAACAGTAAGTACCTACCTATATACTTAGATAGGTGTACCTATAATTTTTGCCTACTACTGCATGGAATGCTGAATATCCGACAAATGTTATCGGCGAAATCAATCAAAAAAACGTCACATTGCTATTGATTATAACTACTACTTTAATATACACAGACCGCCTAGGTACCTACCTATATCCATACAGAAAATATCAAAGCAAATGTAGGTAAATAATGCTATTTCGTTCGTTGACAACCCACCGATAAGTCATAACGGATTGGCTATCTACAAGCCTCAGGCTGCCGGCGCTGATTTCGAAATTTACCTATTTACACCTACCTACAGCAGAATTGGACTCTTATAATATTATGTCGGTTGACCAAGCAAAATCAAAGCGTTGCTTACCTACCTACCTACGTAAGTATTACCTACCTACTAGGTACCCATTTAGCAATTTTGGATTAGGTACGAAACCAATGCAATGTAAAAGTGGGAAAACTTACCCCGGCCGCCGCCGCCGCGCCGGCGCGGCGCGATGGATCCACACTCAAAATGTAATCTAGATCTTGAAATCGTTGCTATTTAATAAATGGATATTGAGATGTAGCACTGGCTACTAGATACTGTCTTGTATGTGTCAATTGTGTCATAATCGGATAGCACTTAACCGCTGAGTGTCATTTATTAATTTGTCAGATATCATGTAAGTTTCTGTTCCTAATCTTCAACTAAAAAGAGCAAGTGCACACTGAAGATAGCTCTCAGAGCTAAGTTTGATTTATTAATACGGCCCTTAAAGAAAGTAACTTAATTTTTATAGCATGTCGATTTTCCGTTGCGCTTGGCTGCTACATGTACCTATGCGTTAGCGAAAATAAATGCAAAGCTCTGTTGTGGCCATGCTTGTCGACACGTTTTTTTCGCAGTACCTACTCAATGCTTTTGGGTAGTTCATCCATGGTTAGTATCTATTTCAAGGCTTGCTCGCGTGGATTCCCATAGACGGTGGTACCGCTGGTGTCGGGTGTCGGCAGAGTGGTGAAAATTAAGCAGCTTCGCGCGCGATTTCATTAATCAGGGCCGACGGTACACTCGCACCCTTCTTGTATCAGGTCTAAACCCGAATCGCGACTCATCGGAAAACATAATTTTATCCCAATGTTCCTGGGTCCATGTTATGCGTGCATATTGCTTAGACTTTTTTGATGTGTTTATAATTAGGGAGTTATTACTGTTTAGGATAGTAGCTACATTTTTAGAGGTTTATTAGTACAAAAGATTACCTACGTCATCAGTCGTCTAGCCAACATTTACCAGACAAATTTTTGGCGGAATTAAAGCTACATATTATTATATTTTTACTTCATTGTTTTTGAATATGAATATACGCAAAGTAACGCCTGAATCTCTCAACTATACTGATTAGTATAAGTTTTACATTATTTAAAGTCAACTCCAATATATCTGCGTGATTTTTTTATAAAACATATTATGAATAGTATTAGAAGGTTGTAAACAGATTCTCCGTCGTAAATTCGTCATTTCGTCTATCAAAGAAAAGTTTGAGCCGTAATAAAAACAAAATTAGCGTAAAATTATCATTTTACGAGTGAATTTCCCTTCCCAGAGGTAGCCTCCGAGGCTCAGAGCCCCGGCATCCCCTGCTTCCGCCCTCTAAATAATAACATCGGTAATGATACAAAAAATGCGAGATTTTGATGGAAATCTCTTCAATATTTTATAAGAGCCGTGTTCAGGTTGTTTCTAATAAAATAGCAAGGAAGGTAGATGTATCTTTATATCTACATAAATCTAATTATGTCACAACTAGTTGCGCCCCGCGGTTTCATCCCCGTTAAATATGTATTATCCTTAACTTCTTTAAAGGAACCGTTTATAGTTGCCAGATAAAAATATTCCACGTGTGTTATTCGGTACTAAATATTTAATTGGACAACTAACAACAAACACAGTAAACAATACATATTAGAGCCTATAAGACTGCGCCCAAAATACCTGCAAAAAGTACTTTGAACAATAAAACTACTAACAAAGAGTATTGCCAGTAAAAAGTTAAAAAAGTTGGAGCTAGCGGCGCAATGCGTTTCGTATTTTACGGAACACTGCCCGCCCATCAAGCAGTAACATTGTGAGTTCAATTTTATGGTATAGAAAGAGGCCTATTCACCATACACAATGGACGTTCTATTGTGAACAGACAGGTCGATAAAATGATTCATAAAACGTACGTCCTAGTGTTTCAGCGCCTCACGTCTCACAGCTTCACTCGACTGGACAATGCTGAGCAATTCTACCACCAAGATTTGTGTTTCAGAATGTACACTTTTTCCCTGTCGTTCTAAAATCCAGGCTATTTAGTACCTATCCTTTAGTAACTAGCCTTATTTTTTAAGGCTGACGCCTGAACCCAGTGTCATTTCGATTTCAAGTAGGGGAATACAGGGCGAACGCCTCAACGCGGGGAAACGCCATCAGAAAAAAGAATAGCAATGCTCTCTCGACTTATTGCTATGTTGAAACGATTAGGTAAACTAAGTTCTAGGCATCTTCGTTAGGAGTCGGTATGTGCATCTATATAAGAGTATGTAGATATACTTATCGTGTTAGATCGTAAAATCTAACACGTCACTATATTTGTAGACAAGAGTGCTTCAGCTTCGGCTACATCGTTGCTCCCCATAATCTCATCAGATGAGACCGTGGCTCAAGGTTGGCCTAGCACCAACAGCACATCAAAAAACAGTCGAAAACATATCGCTTTCCATTCTCACGCAACAATGTGCCTTTCCACGCAACGTAGGTACCTACATCAGATTTTCCTCACAACGGAAATGAGTTTCATTTCCCCTCTTTAAGGTAGGTTTATGTTGAGACAGTGAGTGCCGTCCAGTGCTGCCAGTTCACGGGTAATTCGCCGACTTGCAGGAAGAATACGGGGTTTGAATCGAATACAGTATTTACGGGGAAAAGACAATAACATTTTGAGATGTTTGCTTGCCACATTATAATTTTGGAACCAACCAAAGTGTGTTGCTGTCTTTGCCATTTGTTTAGTGCCAGAAGTAGGGGTTCAGAAACCGGCTAGTGACTGTCGACAGTCACTGTCTCAATGTAAACCTGCCGTCATAAGCGGTCGCAGCGCGCGCGGGCGGAAAAACTAAAGATTTTCCGGTCACTTCTATAGATGGGGAACCCGATGGGTTGTGAGGGAAACTACGAACATCATGAGAGAAATAAAGGAAATGGCTCGGTGTAAGTTGTTGATTGTAGTTCAGCTGTTGTGGTGTTTTGTTCAGATTGTTGTTGCAGAGAGAGAATATTAAGTATGTTTAATCTGGGAGAAAAAATTAAATTGTAAAATGTGTAGGTCTGCTTGTAATACCTAGTTTGTCTACCTTGATGGGACTTCAAACTATACCGTATTATTTAAATTAAATATTGGGATTATTAAAACAATAAAGACAATAAAACATATTACAAAACACATTGTATTATTTTCAGGCAAAAATGAATTGTAGGTAGTATAAACTAATAATCATACTGGGTAAATGCTACTCGTTTTTATTTCACCAAATTGTGGATATTTGCATATAGCACATAAAATTTAACGACTATGCGCCTTTGATGCCGGCTAAATCAACGAAAATATAACAGTTACAGGCGCAATAACGACTGCGCGTGTGGTATAACTTATGCCAAAACTGCACTGAAATCATTGTTTCGAGTTGTGCAGTGTGCACACAGAATAAAATTAATAGTAGCAAATTGTGGGCACAGAATAAATAATAGTAGGTACGTGGGCATTTGGGCACAGGGGGGCACAAGGGGGCACAAGGGGGCACAAGGGGGCACAAGGGGGCACACGGGGGCACAGAATAATATAATATTAGTAACAGACGATAGCGGTAAGTGTGGATAATCAGTTACATTAAGCCACTCGAAATGTATAATACGATAAAACGTGAGAATGTTGATTTCGTATTTTGTCTCCAAATTTAGTATTTTCGCTAACACGTAACATTATACACCTACATATAATATAATATATGACGGCGGCGCCGTCCAACTGTAAACGGCATGCGCAGCGGGCAGTGATCGGTCACCGTGGTAGTATTTAAATGTATACCAATGGCAACACCGGTAACTGTTATCGCTCCCCCACCCATCTGGCTATAAGAGGAGCGCTCGGTGTACTACGCGGGGATTCTTACTTCGGACACGGCCCAGTGCGCATGCTGTAGGCCTATCGTGTGATTATAGTTATTTATCTTTAAAATTACAACGTTTAAGAATTATTATAGATTAGTTCATGTAAAAATCAGTGAAATAAAGTGATTTCCAGTGAAGTTTATATTTTATTAAAACGATGCCTAACCCTGAGCCAATATCAGAAGTGGGATGTCCATCTCCACATCAATCTTCAAGCAACGCGGCTGAAAATATGATGACATTGTTTTCATCTGGAGTGGAGGCTATTTTAAAAAAAATAGCCGACAATATGACACCTTGTCAACCAGTCTCAAGCGCACCCACGGCATTAGTCACGTTTGATCCGGATGCACCAGAATCTGACGTAGCAAATTGGTGTGCGCTGAGTGAAATGATAATCGGAGAGAAGAAAGTAGAAGGCGTAGATTTGATTTTGGCACTCAACCATTCCCTAAAAGGTCGCGCTGCTTCCTGTCTCGCGAATATACAACCTGACAAAATCTCTTGGGCTTCCATTAAGGAGATGTTGATGTCAAAATTCTCAAAACCTATGATGATGCAGGATCATTTTGATCAAGTTATAAAATTTCAAATTGACAACAAAGAAAATCCAGCTGAAGCTGGAATGCGGCTATGGCACTTGATTGAGAAGATTCCTGAAGCGAACTTGCCAGAAAAGGTGGTGACTGGTTTCGCCGTATCAGTGTTATCTCAATGCGATGACCGGATCCGTCGAGAGTTCAACTCTGCAGTTGTCAACGACAAATACCAGCTCTTCCGCATCCTTCGTGGCTTCACACTCAAGCGGAAAAGTGAAGATTTAGTTGTTTCAGAGTCTGATCCAAAAAGATTTCGAAACTCACCTGCCTTTCGCGGAAACTGTCACTTCTGCGGAAGAATTGGTCATCGCGGCCACGAGTGCCGCGACAAACAACGCTTTGTTTCAAAAAATTTGCCTGTTTCAACCAAAACTGAACCATCGACGTCCAGACAATTTCCTGTCACTGCCCGAGCTATCGTCTGCTACGTGTGCAACGAACCTGGCCACGTGGTCTCCGCCTGTCCTAAGCGCTGGATGAAGAAAGAAAATACCACTCTAAGCAGCAGTGCTAGCTCCAGCAAGCAGACCAACTTCTGCTCCAAAGCGTCGCACGGTGTGTTACAGATAAGTGGTGTAAACCTACCTTTTATATTCGATTCTGGTTCTGAATGTACTCTCATTAGACAGAGTAATTGTAATTTACTTACAGGTGAACAGTTTCATGAACAAGTGACTTTGAAGGGCGTAGGTAGTAATAGTGTAACCTCATCATTACAAGTTAAATGTCCCACTAAAGTTCAAAATCTTTCTTTTGAAGTCACATATCATGTTTTACCTGATGAATGTCTGAGTGAAGAGGTGTTGCTAGGCAGAGACATTTTAGAAAAGGGCATTTCTGTTAACATCAGCAATAATGAATTGACTTTTACAAAAACCAAAGTTCTAAATTCGTGCTCAAAATTGGAACCCTTTGATGTAAACTCAATTGATACAGACCTTGTAGGAAATGATAAAGAGCAGCTTATTAGTATTCTCCAAAAATATACTGGTAACTTTATAAAGACACTTCCTACCTCTTGTATTACAACCGGAGAACTTAAAATTGACCTCGTAGATCCAGCCAAGACTGTTCACAGAAGACCTTATAGACTTGCCCCAGCCGAATTACAAATTGTTAATCAAAAGGTACAAGAACTGTTAGATGCTAATATCATAAGGGAAAGTTCTTCACCATTTGCAAGTCCCATTCTTTTAGTGAAAAAGAAAGACGGTAGTGATCGTATGTGCGTCGACTACAGAGAACTTAACAGTAACACTCTCCCTGATAGCTACCCCCTTCCATTAATTCACGACCAGTTAGACAAATTGCACGGAGCACGTTATTTCTCAAGTATTGATATGGCCTCTGGATTCCATCAGATAAAAGTTCATGAGGATTCCATAAGGAAAACCGCCTTTGTCACACCGACGGGTCAATTTGAGTACTTGGCCATGCCATTTGGATTAAAAAATGTTCCTCAGGTTTTTCAAAGAGCAATCAATTCTGCCCTCAAACCTCTTAATGATGACAAGGTCCTTGTTTATATGGATGACGTTCTTTCTGCATCAGAAACCGTTGAGGAGGGCTTGTCTCGTCTTGATAAATTGCTAGGTATATTGTCTAAAGCCGGCTTTTCCTTTAACTTTAACAAATGCTCGTTTATGAAAAAGAAAATCGAATATTTAGGATACGTGATATCTTCAGGTAAAATCAGTCCAAATCCCCGTAAAATTCAGGCTTTACAAAACATCCCGAAGCCGACTACAGTAACGCAATTAAGACAATTCATCGGATTAGCTACATACTTCCGGCAGTTCATTCCAAACTTTTCGATATTGATGAAGCCTTTGTACCCTCTGACTTCTGGTAAAGGTCAAATCACATGGACAAACGAGCATGACAAAATTCACAATGCAATTGTAAACTATCTGACAACAGAGCCAGTTTTGAAAATATTCGATCCATCATTACCTATTGAATTGCATACCGATGCAAGTAATGATGGGTACGGAGCCGTCCTAATTCAAAGAGAAAACAGTCTTCCTCACGTGGTCGCTTACTTTAGCCACAAGACAACTGATGCAGAGAGTCGTTACCATTCTTATGAGTTAGAGACATTGGCAGTAGTTAAGTATGTAGAACATTTTAGGCATTATCTTTACGGGCGTAAATTCACAGTATTTACTGACTGCAACGCGTTGAAGGCCTCCCACTCAAAAAGAGATTAACACCGAGAGTTCACAGGTGGTGGGCTATCTTGCAATCTTACGATTTCAATGTCATTTATAAAGAAGGGAAAAATATGGCTCATGCAGATTTCTTTTCACGCAACTCCCCTGTAGTTATTGAAAAGGGAACAGTTAGGGAAAATCCTAAAATCACCTCCAAAAATGTGAATTTTTCCGAACTTGAAAAGGGATGGTTGATTGTAGAACAACAACGTGATTCTGAAATTTCAGATATAATTTCGAAGCTACGATCCAATGAATTACCCTCTGAAGTCTCGCACACATACGATATTAGGCAGGGTATACTTTACCGTAGAATAGATCGCAGTAAAACCACCAAGTGGTTACCTATTTTGCCACGCTCTCTGATCTGGTCTCTTATAAGTCATGTCCACAGCGAACTTAAGCACTTGGGATATGAAAAAACTCTTGACAAACTGTATGAACTTTATTGGTTTCAAAACATGTCAAAATATGTGAAAAAATTTGTAGAATCTTGCGTAATCTGTAAAGCTTCTAAAGGTCCTTCGGGCGCTCAACAAATTCGACTACATCCAATTCCAAAAGTTGCCCTTCCATGGCATACTATTCATTTGGATATTACTGGCAAACTAAGTGGTAAAAGCGAACGAAAGGAATATTGCTCAGTCATTATAGACGCTTTCACAAAATTTGTCTTACTAAAACATACTCTGACTTTAAACTCCTCCGACGCCATTAAAGCAATACAAGATGCTGTTAATCTGTTTGGTGCTCCAAAACGTATAATTGCTGACCGCGGACGTTCTTATGATAATGCATTTCAGGAATTTTTGCAAAGATAAAAATATTGAGTTGCACCTAATAGCTACTGGTTCCAGTAGGGCAAACGGGCAAGTAGAGCGCGTTATGAGAACTCTTAAAAGCCTGCTCACTATAACTGAAAGTGATTCTGATGGTGTATGGCAAGAAGAGTTGGGTAACATACAATTAGCTCTTAATAGTACACGCTGTAGAGTGACAGGATTTGCTCCGATAGAACTGATGCTGGGTATTCAAGGCAACTCATTAGAACTGTCTAAAGTATCCACGAATCCTCACGACACCAACAGGGTAGATCTTGAAATAGCGCGATCTAATGCATCAAGTAACATTCAAAAATTAGCACAAGCTGACACGGTTAGATTTAATAGAGGCAAAGCAAAAGTTAAACCATTTTCAGTAGGAGATTTCGTTTTTGTTAAAAGTGAAGAAAGACATCAAACAAAATTAGATCGAAAATATAAGGGCCCTTTTAAGGTTACTGCAGTTTTAGGAAATGATCGATATGAATTGAGACATATAAACGGTTCTAATAGAGTTTACAAGTATGCCCATGAAAATCTAAGGGAAGTACCTCATGGCCAATCAGGCTTAATAGAAATCTCAGAAAATTATTGTGATGATGACGTGACGGCGGGTGACACTAATATCAGTAATCTTGTTCATGAAACTAGCCACGAAAATGACACTGTATCCATTAGTCATAACGATACTTTGTCTGCTGATAGCGATACAATGTCTGCTGATAGCGATACTATGTCCGGTGATTCGCACTCATTAACTGCCAGTGATATCAATATTCAAAACTCTAGATCACGAACAGTCTCTGTAGAGTCCTCAATAGATTTACCGCAATCTGTTAACATTATAACTAATGCTATTGTACATCAAGCTGATGCAATGTAATTTAAAATGTAAGAAGTAGTTGCAGGGCTAACCAGGACTAACGAAAACAGAAAAAAAAAAAAAAAAAAAAAAAAAACAAATAAAAAAAAATGATGAAAAAAGAGAGAATGAAAAGAGGGTAATGATACATTGGATAAAATTAATTAATGAAGTTAGAGAAAAAAAAATTGTGAAAAAAAAAAAAAAAAAAGTGTCTGAATATTACAATATGATTTTTGGTTGCTAAAGGGATAACTATCCGGTCTAGCACTATCCGGTCCATTTTTTTGTAAATGAAGGGATACGGTTGGTCCTGAGGGTTAACGATGATTAGGAGGTTGGAATCTTAAGTTTAACCTTATTTTATTATCAGGATGAACGAACATTAACCATGATACTAATGCCCCTCGCCAGATACAATGTGAAGCTACACGTACGAGGACGTACGCACGTCAGTATGGCCGTGACGGCGGCGCCGTCCAACTGTAAACGGCATGCGCAGCGGGCAGTGATCGGTCACCGTGGTAGTATTTAAATGTATACCAATGGCAACACCGGTAACTGTTATCGCTCCCCCACCCATCTGGCTATAAGAGGAGCGCTCGGTGTACTACGCGGGGATTCTTACTTCGGACACGGCCCGGTGCGCATGCTGTAGGCCTATCGTGTGATTATAGTTATTTATCTTTAAAATTACAACGTTTAAGAATTATTATAGATTAGTTCATGTAAAAATCAGTGAAATAAAGTGATTTCCAGTGAAGTTTATATTTTATTAAAACGATGCCTAACCCTGAGCCAATATATATATAATATCACATGCCGTTTTCCCGTTAGCAGAGACTAGGTACCTACATCTCTACACACGCTATCAGGACATACCTCTTTCGCTCATCACTTTTACAAGTAACATTGGTAGGAAATTAACTATGCAGAGGGTACACAAGACATTTTTGTCTATTCAGCGCAGCTTCCGATCTGTCGTCAGGGGAAAGCCACATTTACATCGCCGTAGCCGTAGGACTTCTTCTAACCTTACTTGTACCTTATCAGGTATCAGGTGAGACAGTTCACTGTCAGGCTGTTCCACTGTAGATTGTGTCACTGGAAGGGGTCCAAAACGATAAAGTTGTGTCCAACCGTAGCGCCCGCGGTCTTTGGCACTGCCCACGATTTGTGACCCCACGCATTGGTGTGCCTGCATGGACTGGCTTAGCATTGCCATTATGATTGCCAACCCATTGTTGAAATTGTTATAGAGAATCATTGGTTCGCAATATGCTAATACATGCATTTATAACCTGCTAGTTTGTAACGTATTTGGAACTTCCGTGTGAAAGTGGTTTCTAACGTAATCGAAGTAAACTTTTAATTAGCTTCCCGTCAAACAATGACGATTAAGGCTGAAGTAAGTTAACATTTGAAATATAGTTGAACCACAGTTTAACCTCAGTTAAGCAACTCGAAAAACTGACTATGTATACATTATAATTATGTAGATTTCTTTATTAGTCAAATATTGGTGATAGTGCAACAGTGATGGGGTATTTTTTTATTTTTTATCAAAAGATCCTTAGGGGCGTTGTTCCCAGAGATGGTATAGGTATACAATTTAATTACAAGTACATCTAATAAATATAAAGTACATTCAACATGACCAAAAGATCTATGCTTCATTGCAAAACAGTCCAACATTTTAGCACCTTCAAGCATCACTTTGAAAAAGGACCTTTTTTACGGTGTATACCTTGCATTGCTCCAAAACCTACACATTTTTCATTAAAATCCTGTGCCATTTAACGTGGAACAAAAAGAAACCGTCCAAAACCGGCTGGGACTGCGGGACACTTTTCAGGACCTATGAAACTGTCACGTTGCGGTACTCTTGGACGGCACCCAACGTACACACATACAACCGAGCATCTTTTATATACATCCCCTACACAATTTTCAACCTTCTGGTGTAGGCAAAAAGTTACCTTATCGGAAAAACGAAGCCGGACCGTTTTCAGCTATGACTAAAATCTCCGGAATAGGCCCTTTAAATTTTTACGGGCCTCCCATAAACACTGAAAAATTCGTGGTCCATGCAAAGAATAGCAAAAATCGCAAATTGGTGTCTGATAAACACGGCTTTGATACTCTTGTTAAAATCGTCTAAAATCAGAAAAATAATAAGCAGACTGAGAATATAATAAAAAAAATATAAAATCATTATACAACCTCTATAAAAATATTTGCAAATTTAGCTTCAGTTTGTTAGTGACCCCAAAAGTAGAAGAGTGCAACGTTAAATTTTTATAATAATATTTTGTGAGTGTTTATTACAATGACTATTACAAAGTTCCTACGCGAATGGGAAATAATCTGACTGAGCCAAAGCCATAAAAATACTCTGTTATTACCCTATATGAAGGAGCACTCTCTATTTTTACCCGCCTGCCGAAGGAATGTTATGTTTTTAAATTAAAGCGAGATAGCACGATCGGGAATTTGTATGATATTTTGAGATACAGTTTACTGGTGGTACGTGCTACTCAATAAGTAATCAGTGTTTATAACACTGATTACTTATTGAGTAGCACGCGGACGATGCTATTGCTTCGCGTACAGTTTCGCTTGTCTTTTAATTTGTTCGATTTTGCCGGTTGTATGGAGTGTCCAGTCCACCCTGTGCCAAGCAAAACACGGCCGAGTTTAGCTTTAGTTCTTTATAAAATACCTAGGTATTTAAATTTTAGTGAGAAGAGTCAGTATCGGAGAATATTTTGTAAAAACCAAATGGTCGATTATTGTGCATATTATTAGAAGCTAAATATCCATACAGATTATTGTACTGATTTCGAATCCCATACATGCCTTGCAAATAATATCCATAGTTGGATAAGAATACAGCCAGCAATGGATCTATTGGCAAATGATTTAAATTGTTATATCGGTAGGGAATGTCATTATTATATGGTTTAACCGGTAAATTTTGTTTCAAGGGACTCTGAGCTTTAAGTCTGCGAGATACAGCATAATTGGGCAATTCATCATCTTTGTTTATCTTGTATTTCGAAAGGATTTCAAATAATCCTTTGCTCATATTTTGCTTTTTCGGTGGCTCGTATTTGTATCCTCTATCCTGTGTTTCACTTTCTTCTGGTTCAAACAAATTTTCCAAATCGTCTTCTGTTACTTCATAAGCTTTCTCTTTACTTTTAACATGTGGCTTGTCTGTACTTGCAAATAGTTGTTGTGTAACTTTTTTGTTACTTAAATCTGTTATTTTCTTAGATTGCCTAACTGTGTCTTTACCTGTATCATTTTCTATTGGCGTATAGAAAAAATAATTTGGAGTAAAATCAAATTCCATGTTTGGGCTGATGTTTTTGATTTCTTCATTTTGACAGTTGTTCGTTTCTGAAAAATCGACACTGTGTTAAATCTACTACATAAAAGAATACTCATAAAATATACCTAAATACTACATAAAAGTTACCTTACCTTTTAAAACACAGTCCAGTTCAAACTTGCCAATATCACTTGCAGCTACATCTGAGATTCCTTCTTCCAATTTTACTTTATTTGGAAGTGATAAAACCTTATTAATATCCGTGTTTATAACTTGTATGTTACTTGAGTCAATATAATGAGGTACTGTGATGCTTTCGTGTCTAATTTGGTTGTATATTGTGTCAGTACTAACCGGAATCCAATCATTGTTGTTAACGAAATTATCATTTGCTTTTGTTAAAATCGGAAAAATCTGAAAACAAAAAAACACAAATGGGAACTCAATCGGAGCAACCACGTCTGTTGCCATATCATTGAGACTACACAAAAGTTATCCATCTTGGATAACAAAATGAATTACTCTGGAAAATAAAAATATACGCACAGTAAACACAGTGAAACGAAGCGTCCACATCACTGCAGTGTCACTCGACAGACCACACTTCACGTGTGGTTACAATACCACGGGTCACTGGGCAGTGAGCATAGTCGTCGTAAAGTGGCTTGCATTAGTTACGTCGAGAGAGTTTGTGGTTTATTTAAGTGCGTAGTTAATGCGTTGTGTTTTTCTTGTTTAGGATCTTGGGCCCTGTTGACAGTGAGCGCAATCTTCGCGCAAAATTTTTATAGGCCTTGTAAGTGTTAATTTTTTGGATTTCAAACTGACTTTATTATGTAGGTCAGTGGTCTCGCATGCGTGTTGCCAGCATCATTTTAAATGCATATGGATCTCGCTTGCGCGAACAAATCCGCATGAGACTTAAAACGTCTTAAAAACTCCTGGGGGCGATTTTTGGAAGTTTATCGATGATATAATATTACCGAAATGGCGGATATTCTTGATTAACAAGATTTTGCAATCCATAGTTCTGGGTGGTATATAGATAGATAAGATAAGACTAAATTCTAGTTACAAGCAGGCGTAGCAGTTACCATGTTATGCACACTGTGTTTTATTTCATAAGGTTCGTTATGACCACAGTCTTAAGAAACTAAAGCCATTGGTAAAGCTAGTCAATCCTGTAACGGGTTCTTTGCGCCACTCCACCATACACGTATTTGCTTTCAACAGTACACCGCAATACTATTACTTATTGCGTTTGTTTAATGGATTTTATGAGCAGACTTTTCCATTTAATACGGCTTAGAACAAGACGTAAGAGGTCACTCACTACTGAAAAATAAATACACAAATATACCATACTACACACAATTAAATATGCCTTTATGCAAACCATAATAATTATACTTTTTAATTTAATTTCATACTTTATGTTTTATAAATAGTCCCTTTGTAAACGAGAATTAGCTGTTTGACTTGCAAAAGTGCTATTTTATTGCATAATTACAATAAATGCTTTGGCTTTGACTTTGACTTACTTACTACGACTGTCTCAGAAAACTGAAAAACACCTACGACCTGTTCAACTGTATGAATTGTATGATTGAATTTTATATTTGCATATTACCACAGAATACGAAATAAAATACATATTACGATGCTAGATAACACTTCATACATAATGTGTATCTGTTATATTAGGAATAATCTTTTGAGTGCCGCATTACTTTGAGTTCGTTAGGAATCGTCCCAACCATCGCAGCCGATGGATAATGTAAAATTTCTGCAATTATCAGCCAAAGGAAAACCCTTATTAAAATTTGCAGTAAGTAACTGCCTCGAATGACCTTCCCTTAAAAGCTGCCTAAATCATCCCCACGCCTATAAGTAGCTGTACTAAAACGCTTCCCCGCTTTACTTAATTTTCCCTCTCATCTCATTAGCCCACTTATTGCGATAATTATTTCACTTCAAAGGCGGGTGCAAATCATGAGAGATTTCGCTCATTCCGCTCATTCTGCGCGTTCCGCTCAGATCGCTTCAGCAGTAATTGAAGTCAGGCGGAGTTTTAATGGGTGGTAATTGGACAAATTGTCTGGTGGCACGGTGCCCAGAATGCGGGGGTTGAGAGGCTACCTATGACTTTTTTTAGAAAAGTGTATATAGTACAAGACTTCCTCACGATAGTAACTATGTGCCACAGTGTGTTCCATTAGATAAGATTGACACAGAAACACAGAATAACATAGGGCAAAGTAAAAGTATGAGTTTGTAAGTCGACAGAGAACTCACGTCGCGTTTCTTCTCACACGTACCTACATCGTGCGACCGCGATTTGCGGTATTTTCAAGAATTGCGACGCCCACAAATTTTTGTGGCGTTGTCAGTCAAACACCACGTCGTGAGTGTTGAATGACTGTAAAATAACGAAGAACTCACGTTGCGGGGGGTTTCGTACGCGCGGGCGTGGTTTGCGGTTTCTCGTTACATCCGCAGAGCAATGACAGAGTGTTGCCAGCCGAAAACCGCACTGTGGGTGTTGAATAATTGTCCGAGTCGGTTGCATGCGGTGACGCAGAAACGCGCGGGTGCGGGTATAAACCGCGTCGTGAGCTCCTGCCAGGTAAAATATTCCCGTGCTCCATATAGCTGACTCACACCTGAGATGATAATCACCCATTCTTACCCTGCTGGGTATCACCTCGCAAACGCGGGTCATTATCATTTATCTTCTACGCAGACTTTGATTGATGTTTTTATGAAAAATATTCACCTTGTTTTTCACCTTTGAAAATTTCATTTTGAGTGTTTTACTCGGTTCGTTTTGGGTTTTATGTTGTGACCTAAATCGTGGAGCATATAATGAGACGCTTTATTTTTTGTATTTCTAAACACATTAGCGGGTGCTAGATTTTAACAAAGTCCCAAATTTTAACCACAGTTCACAGGTTGTTTAAACCTAAGTGGAGATATTCCCGGAATGCCCCGCTGTTGTGGTGACGTTATGTTTGTGGAACCAAAGTACTCATTTTCCCTACATAAAAAAACTTACACCTCGTAATTAAAAAAAAAAAAATTGGTAGGAATACGATATTATTCCACTTTTGTGTTAGATGGAAATTCGATGAGAATCAAACTTGATATAATACGAAATAAACAATTAAAAGGCAATTAATGACAAGTAAACTTACTTCCAACTTTATTTTTCAAGCAGAAGTGTGCAAAACTATTGAAAGCCGTCTACCTATTAATTATTACAAGACACTGTTTTCTTTGTAAAAAAAACTCGCTACCTATTGATTGAAAAAATCTAATTTTAATCATTTGTCAAGTCTATTAAATTGACACCTTGATGTTGTTTTCTCTGCAAGATTTCTAAAGTTTTAAATGTCATCTTTTTGTTGATCTTTGTCTCGTTCACCTCTATTACAATATTTGCTGTTGTTGTTGCATCAATTGATGATGTCTCGAGCGAGACTGGGCTGTTTTTATTTCTGGAAACAAAACAATTAATTTATCATCATGCTGGTTGGTTTTATCCATGTATTTAATTTTATATTCCAGGCATTTCCACTGGTCGAGCCGTTAGTTATTTTTCATGCGATCCCACTAATAATTATTGTGGCTGTACTGCTGTATTCTCAGTCTAATCTACCTACACACTCATTAATTTCGTTTATTATCAAAAGATTTTCTATTACTATCTCGCATGGTAGAAATAAACACTATATCTCGTACCTTCCACTTGAACTATCAAGCAATTTCCCTAGTTCTGTTAAGTTCGATCGGTTTGAGAATGCCATTTTTATAACACAAAATAGATTTTTATTTAACCAAAGTAAGCCATATAACATAATATTATGTTGCTACAATTATTTGAATAATCGCGCCTCACCACGTTAATCACGAATGAAACACTTGCGTGTTTTAAGACCTTCTAACGCCATCTATGCTATCTGTGTAAAACTATTTAAATACTTTCCCTAGGCACCGTACGAAATCAGCTGTGGTTAGCCAAACTAAGCACGTTGTAGTTCCTAAAAAAGTGTATAGATGTCACTGGTCCAAATGTTAATGTAAAAAGTTTATGCAGTAGATAATGTTATTTAGATAATGTAGGTACCTACCGCAATTATTTTTAAAAACATCATTATGAAAAATTAACACTTTATTGAGCTTATTTCTGGCCAAGAAATTAGCCCGGATTTTAATATTATTTATAAGGTTTTGCACATACCTATACCTAATTTAAGAGCTAGGTATCTAAGTAGTATCAGTCTAGGTATTGAATAATTGTACTATGAATCTTGCAAAAAAGAACAATAATATAAAACGGCAATTTTTAACGGGAGATAAATATTTAAAACGAATATTTTATTTATCTTCAAATCAACTAAAAAAATGTGTAGATTACAATGGCGTCGTAAAATTTGGCTTTTAGAAATTCAACCACAGAATACATCAGTGCTATGCATTATAATAGTCGCACGTATGTGGAATCCATGTTACAATGTGGGGAAAGTGATTTGAAATAAAATATGAATGGTATGAAATTATAATGAACAGGGATTTGCATATGGGGCGCCTAGTCAATGTATTGGGAAAGATGCACGAAATAATGCGAATAGAAATATTGCATGGATGTGGCACTCCTTAGACTTCACAGTAGAAAGAGCAGCTAATGCAAAGCAGCAGAAAGCAAATAACGCTTTGGTGGCGTAAGCTTTGGAGGCACTATAGTGTCCGATTTGCTTTAAAAGAGAACATTATTATGAGACTTATTTATCTTTTTACCTTTACGTACTAAACAAAATAATATATGTATATTGAAAATGACAACGATACATCAAAATTTTATAATTTTCTATGGCGCAGATCAAAAATAATCACTTGAAATTACATCGCTATTACGAAGGGCAGTGAGCACAGTTCCCACCAATTTAAGAAAATGGCGCATCTACTCTTTTTGTACGTCCACGCGGTGCATATATCAGTGAAAGTAGAGACAGTCCGTACAATGATGCAAATGTATGATCGAATGACTTAACAACCGGTTGACGCTCGACGGTAAAATTGTTTTGGAGATTGGTATAACGATATGAATGAGTGTCATTAATTTGTAGCTAGGTACCTAGTTATTTTGAGTTGTATGAGTGATATTATTCCAGTTAGGCGTGGAGAGGAAAATATGCAAATATATAATATTAAAAATATGGCATAATATTTATAATTCTATTTGTTTAAGTATATTGTTACGATTGCGTTATGCGTTAATAATTTAAAATTTATCTGGAATCCTTTTTGGATAAGTTTCCTTCTGACTGTTTTTTTTTTGCTTTTATATGTTAGCTCTCTATGAAGTAGTGAAACCCTAAAAATGTGTATATTGTGTGTAACAGTCATTCAACTTAACAAACCTGACCTGCTTCCTACCAATTACCTACCACTCACATTGATACGTAGGCGATTAACAGCTTTACGTTAAGACACTAAAACTACGTAAAATTCTAAAATAAATAGCAATTACTTGCGTGAAATTTTAAAAACACTTTTTTCAACTGTATTTTCCATTGTTTACGTAGAGTCAAGTAAATTCGTGCATAGTGGCATTTATTTAGTAACTCTCTAGTATGGCATAGCGAGACTGGTTCATAGCGGAACTATGCCGTCGATTCGATATCGCAAGTTACGAATCTTCAATTGTCGTATTCGGGACAATTTATTTTGCAGTTTCAATGCATTTTCATTTTTAATAATAATAATTGTAACAGAAAACCTGTTTTTTTATTGGTAAAGATTGTTCCAACAGTTTTTTTATCATTCATTCTGCGACTACTGTCTATGGTGTAATACAAATCGAATTGATTGTAGTGCGAGTACATGATGAGAGTAATACGAAGTTCAGTATATCAATCGATATCAACATTATTCAACGATATCAAACCAAATCGATCGATGATAATAATTCAAAATTAAACAAATGTCTAATGGTTCCGAATCGACTAGCTGCGCATGCGCATTATTGCGCATAGCCCGTCAAAGCAGTTTAGCCGGAAGTTACAGCTGGCCGAGGAAATGGTGGAAATGGCGGCATATCCGGGAAGCTTGATAACGATGATACGATTAAAAAGACGTGATGCAAGCGCCCGCGGATTCGCTTCCCCTTTATTCAAACATAAAAAAAAATTGGTAAAAATAGGTGGCCCGGTGAACGTTGTGCCACTTAGATAATTGATTTGATTGTAACACTTGGTAATCGGCGCCGGTATTGACTTCAGCGGTAAAGGCGGCGGCGGCGGCGGTGTCTGCGTCAACATCTTTGGTATTAGCGTCGAAGTCGGTGTTACCAGTGTCAGTATTGGCGTCCGTGTCGGCGTCTGCTTTGACATTCGGCTTCGGCGGTTTTGGCTTCATGTCGGCGTGGGCGTAGGCATCGGTGTTAGCGTTGGTATCAACGTCCGTATCAGGGGCAATATCGGCAGCGTCAGTGTCAGTCTCGGCGTCGGCATCGGCATCAGCGTTGACTTCAGCGTCAACGTCGATACCGACGCTAATGTCAGTATCAGCGTCGACGTAGTTATCAGCTCCAACGTCGGTATCGACGTCAGCGTCGATGTCATCACCGGCGTCGTCATAAGTATCAGCGTCGGCGTCGGCATCAGCGTTATCAGTGTTAGCGTTAGTATTGACGTTTGCGTCAGTGTCAAATAAAATACAACATACAAAAAGCCACGACAAACAAACATGCATAATATATACATAAAGTATGCATATATAAATAATAACATAGTAGTTATACAGCTAATACTATAGTTTGCAGGCTTACGTTGTATTGCGGTAGCTTCTTCTAACTGCTTATTGAGAAATGATACTATGTTAGAAGAAAGGATGTTTTGTAAATGATGCTTGGGGTGTTCTCGAAGGCCTTCGATACTATGACTTGACTAGTTAATTACGCTGTGGTTTTAAAGTAGTAGTAGTTGGCAAAAATTCTAAATAGGCTCGATCGGTTACAACAATTTATATTTTATTTAAATTAGCCTCGTTTGGTGGTTGTAGAATATTAGAAAAAAATCTAAAGAAACTCAAAAATCGCATAAATCTAAGTTTTTAATTTTCATAGGACAACTTACTCTGATGAGTTATGAAAATTGTGAAGACAAATTCTACTAAAGTATCCATGATATTATTATGCTTTTAAACCGATTTCAAGGTTCTAAACTCGTTGGACTCTTTTTTTTGTAGTCGAGATTTTAACGATAAGTTTGAAGTACTGACCTAATTTTGGTGAATGTAATTTGTCAGAACGTAACATGCAGTTACATCACCTATTGACTAAATCAGGCATTTAATTAAAATTGGATGCAGATCTGTGGGTGAGGCGCGAAATTCTTCATTTGTATGACATAGTAGCGATCGCAAAGGTGAATGCTCACTTGGCTTTAGGTTACAATTAGATACAATTAGATGAACAACTAAACTGTCCGCTACTGCAATGCCACACACAATAGATTTTCAAGTGTGTCTCGGCAGGATCTTTGTTAAGGTCTCGTAACACGACTAACGATTTATTAAATAAATATATATTTAACAAAATTGAACCAACTTCATGAAAAATACTATGATATGTCCGCTTATTGTGATTTAAAAACCAAACTACTGAGATTTTGATAGAATTAAGTATAGGTACCGTTTCAAATAAAAAAAATAATCATCAAAATCGGTTCACCCAGTCGAAAGTTATGTGGTAACAAACATAAAAAAAATACAGTCGAATAGACAACCGCTTCCTTTTTTTACAAGTCGGTTAAAAAAAATAGAAACGCAGTCCTTCTTACTATCATCATCAGCAACCTTTTCTGATGAGGATTAGGCCATTAACCACCAGGGACGACTGATGGAAACGGGCCGGGTTGGTAGATCACTAAAATTATTACGAGTAGGTACAAACAATTTATAAGCCCGAAATAAGTAAAATAAAAATATTCCCGTAAAAATATAAACTAGGTTTATAAGTTTTGTTTAATTAAATGGAGAAGTAAGATTTATACGATAACCTACTGTTCTTGATAAAACTTATCTGTAACCGGTTTCTCCCACTTTATCTATTTTGGGTAATATTCAACGTACAAAGAAGTTGATAAAATTGTTTTGGATTTACCACTCGACTGCCGTAAAAGGGTAATGTTTCTCGAGCATAATTATTATGTACTAGTTGGTGCCCGCGACTTCGTCTGCGCAGGATTAGTATTTCGAGTAGCTATTTTGGCTATAATGGCTTACACAACACATAAGATATAGACACATACCTGTGGCGGGCTTTTTTGTAGGACCATTTAAGATAAACATTTCCATCATTACATAATCTGTATCTCTAGCGGTTTTGGCAGCGCACGCCTGAATAGCTCGTAGATGGTAGATTTTTTCCTTCTTAATTGACACTTATCGTCATATTTTGGACAATACACACAATATCTTTATAAATTGTAGCCTATGTGATATTCTGTTATATTATTGTTAAGTTTCATTAAAATCCATTCAGTAGTTTTTGCGTGAAAGAGTAACAAACATCCATCCATCCATCCATCCATACTTACAAACTTTCGCATTTATAATATTAGTAGGATGTGTGTTTGTCTTTATTCGCTCTACAGCTTTAACCAGTCGACGGATTTCAACATAATATGTTGAGGTGTCATTAGATCAGTCTCAGGTTGGGACCACACACAACATAGGTAGGTACATACATACCAAACAAGACACATGTTGTTGTTGCACGCGGGTGTTGTTGTTGTTGGGACATAATATTAAGTATTATGTACTCGTATGTATAGAAATTGGCTTCAAGTCATACAAATCCTTTGATTTTACAATAATATAATAATTGTGCTCTCTGTTCGTACAGATTACACACTCATTTTTGAAGGTATACATAACTCGTGTGTTTAAAAACAGGCTTATCAAACTGTAGGTTAAATAGGGTCATATTTTGTAGTTAGGTATACCTACGAACATAATGATATTATATTGGGGAGAGAACTCGTGCTATAAACTATTCAGTAACAAATCGGTGACTTGCGACTAGATACAAGATGTATTATTTTAATTGTTTAATTTTAATAAAATTTATTTTATTCAGTTGTGTGGTCGGCATTATAAACGTCGAAAGTAGACATAATAATGAAACAGATTTAGAAGACAAAATTAATCATAAACTATACAGATTTGAAGCGAACCTTTTGGATAGATTCATAGCTTACGTAGATAACAAAGTAAATTTGTTGAATATAAATATTGAACAGAAAGTGACAGAAGTATTGAGTGAATCAAACAAGAAGTTAGAAGACAAAATCATGCAAAGATTCAATTTGACATTAGATGAGTCTATTAAGAGTTTAGAGGAAAATATGACGGCAAGGTTCAATACAACATTGGATGCATCTAATAAAAATTTGGAACTGAACAGGATACAACAACTAGACAGTATAAAGAAGGAAGTGCTTGGAGATATTTTACCTCGTAAGTTGAATATTATGTTATTTAAATTTAACCTGTTATTAGCAGGTCACATTTTGACCATTTTAGATTAATAGGGAAGTCTTTGATGACTATCTCTGGTCTTGAAGATGTGGTCGAAGGACAGCCTACAATGGTATTGGCTTTCAAGGATCGCTGCCTGAAAACCCCGATAAGAGTATGGAGGCAGATTTTCACCTAGAGGGTAGCAAATTATAAAGTGCCCTTCCAGCAAGGTTTGTAACGTTATTTTCAATGATCGAGCTCAGTTTTTACGGTCAGATGGCTTCGAAGCTACGCCTTGCAGCGTCCGGTCCGAAGACGGAACATAATATGCCTCAATAATACTAAAACACACATTTGTTTCCAGAGTTGCCTTGTAAGGAGCGGTTTGTGCATGGCCATTACAACTCCCCATCGGTGTTAATAAGCCGTGACAGCCTCAACCACGGCATACTGCGCAGAAACGCTACCGGCTATATCACGTACTTCGAGATGCATTTCGCTATACAAGCGGAACCAGCCGTCTGTATCTGGCTGCAAGATAAAGAAAGATTCGAGGACTCGGATATACGATATGTCATATGTAGGTACCGACATAATAACATGTATTATCGTGAAACGCACTCTTACTTACGACTTATGGATAGGCTACAGTCTACACTATCTTCATGCGTCAACGGCACAAGACGGAAATATCATGCCACACTAAAATCATCATCAACACCCAAATCCAAAATAAACCGATATAAAAAAAACAGGTATACTAACGTCAAAAATCGGGCTATTCAACGGCAATGACAATGCCGTATCCCAATGATGTGGCCACACTTACGGCGAATAACTTAATTTACAGGATAGTCAATGGGATATCACGATACGTGTGGCCCGTTCATTACGAACCATTGCAAGTAACAATAATTAGAAGGACAGGTACACTATCACGCTGCAAACCGCCTCCCATACTGTTTACGCATAGTCAGTCAGCCGGAGTTAGTCAGCACTGACGCAGCAGCACTGTGCTGACTTGAAACATATTTACACGATCCCAGGATCAGGTCAGCACTGTCTTGTCTTGACTTTCAAGTCAGTAACTGGGTCAATGTAAATTCAGCTCATAGTAGAATTTGGATGGAAGTCATTAGTTTTTTTTACCTGCAGTGTCCCACAACTGGACTAATGTGGTCTCCGGATTCCTTCTATGTCTCCTTATCTTGGGGTAGTTCTATTCAATATTTTTTGAAAGAGCCATGGTCCTCGTGCCGTGTTACCAAGGAGGACCTCAGTCTTCGACTGTCTTGAAACCCCCCGTGTGTGATTTGTCCATCTTTTGAAGTGCACATTTAGCTGATTTTATGATTTTACAATATTTTGTGTGTATTGTCAACAGGTCTTCAATGGAACCGTGAATCAAAATCATATTTATCCCAAGATATAAATTACCATAGCGTTTTTCGCAATGGGCACACAGAGATTCTAAGCGTTGAAACTCCGAACTTACTCTCCGCTACTGACTTTCAAGCTTTTTATATCAAAATAGATAATGGTATGTACTTATGTAGCATTTTATTATTTTATATTATTATACCTACCTGTATATTTTATTAACAGCATTGATATTTAAAGATCGCTAAACCCGAAAAGAATGTTTTTTTTTGTTTGTTACCTGAAAACTCAGAAACTACTGGACGGATTTATAACGGAGTTTCAGCATTTGGTAGTAAAAGTGAGTACTGCGTTCAATATTCCTCCTGAATCTGACTGATTCTTTATGTTCCACGGGATATCAGTTGGCGACTGGGATGGAGCTATCATAATTAAGTGACACATTATGGTAGTCTACGGGTACGAAGTCATGGAGAAAAGCTTCTAATACTTCTTTACATATTTTTGATCACGAAAAAGACAGACAAGAGATTTGTCAATATAAGTCACTTCCACTGTTGTGCCTGTTTTCCATGTTTTTGATTGTGTTTAAATCGACTGTCTCTATTCAGGATCACTGGAGTTCAGCAAAGAAGGTGATAGCAATCCAATTTTTATACATCGCAACGACACAAACATCGGATTATTCAACTATTTCAATTTCCGTTATGTCCCCATGGGGGTAAAGGTTGGAAAGTTTCGTTACGACTGCCCTGATCCTTTTAAATATTGAGGTAATTTATACGTTTTTCTGATTTATATACACACATCGTTTGTGGTCGTTGTTCCTACAGTAGGTACGGGAATTCTTTTGATCTAGAGATTGTTTGATGTTGGATGACAAAAATAACAAAGGCGCCTTTTCATTTATTAATATAAGGCCATTCATTATAACTCATAACTACATTATTTATAACTCCTATAAATAAACATATTACTTGTTTTTAAATAGGGTCACATTAATACATATTTTATTCTAAATCTCTATCGAGAATGGGGCTCGCTGTTAAGGGTCGCTGCCGGAACACCCCGTTATAGGATTGGCGACAGATTTTCTGCTTGCTAGCCTGGCGGATACTATACCTACATAATTATAGTGGCATAAAACCAAGGAAGAAAGGTTCTAGAGTGGCGACCACTGACTTGAAGACGCAGTATAGGTAAGCCTCCCACTAGATGGGGCGACGACATCAAAAAAGTGGCAGGCAACTGGTGGATGCAAGTGGCAAATTGTCGTTCGGTGTGGCGGTGTAAGGGGGAGGCCTATGTTCAGCAGTGGACGTCTTCAGGCTGATGATTATGATGGAAACCAAGGTTTCCAACGAAATTTTCCTTCAATGGAAGCTTGCTTAGAATTTGTGTTCTTCTTTCGGAAAACAGAACCAATTGAGGTGTTATCGCCTCAATGTGTCAATGTAAAAAATAAGTCTGTTACTACTCATTTAGACCCCTCAATGAGATACGTGCTTAAATTGAATCAGATACAAACAGTATGACCACATTGCATACAGCGAACAAGTGTATGTTGGACCACGGGTTGCCTGTAGCTTCACCGGTTTGAAAGAAACATTATTAGAGACGATAAGGTTTTTTTCAGTCCACTAAACTACCTTGGACGCGTTATTTCTACGTTCTTAAGTCAGTACCAAGTAGTCGAAATGAAATGCATGATTGATGTCTCAGGCTTATCATTGTTGTAATTATTGACTTGGTTTACCTGTGTGTTCCAGATGAACTGCGGTTGACTGGTTTCCTACCTTCATCTACTCCTTGGCTCGTCTATCAGAGTTGAACACACCTCATCATCATCATCATCACAAACAAACAACATTAAAGTTTGTTTAAGTTTACTTGCCCAAAATATATGCGAATAAATTTATTTGTTTAATTTTGATTTGACTTTTGATAAACTCCAGTAACTTCTATCAAACTAGGGGGAAAAATACTCATAATTTAAATCGCAGTCGAAATTGAAATACTGATATTTCGATTGCATTTAACAATGCTAAATCATGTGTCTAACAAGCGAGTTTGACTCTCTTCAGTCTTGTTCGTGGTCAGATTTTATGTGTTTTTTTGGATGAGGTAATTTTTGAGTAATAAGTGTTAGACTAACTAGGTATCTAGTAGTATCTTCTGTGTATATTGCTTTACTATTGTGTTTATTGCATATCTACCTTGAATATGTCTGTTATTGTGGTCATAAAGATTATTATAAGACTGCAACACTGAATGAAGCCTTGTCAGTGTAATGCGCTATATGCTTGTGGATTCTATGGTTAACTAGATAATAATTATAATCTGTGGTTCCCGGTCATTCGGGGAATGGTTTCATTCAATAGGTCGGCACTTGAATTCGGCAGATAAATTGTATTGGATGTCTTTTGTTAAATGCAGAGAATTACAAGGTTTTGAAGTGAATATCCGGAGTTTGATTGTAAAGTAGATCTGTTCTAACATAAGCAATACATTTCTTGCGGTGTTATTTCTCAATCAAACAAGTGTACAATCTCTCGATCGGCTCTGGGTGCGGGCTCGTAGAAAGCTTCACTAATTGTTACGCAAATTGTAAGGTTGATTATTTGCCAGATTAGAGTAGTCTTCGTCCGTAGTTCCGTACGAAGTACCTTACTACAAAGGAAATCTTAAATGCAATAAAGTAAAATTGAATTTTATACAGAAAAGAAAACAGACTACAAATTAATTTTCGTTTAACTGAATGACATAATTATTTATTCAGTTACTTCTACTGAAATGATTTTGATATGTGACCGCACGTACGTTTTGTACGTGAACGCTAGAATATTACGCGATCGCGATAATGTTTGATATTTCGTGACCGCGTCCGCAACCGCGCCCGCAAGTTAACATGATCGACCACTATATGAGACCAATGTGAAAGTAATCCTTCCAAATAAGAAAAATATTTCTGAATCGGTTAATAAATGACGGAGCTCTGAGATAACAAACGTTACAAAAAGATAGAAACGAATGGAGAACTTACAATTTAAAAAAAAGTAGAATTTGATACGATTATCGCGCGGTTAATGCGATAAATTGAATTGATCAAACGGTTCTGCTGTGGTACCGGTAAGTATTGCAGGTGCTGTTAATTATAGTTTTGTGTGTACATTTGTGTAATGAAAGAAACCACGTTAGAGTTTCAGGGTCTCCGAAAGTCAGACGTTGTTGATTTTGTATTTTTTGCTCAAACTTATGTTTCTTCGAGTGCATGTTAGTTAATGAGTAATATTGGTGGAATATTGGGTGTTCGTTAACGTGCACGAGTGTGAGCAATAAGTGATATAAACCCAAAAAAGTGTAATTTTGCATATTTTCGAAAACTCCACATAGTTTCAGTAAAGAATCCCCCACTTTACTGAATCGTGACTTTGACTGTGCACAAACCGTGCGAAGGCACAAGAAAAAAAACTAATTGTCAAGAGCGGTGATAACCTAGTGGGAGAACGTTCGCCTTCCAAACAGTGGGTTGCGCGTTCAAATCCCATTGCGGGCACACTCAATTCTTGCTGAAGGGAACATCTGGAGGAAACTCACTTGACATTAATTATGTAGGAGGCAAATCCTATGATCTACCAATGCACTTCGGGTCCCCGTAGTAGATTTAGCTCGTATATGTATGGTAAAACCCGTGCCCAGCAATGACAGGGGCTATACATACTTGGAACAGCCACTTTACAACAGTACGTGCGCTAAAATAACCATATACCGGTTTAAAAGTTGAAGGAATACTATTTGTCCTGTTGTCACTGACTTGGCATCACGTTTTCTCAGCCGTTGAGTATAACAAGGCTATATTTATCATTAATATCTGTTATATTCCTTATCTTTCTAACCTTACATCATTTTATTATGTACTTATGTGTATAAATGTGTATTGTTTGTATGTACGTATACTGGTTTATTATGCTCCTTCACATATAAAAATCCATTACGTTCTTTTAGTTGTTTCTATTATCTCCCTACATAATTATTATAATGTGTGTTCAATATTAGTATATTTTATATAGTTATGCCCCATATTATTTTAAATTGTCCATTATCCATCCACAGGTTGTCTGGTAGAGATCGCTTTTTAGCGATAAGACCGCCGATTGTATACCAATTATATTTAAGTTAGCTTAATTTGTTAATTGTTTGTCTAATGTGGTGTGCAATAAAGTATTTTCTATCTATCTATCTATCTAAAAGGCACTGAAACCCTGTGAAATTCACCGGCCTACAGATTTGGTAGGTTATTACTATTGAGATTGTACTATGGCAAATTGGCGCACTTATACCCACAAAATGACTCTACCTACATTCTAGTAGTATCTAGTATTGTGTCACGAGGAAGCCTATGGTACTAAATCTATCCCAATTTCATGCTTGCCTGCATCCTCCATTGGCAGTAATGCGTTGTTACAACATATTCTTATTTGTTTGAACTCGTGTGGAAGTGTATAGAGCTGGTGGAGTGTGATAAGTTTTGGTGGAAGTGTGTTTGATTTAGTTATAATTGTTTACTACGGTTGATTAGTTGTTAACTAAAATAAAAGAAAGTCTGCTGTTGGTTCTTTAAAAATGTAATTAGTGAGGAGTGTACAGCACAATAGTGGTATAAGTAGGTAATAATTATATTGTGGTAGTAGTAGCAATTTTTGAAGGTGACAACTTAATAATACAAAATACATACTAAATGTTTGTTGTTTATATAATTATAATAATCATATTGACTGCCTCCGTGGTTTTAGTTGGTTATGAAATGAGCCAAATGTAAAGCGTATAGTGCGGAGTTCAATTCCAGCACAGGACAAATCATTTTGTGAACCACAGGTATCTACCGAGACCGTCGAGACAAGAACTTACTAAGTTGAAATTAACTAACTTTAAACGGGTGTAATTCGCGCACAAACTAATATAAAAACATATAGACGTTTCGCCCGAATTACACCGACCATTGTCACGAACCTACCAACTACTTCTAATTACTTAGTTCGTTACCTAACCAGTATGTTGACGATTATTTAAATACCTACTCAATTATACTCAAATAATTGTACTTGTGTAATTGTTGTAAAATAATTATACTAAAACCATAATCAATTACTGTTTAATTTAATGTATCATACTTTATGTTTTTATTTTTCTCTTTGTTAACGAGAATTAGCAGTTTGACTTGTAAAAGTGCGAATTAATTATCTATTTACAATAAATGCTTTGACTTTGACTTTGATTTGACGAGTTGACGCTAACAACTCTATACAACTCCCACAGAAGCGCTCACGCATTGTTGACGCACGTAACTCCGCGCTACTAGCTCGATGCTGGCTCTGCTTGATGCATTGTAGTCATATCTAGATTGTCACTGTCACCTTCCTTTTCCTAGGTGTTGGAGCTGGCTACTGTGGCTGCTTTCTAATCAGCTTTGTTTTGTACTAACGAGACAGTGTGAGCTTTGTTTTTTCGGGTTCCGTAGCTACCCAAAGGTTAAAACGGGGCCCTAAGACTCCGCTGTCTGTCCGTCCGTCTGTCTGTTTGTCCGTCTGTCCGTTTGTTGCCAGGCTATATCTCATGAACCATGATAGTTAGACAGTTGAAACGTTGTAGGTATTTATGTTGCCGCTATACAACAAATAAGTACTAAAAAAAAAAAAACTACTCACATTCAACGAACGTGATTTTTTTTCTCGTTTTCATAGATAATGGTACGGAACCCTTCGTGCACGCATCCGACTCGCACTTGGCCGATTTTTCTCTGTATCTAGAGAATCAGGAACAACAAACGCCTGTGGCCACACATAATATTTGTCCTACGCAGACATCGAACCTGCAGCGTCAGGTTTTTCAGTCGGTATACTTACAATACAATGTATACTTATTATGGCTAAAGAAGAGGTGCAACCAAACCAGGCTGTAAACGTATCAACTGGTATATGTGTCATTAGATAGAAATGGAAGAATTTCAAATTGCGCTGTAACACTATAGTCACCGCGACCGCCACCGCTTCTGTCTATCCGAGCATTGAGTTCCGGATAGTACGGGATGGTTTTATTTTAGTACAGGATATAAAATATTCTATTGTAAACCAGTTATACAAATACACAAGATATTACAGAAGGCGCTTTAGCGAAAGCTAAAGTATAATGGGCGGACTTAGCGCTAAAAGCGATCACTTTCAGTCAATCTTTGGATGCAGATAGATAATGGAGAGTCAGAGGTTGGCGGTGTAAATAAATGATATTTATAAACTTAAATACACAATACTAAACATTACTATTAATATAATTATTTTGTTTCAGACTTTTTTCAAATTATAATAATTACACACCACAGCAACAATTGGTTCTATAATTAATGAACAGCTCAAACATTTGACACATCATATTCTTTTCCGGTTTGAAAATCATTAGTCATGTTACCATTCACAGTGCTTATGCAACCTCGATTTTTCAACCTGAATTTTGCATTATAATACAATGCCGCCGCCAGCCGTCCAATAGAAAGTAAATTACTCAATTGTCCCTCCACAAAACTAAATAAAAGCTACCGCTGAGGCAGCTGTAAACCCCGTTGGGTCCGGACCACAAGCGATGGTGACCGCAGAACGTTACCGGATGATGTTCCGTAGTAACAGTAACGCAACTTCAATCAAAGGATCCATGTTCCGTGTTTACCGCACGCACACCAACCCCACAAAAGAGAAAAGTGGAAGTGAATAGTGGGTGGAGCGTGCATGCCAAACGTATGACTCGTAGCTCAAAATCAACGCCTGTTTTGCCATACATAATACTGTCCTGATCTACGTCTGCCACACTATGAATTTTCTTTTTGTTTTAGAGCTCATTAAAATTAAACATAATATTATCAGTTAACACTTAAGGCAGATGTTGAAACTAACGGCAGTTGACTTATAAACCTTTATTGACAAAGTAACTTACAATATTGTTTTGACGACAGCGGTTCCGATACAGATATAAAACTAACCCACTTCTGTGTCTCTGTGTTCTGTGCATCAACCCTGAAGAAGATTTAAGTCATAATCTACCATCGGAGCCCGGTCCAGATCGATATATCAGACTCCTCAGAAACAATTTGTGTTTTTACAAGATGCTCGGAAGACGAACATTCTCGTAACTAGGCTATTGCAGCTTTATTGATGCCTAAATAGACTAATCAACTTTTTCCATCTATCGACGACTGCGGCTATTTTGCCACACAAAAGGCTTCTGCTATCACTGCTACCAATAACAACCGCAACACCGACAACCCTAGCGAATAATGTATTTGAATGTATGTGTATGTATGGGAGAGACATGGCTTGCTGAAGATTGTGTACTGTTTTTATAATGTTTCTGGTGTAAATTACAATGGGACGTGGCCAGCCCTGAGTAACGGGATAAAAGATTAGCGCTTAGGTATTGGAGATGATCTATCTAAACGCTTTGCGGGCAGAATTGTGTAAGCGGCGATTTCAAAGAATATCTCCAATCGATTTTGTCGTGGTGTTGAATTGTTGTCTGTTATCGATAAAGATCTGTGTAATTATATTGTCTATTATATATATTATAGTGTATAATAATATTCTCGTAGAATAAAAATATAAGGAAAATTGTGAAATAGAGTTTAGTGAGGCTAGTTAATGATGAGTGGTGATGCAACATATTTAGTGGTGCGAAGGCGAGAAGTTTCATTAATTATCATCTCACTAATCGATATGTTATGCATATAATGCTATTTGGTGTTTCTAAATTTACTACCTATTAAAGGAAAATGGAAGAGATCGTGCTGTGTGATAGGATTGCCTGTTATGATACTAATTATTTGTGTTTTATTCTACTTTTCGTATATATGAAATCAATAAAGATTTTATTTAGGACTAAAATAACACTTGAGATACGCTAAAATAACACTTACACAGCCGGCGGCAAAACTAAGGCATATAATTAAACGTTACAAACGCGAAATATTTTCAACATCTACTATTAAAATCGTTTACAAAATCATCTTTTATTATTTTACAACCACTTAGCAATTATTGTAACATATTTTTAACACATCACACTTATTGCTACATCGCAAAGTAATCACATTTCAGAACTTACGTAACCAAAGATCGGTGACAGGATGCAAGACAAACGCGTGGGATGCAAGACAACTGAATAGAGTGGATGACTTTAGCCTGGCATGCAAGACAGGCTACATACGAGTAGTGTGCGTGACTTGCGTGCAAGACAACAGCTTTTGGTGCAAAGCGCACCACGCAAGACATTATACAAAATATGTATAAATAATAAATCTAGTTGTATCAATTTGAGTTATTAAATTATTCAAGATGCATTGATTTTATAATCTGATTATGCAATTAATATTTATACAAATCCATCTTAATTATGTATTAATATTTTCTTCACTTTTACTTTTACCAATAAGCATTCAGTCTTCCTCAATATAAATCAAATAAATCTAGACTTATATCATAATACTCTTATTAATATTATTAAATATGAAAAAGTATATCCTGTTTGCCGCAGCAACAGACCAAAACGGGTCGACGTGATTTTTTTGCGTAGGTTTTTAAAGTTTGCAATAACATAATGGACGTGATTAAACTCGCTTTATGGTGGTGGAATAACATCACCAAGAACCTCACCTGTCTGAGGTATGCGACCCACCAATCCAGATGGGGCTCCTGTGGTGGAACATGGCCTTATCCTCTTCGTAAAAGTGAGAAGAGACGCGTGATGGTAGCAATGGAAAGATAATCGACTGAAAAGTAAAGTTCCTTTAGGATTATGACCAAACTACTATACAATATTTTTCACTGTCCATCCAAAGGTTGTCGGGAAGAAATCGCTTTAAGCAATAAGACCGCTCATTGTACTACCCTAGTTTACCTAAATAACATTTTTTTCTCTGTATTGTTTATTTGTGGTGTACAATACAGAGTTTTATATTATTTTCTATTCTACGGGTAAGTATATAACAGTTTAATAGTATAAATTATTACATAACATCATTTTTAACAACACAATAATGCACAATTTTATTCATTTCCGAAAGTGAAAGGCAGAAGTCCAAGGATTGATAATCAAAGTGTCACATAGAAGCACGTTATGGAGATTTGCAACGTCTTTTACATCACATAGGCGGTTCTATTTGGTAATCATTTCTCTGAAACAACTTTTGGCGCTTTTATGACCGTTTTGAGATAAAAACGCAAATAAATTCAGAAAGTGATGTAATTATTTTTAAGAATGTTTAATTTCAATGGCGTTAGTAGATGTCGTGATCTTTTTAAATTAGGTGATACGTTAAATTAAATTACATTTCTTGGTTATATTTTTAGTTTCTGTCCAGGCAAGGTTTTGTAAAATAAGTATTTGGTAGTTTCTGGATCAAGTATGAATGGACCATCCAGTAAGGGTCGATGTAGGCGACGTACCACGATAGATAAGATCTATAGATAGATCAAATCTAGGACGTCCTAATGAAATTCCAAGTCAAAAGTATCCATAACCGACGAGCTTGTATGAAGGAACCATGAAAGTGGAAGAATCGAATGAGTGCTGTCAGGATCGTAGTATGTGAAAAGATGCAGACTTTGCCTACCGCAATGGGAAAAAAGTGAGGCTGTACTATGTATGTATGTTATTATTTTAGGCCTTTTTCTTACTTTTTTCTTTTTTTTTTTAGCCCCACACATTAAGATTGCTCCTGTATCGTGGGTAACGCAAATAGACATATAATTTGACATGCACATCACACCCAAACCAGAAACAAATATTCGTGGATAACACAAATATTTTTTCCAGGCGGGATTAGAACCCGCGACACCAAGCGCAGCAGTCCGATTGATCAGCCACTACGCCAGACGTGCCGTCCACTTTATTGTATTTTATATTGTACTTCTTCATTTTCTGATGAGTATATAGTATAGTTAAGGCAATAGACGTTAAGTCAGTAAATAAGCTAAGTAAGAAAATCTCGTCCAAATATTATATGCCTAACTGATTTTATACATGACACAGACTCCATCATACTACGAGTGAATGGAATCGGTCACAGATTAGTCAAAGTTACCATGACGAGCGTCACAGAATTAAAACCAGTTACTACGACATGTGTTACAAATTAAATAACATAATGTATCACAGATTGAGCCCATGTTGCTGCGACTTTGTGTGGTTCGGGCAATTTAGAAAGATTGCCGATAAGGTGGCACACATTTTCTACTGTTGTTGAGTGATGAGGCTTCTTGTTACTTGTTACCGAATAAAGTTATATTATAGTTTTATTTGTAACAGAAAATATGTCGTTGAATAATTTAGTTTTTTTTTCATTGTGGTCTTCTTTGGTAGAAGCTAGTTATTTCCACGAATATGCGTAATAAAACACAAACATAATAATGTGACAATACGTGTCCTATTTAAAACTATAGCACTTCTGTGAAACTACTTGGAAATATCCACCCCTTTACTGAATTCTGACTAGATTTTAGCTAAAAATCTGCTTAGACTGTCCAAACAATGATTGATAACAAACATACGTTTAAATACTGACCCATAATACACAGTCTTTACAATAACAAAGGCAGTACATGCTAATACGGGTGAAGCCACGGAGATCAGTTAGTTGATGATACATAAAAAACCTGCCTCATTTAGACTCTGCCCCTGCCGCCGTTCTTCCTACTGCCGGCAATCAATCCCTCGGCAGAAGTATGTTTACATACTGCCCACTAACATCGCATTCACTTTCGCCGGCAGCACAAGCAGCAGTGGCAGCATGACAAGCACCGTGCTTGCATACTCGTCCTGCTCACTGCCCTGCCCACTTCCCTGGTCACTGCCGCTGGATTTAATAGAATGCAAACACGGTATTTACAAGATATGACTTAACAGATTCTCTACCAAATCATGACATTTAAGAGCGCGAGGCGCTCTGCCGGGGTAACAGAGCATGGTAGAGTCTATGTTGATTTGCTTTCTAATGCGCATGCGTTTTAGTAAAGGGTAGAGTTGTAATGTTGCAGAGAAAGCATGTGATATACCGTTGATTGGAGGCGCGATTATGACTCGTGATCAAATTATTAGTTGATACGAAGAAAGTAGAGATATTTCTTACACTTTAATTACCTAGTATATTAACAGAATACCATCCTTCTTATATAAAAAATGCGAAAGTATGTATATAGTAATAATTATGTTACGTTGTGTTTGGCTCAGTTTCCTAACGGATTACCGGATATTGGTGAAATTGGCTGCATACTTATGCATTAATATTATATGGTGTGTGTTATAATACGTTTTTATTCTTTTTTTGATGATTTTTTTGATGATCATAGGGTATTATTTAACTGTGGGTAAACCCGTAGGGCACTTTTAGTGAGCCATAAAAAGATCATAATGGAACTTCTCTACATAAATAGTTTTTAACCAAAACTATTACATAATGTTACTTTAAGGATAACCTGCAAGAACAAAAGCAGAGTTCACGTCACCTCTCATACATATCACTAAACACCATCAAACGCAGCTTCCACGTTCATTTCCCATTTTCTCCGGAGTTCAAGGAACTGCATGGTTGTTTCCTACTCCTACAGTTATATAAAAACTATAAGTTCACCGCACACCGTCTGTCGTTAATGTTAATGTGTTACATCAGCAATCCGTAGGGTGACTGCTAAAGCTAATTTTATAAACTTTGCATCAGAATTATGGCTGAATACGGAGTGATCTTATTCTACATTATACCATCCGAAAACATCGGGGCCAACCCTATAATTATTATCTCGAGAAACATCGTAATTACATGATTAGACTAGAGTTTTTTTATTTCATTTTATTTTGCAATGTCGATAACAATCACATTTTCATCTTCTTGTACATAAGTATAATGCAATAAATGAATCGCAATAAATTACCTACAATAGTTGTACGCAACTGTTGCTTAGACAACTTTTGCTTTATTATTGTATGCAACAAACTTGCATCGTCTTCACATGCCTTGAATGTACTTTATTATCAAAAAATCACAATTATTTTCCTTAAAAAATTATGAAAAATAAGATGGAAATGTACTTTTAATGCTTTCAAAATAAGTAGGTATGCTTTATTGTTTGTCCATGAACATGCATTGTACGGTTTATAAGACCATCATTATGATAGATATATTAGAAAATTACCTCTTAATTATTATGAATAGATTCACAAACAGGATACTCAAATAGAAATGTTTTTTTCTCGAAGTGCCTACCTGTAGGTTATTAGAAATATTGACACCCCAGCAATCAGGCATAATGATCGCATCTGCGTTCGCCACATTCGATTCGAGCACGAGTTGTCAGTTGCGTTTCCTCTGATGCGGCGAGTGGTCGCGCGGTCGCACGAAGTCTGACGTGCCGAAGCGATTTGACGTTTCCTTAGGCGGGAAATCGAACTGTCAAATATCATTGTAGTGCAGTGCCTCTTTTTTATATTGTTGGATGATTGTTTTGGATTTGTGGTAAGTTTAGTATGTATTATTAATGTTAATAATATATTTATTGGTTGGTATATTAATAAAACTAATGCTAACAATTTGAATAAAATACACTCAAAGAAATGCTCCGGCATTGTTGTAACAATGATTCTGCAGGAAAGTTATTTGAATACAATATTGAAGCGTGTATAAAAACCTTTGAATATTTTAAAATTCACAAAAACGTAATAGATATTACACAACTACGTGTATATAATGGATATAATAACTTTATAATTAAAAACTTTCCAATTGTATCCTGCAGTTTAGCATAGATTTACATTTTTCAACTGGTTTCAATTTGCAATTTTTGTTTAGAAAGCATAAAGGTGATTTAAACAGTGAAAAGTGAATGTTTACAATGTTTTTAGGCAATATTATACTTTAGTTCTATATATTCTTATATATATTTTTATAGTATAAAAATGCGTGAATGTAATTATCATAACAATTTGTTCAGGGTAAAAACAGCCTGACAATTTAATATTTTAGATGACATCAAATTTTACTAAAAGTATGTATAGGATTTATTCGTATCAGCTTAAAGTAGGTACAAAATACGTACACGCCATAAACGTTAGTTTGGAAAAAAATCGTTTCCAATTTTAACTGATTTTGCACTAAAATTGTTACGTAAAATAATTACAGTATAACAGTAATAATGAATGATTGACAGTTATGACAGAAACATAATATGACAAGTAAGTCGTTCGCCGATGGACAAGTTTTTACCCGTGTGCCATCCCTACTGATGACATAATAATGACTCTGTTTATGTTAATTCCCTCACTATTTCTCCTAATGCATATAAAATTATCGATGTTGTTCTAAAATTTACAGCAATTCGTTTAAATTATAGAACATTTGCCACAGGCCAGAGTATTGCGTGATTTTGACCAGGTATTGACTTGGTTAAAGGTGTTTTTAAAATATTTGACTTTTAGGTGTTACAAGTAGGTAGGTACCTACATAATTTTATGATATTTAAATATTACTGAAGTAATAAATATATTATACCGTACTGTTATGTAAGAAAAAGTCTGATGTGATAGGTATCTAATAATAACTTCCCGGTATATGCAATTGCAGTATGTTATTAGTTATTTTAAATGCAGCGAGTTGATATAAATGTCCTGAGGTTAGAGAAAGTTCATAATTATACATTTATACTGCAACTTAGGAAAAATACTAACATTTATATAATATTACACTAATGATATTGATATATTACACTATATTAAGTAACCATCGAATATATTACTATCGAGATTTTTTCTGCGACTATTTTTGAGGCTACCTTAATTATAAGGTACTTTGTTAGATGCCTAAGTCCCAGTTAGTTAGGTTTAATACGATTTAATATTAAACTCATAAATGACCTATACCAAATTTCATAAAAATCCCCTGAGCCATTAAAGAGCTATTAAAATATAATAATTTCAAACAAGTTGGTAACTTATAGTCCTACAAAGTTGGGATTAATATTTGTACCATCCAGCTCAGAGTAAAAATATGGCGCTCATCTTAGATCTCACCGGCGCAGGCGCACGCAATGAACCGGCGCGCGAGTAACGGCCACCGTTACACTCCCGCAGGCGATCTGCCGAGGCTGAGGTGAAATATGAGGGAAATGGGGCAGTTGAGCTTTGCAACATATTACTTTTGAGAACTTTAGCGCGAAGGAGTTACATTTTAATATGCTTCACTAGAATTTATTTTCGTCACTTTAATTAGTAACATACAAAAAAGTACATTGTGTTAAGAAAATGTCTTGCGAGTTAAATGTATCTGTAGAGAAGAGTAACAAGCCAAGTACGAGTCGGACTCGCGCACGAAGAGTTCCGTACCATTGTCTATAAAAATGGCAAAAGAACACCTCCTATGGGAGCCTCATTAAATTTTACTATATTTGTTGTTATAGAAGCAACAGTATTTCTGTTGCTTCTATATCATCATCTGTGAAAATTTCAACTGTCTAACTATCACGGTTCATGAGATACAGCCTGGTGACAGACGGACAGACAGACAGACAGACGGAAGGATAGCGGAGCCATAATAATAGGGTCCGTTGGGTACGAAACCCTAAAAAACGAGCTCTATCTGGAGGAGAATCACTCAGTGCCTCCTGTTTTGAACCTTAAGTGTATCGCAATATAGAATAGTATAGTATAAGGTCATGGAAGAATTTGCAGTACAATGTATACCTATATAACGCGTGAAATGAATATTCAGTAATATTTTAACCGCAATTCCTATTGCTTCTAGTCAAGGTGCCCGCGTGATTTCCATGCCGTAATATGTAGCGGAAATGATTGCCCACCGTCTTTTTTTTTACATTTACCTACTAAAGCACCGGACAGTTTCAAGAACAATGCTCGTCGGAGTTAATTTAATTTCACATATATATATGCAATAATTGAATTAGTAATTTTGACATAACTGTGATGAGTAGTTATAATTCAGTTTTTGTATGGCTGTTCTGTAATAAAGTGATGATTATTTTGATTTAACATATCATGTTTTTTTTTATAATGAAGTAGGTATAGCTAGACAGAAAAAAATATTAAGTTTGCAATTTATATATTTTTGCTATTTTGCATAGTTACGAATACATTTCCTGGTAGTTATTGTAATTTAATTAGAATATTATGTAACTTAGATATATTTTTGAGTAGGAATTAAAATAACCTATACTAGGTTAGGTATATAATTAATGATATGTAACTAAAACCAATATAGAAATTATATCAGCTATTTGGCAAAATCCATAATATAAATGGAAAGTAGTATATTTAACATAAAGTATAAAAATGGGTGTTTTCCATACAAAAGACTTCAACGCGTTCCTTTGAACGGTTGTTTGTATATATTTAGGCTGTAAAACTTTCATTATAACTATACATTGCAAAACTCTTATTAACTCTTACTCTATATACTCTTACTCTATATCTTAATAAAGCTTTTGCGTAAAGAATATAAATATAAATTTGTATTCCAATAATATCAGTTTATATCACTGAAAGCTCCACATTTTGTGCACCCATCCCCCCTCGTTACAGTAGAACAACATCTGAATAATTAATATTTAATGGTACCTACTGTTTTAAAAAACTGTTACGTAATTTATTTGTCGAAAATGATGAAAACAAACATGTTAATAACTGCATTGACATACTATCACTATTTTATGTAATAAAACGGTTATGTTAATACTGACATGGCATTTATTGTTGATCTCAAATAATTATATTTGAGGTTAGTAATACTTCTAAAAATGAATGTTTTTGCAATAAAATATTATATTGATGTCTCTAGTACGCCATTACTGTTGACCTACATCGGTGGTAATAAAACAAATGGTATGAAGTGGGTAAATGTTAAGAAAATAATAATACCCATCATGTCTGGACCAAAATAATAATTCAGTTGAACATTTATATGTATTGCACTGGCACTTTTTTGCTCTTGCTTTAACAATATATGAAGAGAGTTAACATAAAAATATAATATATTTTTACATTTATTTTTTTACTTTCAGATCTATCTTCATACACCATCAAAACATGCCAAGAAATCAGAGCAGCTGTGTGTAACAAAAAGTAGAAAGTGTCAAAATGCAACTTGTAAAGTATGTGCCAGTGAACTGATAAAAACACCATCAAAATGTGCTCAGCAAGTCTTGTGTTTGTGCTGCTTGTGAGTTTTGTGACAAAGGAGGTGTTGTGTAAGTAGATTTAGTTAATAAATATTAACATGTTAAGCCTTTGTTATAATGTACACTACAAAAAACTATAAATATCATCATAATATTATTATCTTTACTAATATTATAAAGAGGAAAACTTTGTTTGTTGGTTGTAATGAATAGGCTCCGAAACTACTGAACCGATTTGAAAAAATATTTCACTGTTGGGAAGCTATGCTATCCCCGGTACACATAGGCTACCTTTTATCCCGTAAAAATTAATAGTTCCCGCGGGATAGTAGCTAACGCGGGTGAAATCGCGTTGTGCTTCTAGTTAATAATATTCTTATTGTTCGATAAATGTTTTTTTAACCCCTAAATGTCAACAAAACAATTACGCCAAAACATGCGTACTGTTTTCCTTGTCGTTTTTTTTTGTAGTGATTGCTATGGCAATATGGCTTCTTTGTATTCTTCTTAATCAAAATAGAAATGCTTTAAATGGAAATTAAACAAAAACTTTTCCTGTGAATAATAAAGTTCATTTACCTAACTTAAACAAAATATACAACTTTAGTCTAAAATGTACATAACTTACGAGTCAAATGCAGACAAATGACCACTTTACAGTTTTATAACTACAAATAACTTCTAAATTATTTGCCCATTACCGCACATTACCAGTGTTACCGAGTAATGCACATAACCAAGTACTTTTATGACTGATGAACTGACATTTTATTACCGTTTTATTTAGGTAATTATTCATATAATTGGGATAATTACGACGGTTCAAGAGATCATAGTGCCATACCGCTTTCGCTACTTTCCCCGCGGTATATAATTTGTTTAAAACTATGATTTGTGGTTGTGATAACGCGCGGAATCGTTTGTTGTATTACATTGAATAAGATATAAAGTAAATAGGATGAGAATAGACGAAGAGTTCGTGTTTGTTTGCCTTCAGATAAGCATAAGTGAAAAAGTTGCGGTAAAAGTTTATAGTCTTTTGAAAGAGGTATTATGTTAGTTCAAAAAAGGATTGTCTAATGTCTGCGGCGGCGTTCGTATGAAACATGAATTAGCGTTTTTATTTTTTTCATTTTATAATCTGATTGTGACGTAATCACGTAAGACATTAAAATAGCATCATGTTTATGATATTTACTTTAAATACTTGCACCATTTAATTCAGTTATTTTTAGTAATTTTTAATTTTGCATTCTGGTTCGTATTTTTATTATGAAGTTTATGTATTTATTTTTTTACTGAACCTAAATGTTTTGGAATACAATAAAAAAATAAAAAAAAACATAAGGTACTTATTATTTATTTGAGTACCAAATGTCACCACTTATTTCAAGACCACTTCTTAGCATAAAAAATATATTTATTATAAAATGTGTTAAAATGTAGCCTGAAGATTGTAAATAGGTAATACACCATCTCAGAGTAAGTGCATTAAAAAAATACGTCGTCTTTCTAAAGTGAAATGCGAATAAGTGACACAAGTTAAATTATATAGAGCAAAACTGCGTGAGATGTTTATCGCCGCGTTTAAGGCCAACTCTATGTCAAACTCGCTTTACCAGAAACGAAACAAATCTGTGCCGTTGCTTATACAACTTTAAGTATACCTTTAGTAGGCTATCAATACAACTGAAAACTCAACGTAATAATATATTAATTTTTACATCTAAAATAATGTAAAACTAGCCGCACCCATTAGTTTCACCAAGTTTGACTTTTGTCCCACTAGAGCCGTAAATTTGTATGCTATAATAATTTTTGTTTCTTAATATATAGGTATAAATAACGCGTAACGTTGTTTGTCCGCGATGGACTCCTAAACTACTTAACCGATTTTAATCAAATTTGCACACCGTGTGCAGTTTGATCTAACTTGAAAGATAGGATAGCTTACATCTCAATTTATAGTCGCAATAGCAAAAACCTTAACCACAGCAACGCGTGGCCGCGTCTGCTAGTATCTTATATACTATTAGTATTAGTATTATTCCAGGACTTACAAAGATCAATGTTCATTTAGCTGTTGTGATGTGAAAATGGTCGTCAAACATACAACCATACAAACTTTTACATCTATAGTAGTAGGTAGTAGAAGGTAAGACTACAACGAGTATGGAACCATTTTAAAACTGAAATTATGTCTACCCAAATTGTTTATTTATTTATTCAATACTTTATTGCACACAAAACATATAAGTCGTACAATATGGCGGACTTAATATTTAAAGTATTTTCTACCAGTCAACCACCAATTAAAAGAAAGAGTGGTGTAGGTACGCATGCATCACAATTTGTTTATAAATTTAAGTACCTACTTATAAAAATGTTCTAAAAATATCTGTATGTGTCTGTAGTAAAAGTCGCCAATTTCCATAGCTTTTACGACGCCATTTACAAGAAAGCCTTGATAATTATGTTTCTAGCAAGACACGCAGCTTAGCTACCTGATTTTAAAAGGTACGAATGATGGTAATAGCATATTATTCATTCTGTATAATGATGCGTAGTTAGCTGTTTAAGGAGCTTGTACCACTAAGGGAGGCCACTTTGTGGCTCAACTCTTCAAAGGGCGCAATGGAGAAACATAACACGAAGAAGAATAATTCAATTATAAAGATTAATGACTGGTATTCAGAATGGGGGGATTTTTGAAAATACAATAATATGTAGGTACACGTATCTTTTAGAGAACAAAGCTTTTGGGAACAATATTGGAACTTGAAAATATAATAACAACAATAATGTTAATCAGAATGTATACGGGTCTAATTCTCACTACTATATACAAACTAATATCAAAATCTATATTTTTGACATAGTACCTCGACGTTTCGGCCGAGTTACATCGTTTCGAATACATACTCAATACAATAATAATTATTAATTCAGCCTGTCCTGCCCCACTGCTGGGAAAGGGGATCTCCACACTTTCATGAGGAGGATTAGGCCATAATCTTAGTAAGGTAAATTACTGAAAAAAAAAAGATAAATAAACTGTCATATAAAAAAAAACTATTGTTTGATATCAGAAAAACAATATCCTCCACTTGATTAACTCAAAACATGACCTCAGAACTTATTACATTTTTGTAAGATGCAACTGTTAAAGAAATATGCACAGTAAATTCGCTTAACCGTGTCAAATGCGCCTTATTGCTATCACTCATGCGATGTTTTGGTATATCAAGTAAATTTGAACTTGAGCCTTTAAAGAACAATTAATGTGTTACAATACTTTGTATGTATCAAGTTTTTGCAACCTTTATAATAACCGGGGGAAATGCGACTTGGAGTGTTGACAGATGTAATATCTACTTTGTCTGGGAAAAATGCGAACGGGGTAAAATCACGACTAAAACTCTTTTCTACAATTTCGTATTTTATGTCTAATATGGATGTGTGTATTGTGCATGTATGTTGTACAAAGTACACGCGTCACTCGTGTATGTGTTATTTAGGGCCTATCCTATGTTTTTTAAGCCTGCAAATAATATTTAATAATAATAATAATAATTCAGCCTATAAGTACTGTCCCAGTGCTGAGCAAGGACCTCCCCGCACTTTCGTGAGGAGGATTAGGCCATAATCCACAACGGGGGCCTAGTCCGGGTTGGTGGATACATGCCTCCGAAATAATTCTCGGGCATGTGGGTTTCCTCACGATGTTTTCCTTCCCCGAAAAGCGAGTGATAATTACGTAGATATTATGTTTAACACATTAGTACGTACCCGCACTGGGATTTGAACTCACCACCCTTCATTTGAAAGGCGGACGTTGGCCCACTAGGCTACCACCGCCTCTGAATAAGTACTTCATAATAATTAAAAGAAACTACACAATAACATATAACTTCAAGTAGTGTAATAGAAACCATAAAGTACCTTATAAAATAGCAGTAAAACCCGTTCCAACTACGTAACTTGAATTCACTAATGTAAATGACTTAGAAGTAACTTTTACTAAAGGTAAACATCTCGGAATTAGAATATAATGATATCTGCGCTTTTATTTACATAACAAGTAAAGCCTACTGTATGTAAATGTAAGGTACATGCACATTTACATTATATATAGAGTACCTACTATGAGTAAAGTTTACAAGTATTAGTTCTTACAAATTGGCTTAATTATTCTCGAGGTGCTTAATTATGTGCATAAATGTATTTTGTTAATATATATTTTGAAAAGTGTTTTAAGTCGCAGCCCGAGTGCCGTGAAAACAGTTTTGTATTCGCTGAAATCCATGTTGAATATAATAATCTAAATAAATGTATATTATATACATTACGCGTCACGTTGTTTGTCCGCGATGGACTCCTTAACTACTTAACCGATTTTAATCAAATTTGCACACCGTGTGCAGAGTGATCTAACTTGAAAGATAGGATAGCTTACATCTCAATTTATAGTCGCAATAATAAAAACCTTAGCCACAGCAACGCCTGATTGTGTCTGCTAGTAAAATATATGGCACGGATTTGAGTGAACGAAACTTTACGGAGCGAACATATTAATATAGCATTGGTAAATATGATACCTTACTTCTATTCCAATATAAGCAACGTTCCAGTCGTACGATATAATCCAGGGAATGCGTAGACAGGTGGCAGTTTAATAACATAGTTTTCAAGTAAGATAATTGCAACTCGAAGACGATAATAAAATAGAAAGAATTATGGTAAGCGAGAGACCTGTTTACTTATCTGCATAGTAAGCGCTACCCGACTGCCGGTTTTACCACAAAAAAATTAAACTAGAGTTGAACAGTTGTTTTTTTTCTCTATTATCTCTATTCAATATTTTCTCCATAAATCGACGTCTAACCTTCGCTTTTTCTAACTCAATAACAAATTCACAAGTAAAATAATTAGGAATGCCAGGATTGATTAACAAAATGCGAGTGATAGTTGACAATTTTGTGGAACGATATTTTAGAAACATCTGTCGTCTAGCTTTGGTTAACACTTTTGTGGTAAGACGGGTCCAAAGTGGATTTTGGCCATACATTTTTGATTTTGCGTAATTTCTCACCTGTTTCGTACTTGGAACGCTATTTGTTCCTACATTCAGCCAGTGATTGTTTGCTGAAACGTAAAATTTCAGCTAAGTATTTGCGTAAAATTTTGTCATCTTAGATAAGCAACGCTTAATGCAATCCAGTGTGCAGCGTTTTTATTTTTGTGTGAATGTCACGAAAAGTACTTAGTGCTCATGCATCGTTGTCGTGGCTCACGCTTCACGTTATTGTGCTGAACTTTTTCTATTTTTTCTTTTGTGACATTTTGGCTTGCGCGTGCTTTACCTAACTTCAAAGTTAAGCCGTAATAAAACAAAAAGTAAAACGTTACATAGAATTAACGCACTCGACAGTCTCGTCCATAAAAACTTTCTCCCGCAAAAAAGTGCACTTATAAATAAAAGTTTAGCAAGGATGTTTGGTGAAATCATACGAGCAATGTCTCACACATTTCAGCTCATTAATAAAAATGTTTGTTTCTGTTTTCTCACATTACTTCAAAATTACAATTTGAAAACTTTTGTCCAACGAAATAACAGTTTGAAGAAAAAGCGACCCAGAAATGAAATAATATAGAGATGAGAATAAACATTCATAGCTCCCTGAGGAAGTGACAATACAAACAAGTCTGGAAAGAAAACGCAGACAATGCACCCACTTGTCTCTTATACGCATTTCTTTATTGTTCCGCAGAATCTAAGTATCACGTCTCACGCTTCGGAACACATCATTTCTGCATTCGAGTCAACCTTAATCTTAAGCGGCTAGAGATGATTTCACAAAATTTTGCTCCTCATTTAACTTGGTCAAGTTTAGCCCACTTTTGCTCGGTTTGTGTAATAGCGATGACACGCCGACTTTTTTCTTAGGCTAATTAATTTGCTCGGTTAGTGAAATCCATGGGAGTAGTTTTGTGTAATTTTTCACGACTTGGTCGAATGTTTTGACACTTGGATTGGACACAGACACAAACATATAATTATGTTAACTCGTCACAGACTATTTTTAAGACTAATTTCGCTACATCTGCATATGATTTTGAACTACTGTAAACTCGCTACATTGCTATAATGCTTTTTTTCATACAGATACAAAAGTCGAACTTTAATATAATAAAATGATATTGTGTTATGTTACTTTAAAATAATTATAGTCATTAGAATATTTTAAGTCTTTTATTATGTCGTAAACGACGCCGTCAAATTAGATGTTGTGATACAGATAATGAAAGTGGCTATCAATTATATACACAAATGTGTTTTGTTGCATGTTTAATATTAATCATTAAATTATAAATATTTATATAATCACTAAAATGCTTATCCATTAAAAGAATTTCAAATTGATATTGTCAGCACTCTTAAATTTCACTTACTGCAGATTTAAGTAATGACGTCGCCTAAGTTCCATTTCATTTGACCACACATCAAAACTTTTACCCAAAACATAACTTAATTTAAACTTAATTGTCCTTTTTGTGGCGAAAGATGAAGCACACAATTTTAAAGTTACAACACACTTACCTTACAGCCGCTAACGACTAAGCCCTTTTGCAACAGATTCTGCACGCCTGTTGAAACCACATTCAATGGCAAATTAAGACGTGAAATAACAATTAATTAGGCGTTAGTACACTTCAAGTACAGGTGAAGAGATAAGTGATTTAAGATAACTTGTTAATAATATATGCTGCTATATTGCAATTTTGTTATGCAACTGACACGATATTTTCGATGGTCATAACGCAAAGATACAGCGTGTTTTGTTTTGCGTATTGTCAAAGCAATATTTTCAAGTTTATTGTCACAACATTTTTAGGGCTCCGTATTCAAAGGTTTAAACGGGGCCCTTTCATTAAGACTCCGCTGTCCGTCCGTATGTCTGTCTGTCACCAGGCGGTATCTCATGAACTGTGATAGTTAGACAGTTGACATTTTGAGAGATGATGTATTTCTGTTGCCGCTATAACAACAAATATAAAAAAAAGGATAAAATAAATATTTAAGGGAGCTCCCATACAGCAATTGTGGTTTTAATACCGTTTTTATAGATAATGGTACGGAACCCTGCGTGCGCGAGCCCGACTCGCAATAAAAAATACTAAACAGAGAATAAAAATGGCAAACACGCCTGCCATTATCATTGACCAATAATTTTGCACCTAAGTACTTATAATATAATATGGTAACAGATTATTATCATTGTTTCATGTAGATAATCAAGAATGTTATCCAACATAGAAGTGGCATACGGTCTAAATACATACCTGTTAATACAGGTGTGACCAATTTGCACTTGCTTTGCTGGCAACCTAATTACACTGTGTGCAAAATGCTTTAACCCCCCGATAATATCATATCGAGGGGAGATCAGTAGATATTTCAAATAGGGTGCATTCCTTTTTCTCCCTTTTCCACACAAGTGGGACCAAACCTGTGGGGAGAGAAAATAGCCCTCCCGAAGAAAAGAGTTGGTTGTCATCTCGACCGGCATACAATTCGCCCGCGTGGTCGAGTTGCCAACTTTTATATAAATATATTATTTTTGTAGGCAACTCGGCCGCTTTTGTATATTTGTACAGTCATAGAAACAAATGTTACAAAAAGGCCTGTGTTCCTTCACTCGAAATATAGTATTCAAAATTTATTTATTGCCAAACTGTCCGACACAAAGTAATGGATTGCATTGGCAAACCGTTTTATAACTTAGTTTTAATAAACCTTGATAAATACTGTAATTTGGATGCAGTTTTGTAAGTTGGACCCAGATTTGAGTTTAATTGGACTGGTCTATGATTAAAAGCAAAATGATTTTAGCAATATGCAAGGAGGTGGTTATAGCAATTACTTCAAGTGGTCAAATAAATGGGTTTAATTTGTTGGAGCGAATACAAGATCGAAAGATACCTACTCAGATAAAAGTAGGTAGGTAATTTATTAAAAAAAAACTATTCAAATTCTATTCAAAAAATCTATTAGGATTTAAAAAAAAGTTTTATTTAGGCATAATTATGGACCAATAATTTGGTCCATAATTTGCCTAATAACATAATTTGGTAATTTGGTCCATAAGTGATAATTTGGTAAATGCGTATAACTATGTATGAACAATGATTATAAATATTATCAGCGAGTGCTCAATTCAAAATAATTAGGAACTTTATAATATACTAGCTATAGGTACTAAAAAGAAAACTAGTAGACCAACATAGGTGGTGATGGTGCTAAAAAACTTACACTTATCATCTCACTTCCATTCTTCGTGCAAAAGAGATTAAGTTATTGCATCCAGGCGAGCCCCTCTATAAATTCATCGAGTGCACTTCCTCTCACAGCTTACACTCACAGATATAAAGTGAATAGATAACGCAAGTTGATAAATCAAAGGGGATCAGAAATTGAGGTTGATTGTTTGGGCTTACTTGTCATGAAGCTGTTCAAGTACTTGATTCAGAATACCCGAAATGTTGGTGCCATTGTTCTGTAAAGCTTAGAGGTCCTAGTTTTGTCATTTAAGTAGTAGGTACATTAAGCCACACTAGGCTGACTATTTTATTGTCCTGAAAGGATATTTGACTATCAGTATAATTAACTTCAAACATCCGTCAAAAGTAACAAAATGATCGATTCTCATCGATAAACTGCTCTCGCGATTTAACGTCCGAAAGAAATATCATACACGTTTAAGTGCCGACAATATACAATCTATCCGTATCTATTTCTCGTATGTCTGTGCTCGTAGTTACCTACTGCAGTGGATCGAACTCGGGCAGGTCGATGCCTTCAGCAAAAACGGAGGAAATATTGCAATGCGTAGAGATATGACGTGCCATAAGTACCTATTTCTAGCGTAGGGCTTGCGTGACTCGGGTTCGCCGTGTTGCAAGACTGGCATTTAAAAACTTTATAGACGACTCTATTAAGCGTGACTTTAGCAGTATCTAGTCTTTTATATCCTACTGAAGCTCTGTAGCGTTGAATTATAAAATGATTATTAATAATTAATTATTAAATATTGCATATAAGAAATATTACAAACTTTTCGTCGTCATAATCTTTCTCTAAACATTTGAAAGATTAATTCAGATACAGATAAACAAGATAAGAAGATACCTACATACTCGTACAATCTATATGGCATTTCATGAAACGGAATGTTATTATAGAAATACGAGTAGGTATTATTCCACGAAACATTCCCAGAAGAGCTTTGCATGAACTAAATAACATAGTAATTTAAATTGGATTTCGGATAAGACAAGAGATAGTACAAAAATCAGTTCATGTTACAGTCTCTACCAAGACTGGTCTCACAAATGTTTCCCATGTCTACCAAAAGCGTGCTAAAGCATGGGAACGTTCGATCCGCATCCGATTGTCTTTGAATGAAAAATCTAAGATTCCTTCTTAGAAGTGTTTCATCCGCATTCTCCTGAAATGGGCATACTAGAATGTGACAAATTGTCTTCCGCTTTCCCTGTTTTCTATTTGCTGGTGCTTTTTATTGGATGGCACAATACGTTGAGATTTTTATGATTGGGTTGAATTTTGGTGTAATAGTTGTTTTATTATTTCATATTCAGATTAATACATTGCACGTGATAGTAATATTACGCTCAATAATAAAATTAAAATAGTTAATTTTATAATACCACTTTAAACTTTTTAATTGGACATTAAACGTACATATTCTTAGCTGCAAGGAAACTCATTAACTATGTAAGAAAATTCGTCAATGTCCATTACATCACTTTTACGGCCCTTCCATACCATTTACATCGCCAGCGACATTTCTAACGATATTTATCTCTACTAGAAGCTGTGTTGCCACTTTCGTTTTTTTCTACAACTGGTTTTTTAATTATAACAGGTGTAGGTTCATCCGCTTTTCATTGAACTTCCGTGAATATTGCGTAAGTTTTGATTCCTATACTAAATGTTAAGTTATTGCTTGCAGTGGCATTTCCTTGTTGTTTGACCTGAAGCGCTAAATGTTAAAATGAGGTGGCTATTGACTTTTTATCTACACAGTCAGCAATCAAATATATTAGGTGTGTTAACATAATACTTTTAACTTTATTTATTTGAAGAAAAACATCGCGATATACCTAATGCGTGAATGATGTTTGATGTATATATAATATTCCATTAATCTGGGCTAGGCTCTTGTGGTGGATTACTCTTCCTCACGACAGTAAGGCCAGTAGGGTGAGCAGGAACCTCTATCGAGAAAGTGCTCGATACGTTAACTGTCAAATTTGTTTTAGATTTGATCATCGCCTTGCAATATCGACAAGATGCGTACGCGAACGGTTACCTTTATCGATATTTTAACGATACGAACCGATCTAATTGTCATGCTTGCCCTATTTATTGTAGGAGGATACTGATCAAATTTAAAACCAATTTGACAGTTAACGTATCGAAGACTTCCTCGATAGAGGTTCCTGCTCACTCTAACGTGTTCAGTGAGCAGCGAAAAGACGAGAATTGTATTGATAATTATTATGATATTTATTTTACAAAATACATAGTTGAAGGATACAAAGATAAAATCTATTTTTAACTTGATTCAAGATCGACAATTTTAATAAAACCAACGATCCTTCCTACGTCAATCTCGTTATCCAAAGTGAAATTAATAATGAACCTCAAAAAGTAATCGTTGCTAATAGGCTATGAACCTGCCAATCCACATGCCATAAAGTTACATAATAGCGACTTTTATAAAGCCTCTCCAATAAACGACCAACCAAATACAGACGTTAGCATGGGTACAGCAAGATCTCATCACCCAGCTGACATAACGGTCGGACCGGTCCGAAAGAAATCGAAATCATAGGTCAGGCGTCTACCGTACATTTTGTATTTAGACGAAAATTGTGATCTCGGGTACATCACAGAGCCTTCAAAGGATTGGAACCGATGTAATATAGACTTACGGTAATTATTAGTGCGACCGTTTTACTAAAGAAAGAAAGAAAGAAAGAAAGAAAAAACGTTTATTCCGACAAAAACCGCACACAACGACAAACACGTACACATTATAATACAAACAAGACAGGAGCATTAAACAACGTAGGCTAGTCAGAATTGTGTACGCAGATAGCCGGCGCGCAGTTAATGCAGAAAAGGGCCTGAGCTCAGCATAATGCTGCGGTAAAAAAAAACCGCAACGCTGATTTTCAGCTCAAGCCTTTTGGTGACGGACGGACTTTCCAGGAAGAAGTATAAGAATGTGTGATATAGTATACGAGTATAGGTATACATAATAATATACATAAAAGGTATTTGTAAAAAATAAACATATATAAGAAAATAAGAGATAGTTACACATAAATAAAAAAAAAATGTAATACACCAACTGGTAGGGTAGTAGTGGAAAAAGGCGGTAGGATACATAAACCAATACAACTTAGTACAGACTACCGGACTACTTTTTTATCAAACATTATGGACGAGAGCAAAACCGGACACACTTAGAAAAACCAAGACTTTCGCTCACTTTACTCGGTCAGCTAAAATATATAAAAATAAAAAGTACATACTTAAATGAAAATGTCCCAAGAACGGCCAGCAAGAATGTGTTTCTATGTTTTTTTTTTTTTTTTTTTTATTGCTTTAAAAATTTAATTGTTTTGCAAGGTAAGCAATAAGTTTTTAAACTTGCACCTAAAACTAAAACTACATTTAAGTTTTCGTAACGGTGGAGGAAGAGAGTTCCAGCACTTCGTGGCACAAAACCGGAAACTACCACGAAATGCAGCCGAGCCGTGTCGCGGAGTACGCAAAAGGTAAGATGACGCTCTGGTGCGATACGAGCTGTGATCTCGAGCCCACACCAGCTTAGAGTACAGATAATGCGGTTTGCGAGTCTTAACTACGCCAAACAACAAGTTTGTAAAATGGAGATCTCTTCTATATTTCATATTCAATATTTTACTTGAATTCAAAAACGGTGTTATGTGGCTACGTGGGGGGATGTCGAAACAAAAACGAGCACAAGCATTTTGAACTCTCTGGACTAGACGAGACGTTTTTGCGAGGAGGCGAGGGCCATATACAGAATCAACATAATTAAACTTAGAAAGCACAAGTGAATCCGCTAGAATTATTCGAAGGTCAGTACTAATATAATTTCTGATTTTATATAAAACCTTCAACTTATAAAAACAGTTCTTTACGATTTCTGCTATATGCCGCTCGAATCTCAGCTGCTCATCCATAATAAGACCAAGATTCCTAGCGTCAGAGACACGATCGACTTTCTCACCATTAATCATCAAGAATGGAGTAGACAGTGCTATTCTCAAAGCAATCTGTTTGGTGCCCAAGATCATAAACTTAGTCTTTTTGGCATTTAGCAGCAACGAATTGGATACAGACCACGCCTGGATCCTCCCTAGATCTTCGTTCAATTTTTTCTCTGCGGAGCGAATATCATCTGGTTTAAACGACAGATACATTTGAATATCGTCAGCATAAATATGGTACCTACAATGATGAATTTTATTAATTATGTCAGCACTATAGAGAATAAACAAAAGCGGACCCAGAATTGAGCCCTGGGGCACACCTCTATTAACCTCGCGTTCGGCAGAGCGCAAAACCTCTCCATTATCTTTATGAATCTCAACATACTGTGAACGATTACTCAAATATGAGTGAAACCAGCAGATTACGGTGGAGTCGAAACCATAAAAGCGAAGTTTGGATAATACAAGAGAAGTGTTAATTGAATCAAATGCTCTGGAAAAATCCAATAAGACCAAGATTGTGCCCATCCCTTGATCTTGGGCTGCAAGAATATTGTCGGTTACGTCTAGCAACGCTGTATTTGTCCCTCTATACTTCCGAAAACCCGATTGCATGTCCGGTAAAATATTACGCTGTTCTAGGAATTCGGTGACCTGAGAACAAACTACTTTTTCTAGCACTTTAGACAGGCAAGGCAAAAGGCTAATGGGTCGCAGATCTTTAATCTCAACAGGATTTGGGATTTTGGGTATCGGCTTCACTATTGCGGTTTTCCATAAAGTGGGAAACTTTCCGGATGTAATAGATTTATTTATTATAGCAGTGATAGTATCAAGACTCTCAGGAAGAGTAAGTAAGATCATGTCTAAAGAGATTTTGTCTATACCTAAGGCATTAGTTTTAATTTCTTTTAAATATTTTGATACTATTAATTGATTTGTAGGCTTGAGGAAAAAAGTACACGTACTGATGCTGTGATACTCAAAGTAGGTCAGATCAGATATGCTAACGTTAAAACTACCAGGAACATTAAGAAAGTGGTCATTAATTTTATCAGGATTATTGAATTGTACAGGGAGCTCCACTGATCTAGGAGGAAGAACTTTAGATTTCAAGTTTTTCCACAGTTTTTTTGAATTTTTAACGTGACAATTTATATGCTGCCTGAAGTACGCTTTTTTTTCACTAACTAATGCAGAACATACTTGCTTCTTAAGGTCTTTGTAGAAAACTTTATGGCTCTCTAACTTAGTCTTACGACATCTAGCAAGAGCTGCATCACGAAGTCGCATCATCTGCTTAACATTATAAGTTAACCACGGACTAGGTAATTCTTTAAAAATTTTTGACTGAACTGGAGCGTGCAAATCAAATAGAAGTCTAATTACATCACTAAAGTCATTCACCATATCATCAACGTCACTAGCGGAGCAGATTTTATCCCACCTAACGGACTCTAAGTCGTTAGCAAATAGATCCACACAAATGTCTTTAATAGGCCTGAATACAATAAATTTAGGAGAAATTTTAGGTTTTCTGATAACAAATTCACAAGTTACAAAAGCATGACCAATCAGTGATCCCACCATGTCCACATTAACATGACGCGCTCGAACATTGGAACAAATAACGTCAATCAATGTTTGACTGACGTCAGTGAAGTGAGTTGGTTTATTAACCAGTTGATTTAAGCTCAAACAGGTTAGAAATTCATTAAATATCTTAGTTTTTCTGTCATCTTTATTAAACAAATTTATATTAAAATCTCCCAATAGAATTAAACTGTCACCAAACGAAAAAGATGCCACTGAGTCCATAATGGCTTCAAGGAAAATATCAATATCCAACCATGGAGGTCGATAAGCTGTTCCTACAATCAATTTAGTACTATTAATATTCAATTTTAGCCACATTTGCTCAACACTAGGATGTACAGGATGCACACAAGATCTCGCATTTAAACCCCTCTTCAAGTAAAACCCTACACCTCCGCCACGGCCACCACGCACGCCGATCGGGCGCGGCGAGTGCCGGAAGCGGTAGTTAGGCACAACGGGGGCTCGACCTTCTTGTCCCTGTCGAACCCAGGTTTCATTAATTGCCATGACATCGACTGAGTATCTCCCCATTGCCATAATGAAGTTATCATGATCGGTACCTAAAGAACCAGCATTGTAAAGGCCAACTTTCAAGAATTTCGTGTTACCCATTATCAAAAATAATAAATGCGTAATAGAGAAAAAAGTTGCTTTGTAAGTAGAAAAATAACTCGGTCCTCGTCTGTGGGGTGCAAGGGCGGGGGGTGTGATGTCTTTACTGAACTATTACTGAAAACTTATTACTATTCAATTATTACTGCAAAGTAAAGATATTCTTATAAAACAGTGTATTATGATAAACTTTTTTAAATTGGATATATGAAACGTAACTCTTTGACGTTTCTATAGCTGTTTCTTATAATTTGAACAAAAGCTAAAACAACATACATTAAGGAAAAGGAAAGAAAAAAACAGGATGAAATCTAACAAGCTTCAAAGCCAGCTATTACGCCGCGTATTGCTGCAAAGCTACCGATTCAATAACGACAGTCCATAGTCATCACACTTCCAGATGTAATTATAAAGATTACTGTTATCGTAATGACGTGTAACTTGTAGCGAGTGTACAAGTCCGAGCAGTAGAAATCGAAATCGACGTAGGTCAGGCAACGACCGGCAGACTGGACTGACGACCTTGGTGAGACTTGCAAAAATAAACTTTATTGAGATTCAAAAGTGCCTAGTGGATATTGGCATACCAAGTGATTTCAAGTGATGCTCTGTTTCATTCAGAGATGGAAAAGTAAACTTTGCGATTAGAAATCTTAATAACTTTATACAAAGCACTAAAGGTTTCAATAGATATAAGAGTGCAATATTGAAATGCTTTGGAAATGATAGTTTGAAAATTTTATTTATATCCATAACGCATTCGTTTGGATCAAAAGTCAACTCAATTCAAATCAATATCATTACGTACTTACTTTTGCATAGATGCAAATCGCGGTGGTTTCTATTATTTCAAAAGTACATTTAGAAATAGATAAAACTCAATCTTCAAAAGCTATAATGATTTATTGTCGGTCAATTACCTAAGAGCAATAAAATGTTAGTCCGATGCGTGACCGAGTCAACGTACGGTACACAAAAATGTAGGGTATTTTCTGTAACGGTTAGATGAAACATCTTAAAATCACATCAAATATATCACATATTGCCACGTTTAGTGCTAAAATATACTGCAACTGAGGAAGTTGTGCAATCTCATTTAAAAGTGATGATCTTTGAAATGTCAAACAGTTAATTGATATACAGTGTGATAACCTGTTTGTGAAATCTATACCTAAATGCAATAATATATAAGCCGTGAGAATTTATCATCATTGTATAATTATATTAATTAATAAAACTTACTGACGTCACACACGACACACATTGGACTAATTTGAAATCAGTGAACACTGAAAAACTAAGAAGCCTACAATGAGAAGCTTTCAAAGAATATTCATCCCTTTAGATATAATGGTAGAATTCAATTCATTAGCAATTTATTTAAAGGTCTTCTAAATATATTTAATATATTATATTACATTTTTCGCGAATTTAAGTTACAATACCTCTTTAGGTAATCTGATCATAATATTGTTTCTCATGTAATAATAATAATAATAATAATTCAGCCTGTAACTGTCCCACTGCTGGGCAAAGGCCTCCCCTCACTATCGTAAGGAGGGTTAGGCCATAATCCACCACGGGGGCCTAGTCCGGGTTGGTGGATAACATGCCTCCGAAATAATTCTCGGGCATGTTGGTTTCCTCACGATGTTTCTCATGTACAATAGTTTTTTTTTCTCACTCGCTAATTTGATCATAGTACAATCATTAACCAAACTATTTTAGCTCTCAATCATTCAATCTTCAAACAGTGGTTTCTAATAAAAAAACGCATCTAAAATAATTACTATAATTATGATTGAAACAAAATCGGTTACATAAACCGAGTTGATCCCTCAACTCGATTCATTTGGATGCGCTCGCTTTCCATCCACGCTTTCTTCGGAAATCGATATTATCTTAGAAAAGTAGTATTAGCATTTGTTTACGTAATTATTACGTAATTTATTATTTATTAAAGCTGTCACATATATTTGGAGATAATTGAATGGAAGGAAAGTGCCGAGAAGATTGTAGGTGCGTTTTTATCGGCGTAAAGCTGGCTTTATTGATATTTTACTATTTGAGTGGTGTATAATTTACTTTCTACACTTACGTCGTGAAAAGTATTCAACCCATTGGTAAATAAGTAGGTATACTTATAACTAGGCGAAAATACTAAAATACTGAATTGTAATTTTTTTTTCTCACTTTTCGATCTCCATCAAACAGTAACAATTTATTGGATTTGATTCCAATAAATTGTTACATTGTAGAGTTTTCAACTTCACAAATGAAATCCCTCTATCATAAAGTAGAGAAAAGATGCCCTCGAGCGTAAGAAAGCGCACTCACTCCGTTAGATCGACCCTAGTTACGTACCCTTTAGTTTGCATGATTATAGAGATACGGGGAAGAAGTGGTATAAAATAAAACTTAGTATAAAATTTGTAGAGCAAGCCTTATCCGTCACCACGCCAATAGGTAACTGTAACTCTAGTATTATCTTGACTATGCTTGATTGGACCACTGTTCAGTGTTCATCTGACGATAACTCCATAAACTTTGTAGAGCCACCCAGAACTTTGCATTGCAAAATCTGCGACTATTACGCTCTAATGTCTGGCTTCTGAGCCGCAGCTAACTTTGACCACCTGATGAGTCTATCGTTGTTTCTATCTGGCACTAAACAAATTACAAAGACAGCAATACACTTAAAACTAGGTCAAAGTTAACTAAGGATTCAGAAACCGGGCATAAAAGTTTCGCGACGTGCGATTCGTAGACGACACCAACTCATCAACCATCGCTTTGAGTCAATTCTCAAGTACGCTTCCATCTTGTTAAACCTTGGCAAAATATCTCATCTCCATTAATCCGTAATGCTCTATTACTGGGCCGGTATTGTTGGCCGGACGAGCTAGCTATCAAGATATTCAACTTATCTCTAATCACGGCTCCTTCCTTTATATTATTCTAACTCGTTGCGATACTAAATGATTGATTAGGTGCATTGTCTTAAGTTTAGATTTAGATCTCCATTAGATGAGCTATTAAGACAGGATGTGGGGTAATAAAGATATTAACTGTTATTTTTATGTGTTACAAATTCGTTTGTTTATTGCTGTGATTTTGTATGGAGGCGTGAAAGAAATCAATCGATAAGATAGTTTCTACTAAGTACATAAACCATACTAAACATTTGAACAACGAAATAATGTAAGGGCCTTTATTATAAAAGCAGCCCCAATAACCCAATAACAGCCCCAATAACTCCAATAACATTAAATATAATTATACTAACATAAGTTAGTATTATTATTAACCTAACCCCAAAGGTTTTTTAGCCGACTACCGTTAGGTAGAAGGCTGTAATTGCTCCATTGATTTGCAATGCTAATTCAATTATTTTGGTTATTCGTCCCAGTTATGATTACTTAGAATAAGAACTGAATCGTACAAATTGAGAAAAACATTGCGTTGTTACACTACTGCAAATTATACTTATGAAATTTCCGCACTAATCTTTATCTGTATCTGATTCTGAATATCTGATTCAAAATTATACGAGTCCTATCAGATTTGCCATTCTTCCAATATTTTTGAATAAAGTAACGAATATTATACATTACCAAATAATAGTAAAGAGTGAACATAGCATGTGTCTATTTTGAACTTAAAAAATTGAATCAGATTACGCCGTGTTACAAAATATTGAATTTCCTACCATGCAATGAACGCCAATGAGCCGTGTTTCGTACAGCCCCTCACAATGAAGTTCTTCATTGTATACTATTCTGTAGGAGGGTAGCGCGGAGTGACAAACAGCCGGTTCAATGCACACTGATTTATTTCCACGTAGCAACCCACTTACTCGGCGGCGCAGCCACCACTATGCGTTCCTACGTAACTATGTCTATGTACATATACAACATCTTTCCCCCTTAAAAAAACTTCTTATAGTCTATTTTACGCCTATTTCTACGAGTGTGTACGGGTAACGGCGAGTGAGGGTCACCAGACGTAGACTGCTGTGGAGTTCTGAATTCCGGACTGCCTTCTGACATAGCCTCTGGTGAGCGATGAGGTGACTGGTCGTCAATGTGATTTTCCTCGTCCGAATCGGGGCACGCCTGGTCACTCTGATCCAACGCTGGAGTGGTGTTCACGTCATGTTCCTCGGCGCTGGCTCTGGGCTGGCTGGATGTCTCGCCTGACACCATCGAGTACGGTGTACTCGTAGTAGAACTCGCCTCCTCCTGTGGCATTGTTACCTCCCACGACCTTCCGTGATTTGCATTTTCAATAACCAATTTTGTGTTATTTGCGTATATTTGATTTTTGTGTCTTACAATTATTATGTTGCTATGTAACAGCTTTATTTTATACATTACTTTCCCTTTTTTTTCTATTATTACTCCCTTAATCCAGTTATATTTGTTTTTGTTAACATATTTCTTCACCAAAACATTTTCGCCGTTCTTGAATTCTACATATTGTTTGCCGCCATAATTTTTAACCTGTAAGCACTGTTTGCGGTCGACAAGCTTAGATAACTCCGTTGATAAGGGAGGATTGGTGGTAGTGAGCAAGTCTAACCTTGAACTCAGTTTGTGACCGAACACTAATTGAGCTGGAGAAGTCTCTGTCGTAGTGTTGTTGAAATTTCGGTAGTCAAACAAAAACTTCGACAGTCGGTTTTGAATATCATCTACTTTACAACCTGATAAAAGAAATGATTTGATACCTCTTTTGACAATTTTAACAAACGATTCTGCCTGACCATTGCTCATTGGATGGTATACAGGTGATAATAAATGCGATATACCGTTTAATTGACAAAAGTTTTCGAATTCTTGTGATGTGAAAGAGGTCGCGTTGTCAGTCACTATAAATTTTACTATTCCAAACCTGGACATAAAGTCACATAATTTCATAATGACGGCCTTCGTTGTTATATTATTGTTCATAATGTAGCATTCAACCCATTTTGAATACGCGTCTACTATCACAAGGAACATTTTGTTACATAACGGACCTAAAAGGTCAAGATGTACCCTATGAAATGCCGCAGGGGGGTGCGGCCATGGTGCAAGCTGAGCGCGGGGCGGCGACGGCCGTAACTGGGCGCAAATATGACACGCTCCCGCTAACCTTTCTAATGCTGCATCTATACCTGGAAACCAGAAACGAGCTCGGGCTTCCGCCTTCATTTTGACTATGCCAAAATGCGAAGTATGCAGTTCATTTATAATTTTCTCTTGTAACTTCAACGGAATGATCACCTTATGGCCTCTTAGTAAAATGCCATTTTCAATTGATATTTGCAACTGACACAAAAAATATGGTTTAATTTTTGGGTCTGACATTTTACGTGGCCACCCATTTATGACACATTTAACCACTTCCTTTAAAACAGAATCTTTTGCAGTTTCGTTTTTCAATTCTTGCGTAGTGACGGGCAGGCATCCTTCGACAGCAAAATTAACGTAGGCAGCTACCTCGTCCCGCTCATCGCTATCAGAACGACCCTCGCCGCCCCCGCCTGCATTTATAACCGGTATTGCGCGCGATAAGAAATCAGCTGTGTTGGAAGCGCTACTGATATATTCTATCGTGTAGTTGTAGGCACTTAGAAATATTGCATAACGCTGTAATCGGTTTGCCGATACTTCTGGAATACCACGATTTTTACCGAAAATTGCTGTCAATGGTTTATGATCTGTGCGTAATACAAAAGGTTCTGACCTCCCATACAGGTATTGATGGAACTTCCTAACTCCATATATAATAGCCGTGGCTTCCTTCTGTATCTGAGAATACCTTTTCTCTGCCGGAATAAGTGAACGCGATGCGTACGACACGGGCTGCTCGATACCATCGCTACCTATTTGCGATAAAATTGCGCCCAAGCCGACGGGCGACGCATCGACAGTTAAAATAAGTTTAGCACTATTATCAAAATGCGCAAGAGTGTTATCGGACGCTAAGCGGGTTTTTACTGTGTTAAATGCATAGTCTTGCTCGGATGTCCAGTGCCACTTTACCCCCTTATGAAGCAGTGCATGTAAGGGATCCAATATTTGCGCCACGTTCGGTATAAAAGTTCTGTAGTAGTTTAAGAGGCCTAAAAATGACTGCAACTCACTGACGTTTTTAGGTACTGGCGCTCCTACAATTGCTTCGACTTTTTGTGGATTTTTTCTTATGCCGTTTTTGTCGATTATGAATCCAAGATAAGAAACCTCGTTTTGAAAGAATGAGCATTTGTCTTTGCGTAGTGTTAACCCAGCATCTTGTAATCGGCGCAATACTTCCTTTAACCTATTCCCATGCTGGGTCAAATCCCCTGTAATTAAAATGTCATCCTGGAAACTTAGGACTCCTTCCATATTACCGACCAGCGACTCGATAACGCGTTGAAAAATAGCCGGTGCGCTTGATAAACCGAAGATAAGTCTCGTATAATTAAATAGGCCACGCGGTGTGTTTATACATGTGATGCATTGGGAGCTTTCATGAATACATAATTGGTTGTAGGCCATGGATAAATCGAGCTTACTAAATACTACTCCCCCGTGTAATTTGGAAAACAACTCCTGTGCAGTCGGCAACGGGTATTTTTCCACAAGGAGTTGCTTATTGATCGATACCGAATAATCGGCACAAATACGGACACTTCCATCGCGTTTCAAAACAGGCACTATAGGCGAAGCATACTCTGAATAAGTGACAGGCTTAAGAATACCTAGTGATACTAATCTATCGAGTTCAGCATCTACTTTTTCTCTTAAGGCAAAAGGCACCGGTCGCGATTTAAAAAAAGCTGGCTTGGCGTCAGATTTAAGTGGTAATTTGATTTCAAACTTATTAAAGCAACCTAAATTGTCTGAGAAAACTTTAGGGAATAACTTGGTGAGATCGTCGTGAATACTGTGTACATGCGACTCAGGGCGGTCAAGTGTGGACACGAGGCGTAGATTAAACGCTCGCATAAAGTCTCTTCCTAGCAACGGAGGGCCGCCATTACGAATTACATACACAGGTAGCTTCACAGAATGATTCAAATACTCAACATTTAGCGTCATAAGACCAACTATATCCATTTTGGTACTGGTATATGTAAATAATTTTTTGGTCGGTGGTGACAGCGGCACCTCACTAAAGTTTGATCTATACATTTTTTCTGAAATTACTGAAACAGGAGAACCACTATCGATTTCACACGAAATGTGTTGACCTTCCAAGCTCACTGTGTCATTCATCGGTACCTCATTTAAGCAGTTAATATTTAAGAGTAACTCACCGTCATCTCCCTCATCATCAGAATTACCTTGCTCAACATAATTCACCTTTTTATTCGGGCACATTTTACGCAGATGACCTTTACGATTACAAATCTTGCACTTGTAATTTGAAAAGCGACACTCGGCCGTTCGATGGCCTTTATAACCGCACACCGAACACTTTTCATCGCTTCCCTGTGATCTTCGTTGGTTGATCTTGAACACGGCATCCTGGGCGGCGTCAACGAGCCCTGGCGCCGGTGCAGCGGCAGCACCCGCGCGCGCGCACCGCACGCTTTCCGCCAGGTCCACAGCTTTGCCTAGCGTCAGGTCCTTGATGTCTTGAGCGAAAAGTTTATCTCGCTCATTCCCCGGTAACATTCCCATGACGAACTTATCTAATAGCGAATCTTGTAGGTTCTTGAACGCACAATGAGCGGCGAGCCCGCGCAGACGAGCGGCCCACTGCGAATGCGTTTCGCCGGTTTGCTGCACCGCCGTATAAAATTTATACCTCTCCGCAAACCCGCAGCGCTTTGTCGTGAAATGTTCGTCTAGAATGGTCAGAATACTATCATAATTCCTAGTATCCAAGTCCTCCGGTAGGGCGAGATTACACGCTAGCTGGTACGTGTTCTCTGTGAGTGCGCTCAACAATACGGCTTTCCTCTTCACTCCCGCTTTGTCCGTCGCGTCGTCAATGTTGTTGGCTATGAACCACTGAGACAAGCGACTCCTGTAGATTTTCCAATCTTGAGTATGGTGATCAAAATTGGTAATTGTTCCCAAAGACGAAGTAGCACCGAACATTTTTCAAAATGTGGGTAATCGTTGGACTCGTCGCCAATATTCTGTAGGAGGGTAGCGCGGAGTGACAAACAGCCGGTTCAATGCACACTGATTTATTTCCACGTAGCAACCCACTTACTCGGCGGCGCAGCCACCACTATGCGTTCCTACGTAACTATGTCTATGTACATATACAACATATACCAACTAATGTATGGGCAAAAACTTCCCACCCGGTGCTCAATGAACAAGATCAACGCTCTTATTATCATGTAATAAGCACTTAACTACACGAACCTGTTATTTTAACCTATAAACTTTGAACAATGGATGAAGGAAGCTTTTAGAGGTAATGGGAATCTGAAGTATCAGCAGACACTGAATGTTAACTTCAAGATAAAGAGATTGATGTAGAGAGATAGATAGCTATGAGATGCATATAACATAGAAAATACATAACTTACATAATTAGTGTGGTCATAATCCCAGATTATATTTAGGTATACTGAAATATGTGGGACCACCAAAGTGATGAAATACTACTGCGATAAACGTTTCTTTCAAGTTTCAAGTAAATAATTAATCAGACGCGGCGAATAGTAATACTTCCTTCGTTACAATTATTGTCATACTAGCTGCGCACTGCGATGTAACCCGCTGATTTCAGAATAAAAAGTAACCTATGTATTAGCTACCTCCATACTAGGGATGTTACGAATATTCGCATTCGCATTCACATATGCGAATGATTCGCATCATTTTAAACATTCGCATTCGCATCAAGCGATGCGAATGTATTGCGAATGTGAATGTGTACAAGTCGTGTCGTGTCTGGCCCGGCGGCCGCGCGAAAGGGCGTCTGGGCGATTCTGTGGAGTCATTGTGAAAATCTTTGAATCTTTGTGAAAAAAGTTATTCCACAATTGGTTGCACTACCTCGGGATTGCGAACCCATTTGAAAAACGTTCATTCTAAAGTATACGAAATATGCCTCAATATAATATGTCTTTTGAACTTTGATTATTAGATATAATTACTGTATAAGTATGACAGTTTTCTAATTTTGTTTAATATTCCTATTTTTTGTAATAAAAATAGTGACTTAAGTTGACTAAAGACTTTTTCTTAAGTCATTCCGTAACATTCGCGTTCGCAATCGCATTCGCACATTCGCATCCTGAATATTCGCATTTGCATTCGCATTCGCGAATATGTAAAATATGGCATTCGTAACATCCCTACTCCATACCAAATTTCATTAAAATTGGTCCACCCGTTTCAGCGCGAAGTAGTAACAAACATACACACAAAATTTCGCCTTATAATATTAGTAGAAAGACGCAAATAGTAGACTACTATGTATTGAGAGCAGCTTTTAGTCATAAAGTAAAATCGACATAGATTACGTATTTATGTAAATTGGTTAGCATAACCAAATATCGAATAAAGTTACCTGTTACTTAATACCTTTTGTGTTATGTATTGTTCTTGAATAACAGGCGTTAGATTCTTACAGAATACCGTAGTGTTTGAGGTCTATGGTAAATAACCTTGAGAGGGTGCTCAATCAGATCGAGTTTCCCATGGCTCAGTAGATAGGTATCGCTTGGTGTTGGTATAACGTATAATGTTTCGATCCCTGGATAGATTGTGATAGGTAATAACTTGGCTTTAGCAGCGGGAAAAACTGTAAATATAGTTTTAGTCGATAGATCATCTAAGTTGATTCAGTTGATCGTTTTTCTATTATCATAACGTGTTGATATGTCAACTAGGCTGATTGTTATATCATGAAAATAACGATTTTGCATTTTCTAATGAACATTCTTTGGGAAAAGAAAAAAAGAGTACACTAGAGGAAGAGGAGTAAAAAAAGAGTTGTTTATCACCGAGAGTTGTTTCAACTTTGAACTATGGAATTTACCTCCGAACTATTTTTCACCGAAAATCTTGCGCATTCTCTCTTCCGAACAACGGTTCATCGAAAAAATAGTTCACCTGTGTCTTTTCGGCGAAAATGTTCTTCTAGTATTTGAGTGGTGGTTATAAAAGACGAAATAGCTACCACTACCGTTCAGGATATATTTCATGACCGTTTATTTGGCGGAACTCAACTGTATTTTAACTTCATTGTTTATGAACAAAACCGTTCCGTTTTCTATTGTTTCTTAATTAAACAAGGAGTCCTAACCGTTATACTACATGGTTATATTTTTGTCTAACAAGCTATCTTTCAACTCTAACAAGTTATTAATTAACTTATCTTCACAATCTGAACAAACTTCTATACATTCTTCAATTCTTAGTTGTTTCCTTACGTACACTGTACAGTCAGTGACAAAATCGCAGAAAAGTTTTATCTTTTAAAGGCACGCTGCAATATTGCAAAATAATATTGCAGCGTTATTCCGATATTATGTCCAGGCTCAATTCTGCGTTTTTATTTTCCGTTATAACCTAGCTATTATGTACTCATTATTGTTGGCATTTTCGAATTGGGGTACTATGTAGTGCTCTCCTAAATAAGTCAGGTGTATGTTAAGATCGCAGCGTCACAAGTCTATCTAGCCGATATATTACATAATCACAGCTAGACATTATTTACTAAAAATTACTGAAATCACAACCCACCGATATTATTGCCCAATAATAAAGCACCAGTGTACACTTTTATTTACTATTTCTACGTGAAATTGTAATATTTAGCGAGCGTTAACCATAGGTGGAATTTAGGACGTGTAAGCACTTTTGCGGCTGACTGTGCGACTAACTTGAAGCCCGCTAGGGTAGCATGTAGATATGTAGTAGTAGTGCACACGAATGTAGTTCTTACGGTATTTTATCTTAGATCGGCGCCGGTGATGTCTTGAGAACCTCATGAGATGTAGTCACGTGAAATTGCGACTTGGTAACATGGGTCGTTTTGTTGTGGGCTCGCAATGATTCCGAGCAACTTTACCTAAATGATGTAAAGTTATTATTCTATTATTGCTTACCTATTGTAAGCAATAATACCGCACTTTTACAATTATAAAATCATAAAATATACCACCACCAGTGATTCGGAATTACATACGGATGTAATTCCGAATCACTGGTAACTAACGGTAGTTAGAGAGGATAGTAGGAAAACTATTCTTTATAAAATTAATCAACAATGTGGGTATGACATAATATTTAAATTTTCCATCAACTATGGTCAAAATAAAACATAATGTTGAGTTGGAATTAATTGAACTAGAACAGATAAACAAACTTAAGCAGTCAACTAAAGTAGGTAACCTAATATTAGAATTTTTCCTGAAATAAAAATTACTTATTATGTACCTAACTTATTTGAAACCTACAAATTGAGATAGGCGGAGCTTCCGTTTTGACTTTTAGGCGCTATATTGACTCCCCACACCTAGTTGTTCAAGCGTTTTAGTTCGGGTATCTCCGTCGGGCGCCACCATCGGCTACGTCGAGCGAGTCGCTCGGACGGGTTCCTCAGTAAGTCTCAATCACCATGCAGCCCTTACTTAGGTTTCAAATAAGTTAGGTACATAATAAGTAATTTTTATTTCAGGAAAAATTCTAATATTATGTAGCCTGTAACTTATTTGAAACCTACAAATTGAGACCTGTCTATTATCGCATGGTGGCGTTAACTAGGTGTAAAAAACATAAAGCCAACTGTGACTTCAAGAAATAATTTATTTCCAACAAAGGTAAGTAACATAAAGTGTAAGTACTATTATACCTCTAACCAAACTTATAATAATAATGTAGGTAAGTAGGTTACATTTTAATCAAAATCATGTTTGTTTACAGAGACTCATTATAAAGGTGTAAAATTATTAGCCAGACACGGTGTGTTTGGCAAGATACCTTGATCTACCGGACGTTTGTAAAACCGTATAAGTGTGTTGGAAGATGTCCAGTTTCCACGAGACAAAATGTCTTCCAATGGCATATCATTCACCCAATTTAACGATGCAACCGCTGCCCGTATTGAACCAGGTGAGTCTTGAATTCCTGCGTCTACTAGAACTGTTTTAATCCAGCCAGCGATGATTGTTCGACTTGCAGGCTTGGCCTTTCCTCTTGTTGAAACAAAAAGATAATTTATTTGATCACTTTCCAGTCGTCTTTGTTGAGAGATTTCTATCAGTTTTTTAATCCAAAACACAGGGTCAATCTTCCAATTATCTCCGGGTAAAAGTAACCATCCAGATTGTCTGTGATTAATTGTGTCGGTTTTTGACCCAAAAAGTGGCCAAAAAGTTATAGAACCATCTTTAATAATACATTTATCTTCATTTACAGACAACAACGTGAGGTCGTGGACACGTCTTCCTGAAGCTAGAAGGAGCAACGTGGCACACCGACGAGCAACATCAAACATACTGTCAAGATTGGGTTCTGACTGACGCAACCACTCCACCACTACCTCCGGATTCCATACCGGTGGCCTTATTTTATCTTTTGCTGCAGATTTATTTGCTATACCTCGCAATGCCTGTCGTACCAATATATGAGAACTTAGTTTTACCTCGGATTCTGGCTGACAAAACGATGATATAACAGATTTATGTACCAATATTGTTTTATAGCTTAAGTTTTCTACTGTATGCAAATGAATAAGATATTTAGCGAGGCCGTGGCCTCCTGGAGTTTTGTTATTTACCCCAGATACCTTACACCATTTCAGCCAGCGGGTCCAGGCAGGTTTATATGTTTTTAATGTGCTAGGTCTCCAGCTAGACTCAATGATATTTATTTCCGAAGGTGTCCAGTCACCTAAAAGATCATCCCACCCCGACATTTCCATGCCTCTAATACCAGCTTGCTTACTTGCGCAGGTGGTAGATTCGTTCTGGTGTCTATCAATACTGATTCTAGATTCAAGATTGTGAACGGAGGGGCTATTGCTCTTTTCTTTAGGTCTGTCCGCCAAAACACGTTCTTCCATCTCGGACAAATCACTATGTATGTTCCCTTGGCCTCGTTCAGATATGATATGACTTTGTGCATCAGACATGGTGGTGGGAAGATCCATGCTAGTTCGTGATCCCAAACTAGGCTGAAAACATCGTGGGAGATAGCTTGTCGATCTTTCAAGTCTAGAGTTACGTATCTTGCAACAACGTGGGCTCTTCTGGATGCCATCAGGTCCACCTGAGGGGTCCCCCACTTTTTGAAGATCAGCTGACAAGCCTGAGGCAACAGGTGCCATTCTGCTAGGGCCTTGTATCTGGAGAGACTGTCGGCTGTACCATTGAGAGTGCCCGGAAGGTAGCTGGTTATTAGATTGATGTTGTATTGCTCCAAGATATGGTAAATCAACCTTGTCAATCGCATCAAACCGATGGATTTCGTGCCTCCTTGTCTGCGTAGAAATGCTAAGGCGGTTCGGTTGTCGCTCTGAACCAGAACGGTTCTGTTTCTGCCGTTGATGGCTACATCTTTGAGGGACAGTACCTTGTAAACAGCCAGTAATTCTTTCAGGTTCGAATGACATTGACGCTCTTCTGGCAACCAGGGGCCTTGAACGTGAATGCCGTTGACGTGCGCTCCCCAGCCGCTCCCTGACGCGTCTGTGATTATATGGTACGAGACTGGGGCTGACCAAACTTCGCTTGTTGCCTGGGTGTTCTGCAGCCACCAACCGATGTCCTCTTTGGCCGCAGAGCTCAGTGGGATCGCCACCTCCGTTTTCAGGGCCTGGTTTAGGCATGACTGCAGATTTCGGTACCTCAGCATACCGTGGTTTATCACAAAACTTGAAAACTGTAGGGTTCCCATAATCTTTTGTAGGTCCAATAGAGTCAGAGACTTTTGCCCTTGAGCACGACGGAGTAGGTTTTTTAGAGAGGTTACCTTCTTTGCTGGAAGACTTTTTCGGTTTAGTCGGGTGTTCCAGATAATTCCGAGAAATTCTATTTCCTGAACGGGTACGCTGGACGACTTTTTCTTGTTTATTACCCATCCGAGCTTGGTCATAAGGTCGATGGCCTGTTTCATTTGCTGTTGAAGAACTTGAGGACAATGATTCGCCAGGAGGAAGTCGTCCAAGTACACTATTACCCTTATTCCTTTTTCTCTTAGCTTCTGCGCTATCCAATTGGACAAAGTTGCAAACGTCCTTGGCGCGCTCGCAAGACCGAAAGCTAGACAGGTCATTTGGTAAGTTGTACCGTCGAAAATGAACCTTAGAAATCGACGGTGCGATTTCGCTATCGGCACATGGAAATAGGCTTGGTGTAGGTCGATTTTCATCATAAAGTCTTTGATTCGCAGGAAATGAGGTACTTTCTGCATATTTATGAGCCGAAACTTCTTTGGTTGGAGGTAGAAGTTTAAGGCTTTCAGGTTTAGAACCGGTCGTTGCGACCCATCTGGTTTTTTTACAGGGAACATGGTTGAGAGAAAACCAGGGTTCCGAGGAGCTATTTCGATCACTGAATCTGCCAACATTTGCCGAACCTCTTCGCTTAGCTCTGGCGACGACAGCATTCTGTTTTGATTTTTGTAAGCAAGTCGTAAAGGTGGCTTCTCTAGAAATGGTATTCGATAACCTTGTATAATTCTCATGATATGGACTGGAGCTCCCATTGATTGCCAGGTATGATGGTAATGGCGCAGTTGACCGGCTTTGAAAATCACGGTATAGTCATTGTCTTCGCTGATTATCTCTGTAACTGTCTCTTTGTCTCTGGTTAGACTTATTTTTCGCACTGGAATACGCTCGTTTTCCTGCAAGAGACTTTCCTTTTCCAGAAGCGGTAGCTTGCTGGTTTCGGTTAGGCTGGTTATACCCTCGAAATGACACCGCGGGGTCGGTTGACCGCCTTGGTGCGGTCTGGTTACGTTCGGTAGGCACGTACGACCGGTTGTGTGAGACCTGGCTACCCTCGGCAGGTAGGAACGGTCTACGAAAGACTTTAGAGCCACCTCCCAGCTTAACCACAGCATCACTGAACTCTTTTGCTTGAAAAACGTTTTCGCAGCTAGGAGGTATTTTTCGCAGAATAGCCTTGTTATACTTGTCCCTGACGGCGGACAGGGCGTTCTCTCTTCGGTGCTCAATTATATTTGCACGCCTTCCGCACACTAACTGCAAAATATCTTTGGACACGGACATGTAAGGACACGTTTTAGAAAACAGCTCATGAACTTTGGTAGTCAATGAAGCTCTTGTTAGGCTCGTGTGGCCCGCGGCGCTCCACGCTAGCAAATCTTTCAGTGCCGTCTGCAAGGCTTCCTTTTGCGCAATCAACATGTTAGTCAGGGCTCCGAAACTTTGATCCAGCGACCTCGATTGGCAGAATTTAGTTTCAAAAGCTAAAAGTTCATCATTTAGTGCCAAATTGGTGAAAGCAGGCGAAGAAATGTACTTCTTCTGAGCCTCCGCGTAACGGACACTATTCCACTCTGCACTATCAAAGAGTTGAATTTTACGCAGATAGTTAAGCTTAGATTCAGCAGTGCGCTTGACAGCCTCTGACGTCGTGCAATCGTCCCATTCAAAATCAGGTTCATCAGGCTTAATCAGAAACGAAGCTACTGAATCATCATCTTTTAAGCTATCAAGCAGACCGTCGTTGTCGGCCGTAGGTCTGGGCACGTCACGGTAATTTCTAGTCAACAAATATTTTAACTCGCTAACCTGCTTTTGTAGGTAAACCAACCTTTGATCGGACGCATCATCCTTCGTACACGCACGTTTTGGAATTGGTGACACAGTGGTATTCTCATTATCCCCATCGTCATCGCTACTACTGTACAGTCGCCGTGGTCGCTTGTAATTAATTTTCCTTCCCACGCCACTCGTTCCTGGAACCGGAGAGCCAATCTCCTGTGCTTCTTCGTCACACATAGTTTATAGAAGGTAGTCTTAACTGCAATATTACAAGAATTTAATTACAGTTTGACTTGAGTTGCACTCTTATATTTTTTAATATTATTTAAAAAAAAAAAAAAAAAAAATATATCTCGAACGACTTCGTCGTTTACTTGCACCTAACCAGTCGCAACGAAAGTCAAACACCAACTGAGGAACCCGTCCGAGCGACTCGCTCGACGTAGCCGATGGTGGCGCCCGACGGAGATACCCGAACTAAAACGCTTGAACAACTAGGTGTGGGGAGTCAATATAGCGCCTAAAAGTCAAAACGGAAGCTCCGCCTATCTCAATTTGTAGGTTTCAAATAAGTTACAGGCTACATAATAGCTCATAATCATGAAACATAAGCTAGAAAACTAGCTTTCCAATGTAGATTTCAAATGATACTTACTATTATATTAATAAGCTCTTAGCCTCTATTCGTGGATCATGCAGCACGTAAAAGGCTACAAGTAAATATAAAAGGCATGACGAATGAAAAGGAATTACCTAGATGTTAAAAAATGTATTTATGTAATATAACCTATTAGAGTTAAAATGGCAAGTGTGAGATAAACAGATAATATTGTGCAGCAGTTGAGAGCAAATAATTTGCTTACCAGGCTTTAAACTATATGAAAATGTATTTTCAAAAAGACAATAATATAGCTGTACCAAAACAGAACCAGTTAAATGATATTAACTGAAACAAAATAACCCTGTGTCCCTCCGAACTATACGATGTGCATCCCATGAAAACCTACACGTCACTCACGGGAACAACACGTTCAACCTTGTTTTAACTTTATAGGCTAGCTTTTGAACATTACAACTTGGTTTTAGTGTCGTGGTCGAAGATGGGAAAGATGCTCAGCCTATATAGAATCGGACTGTTGTTGAAACAGTTGCCGAAATGTTAAAAATAAAATATATAAACACATGACGATCACAGATCCTGGCCCCTAACTAGGGCTGCATGTGTCGATGGAATCAGGAACCATGAGGACTTACAAATTGCCAAAGAATAGGCATAATGGATGTAAGTATAGGTATCTGTATTCCTTCCTCAGATAGACTATTGCAGGTGAACTCTGTTAATACTAAAGCATATAATAATTCGAGACAATGTAAGTAAACAAACAATTGCCACCAATTTCCACTCGCACCATTGCGAAACATGGTCGATGGGAAAATGCACCATAACGCCATTTGCAAGCCGCCAACCAATTTGCTCCGGACCTGAGAAATCTGTTGAGATTGTAACGAGGAAGCCGATGAATTTGGTTATAGTTGAGCAAATACTGATGAAATTGTGGCAAAAATAGTTGCAAAAATATCAAGACGTATAATTTATGGCGATTGACATCGATTGCGAGCTTAAATTTAGATATCAAGAAGATGTCTTCTACGTTATAAATTACAAATGCAACGAAATAATATTTCAATCTCGCTAAATCAAAACACCGACTTTTATGGCCGTGTATTTATGATTGACGGTCAGGTTTCCGTTGATACTTTAATGTTTATATTTAAATAATTATGGAGCCCATCCTAATAAACATGAAAATTGACAGTAACATCATCATATAACATTTTGTTTGGCTATGAATACATTAATCAACTAACGTTAACCAAAAGTTGATACCACGGCCTTACGCTATTCATTTTGATCACATTCTGCAAACCAACAATAGGACATTTAATAGATTGCAACACATTAGTAGTGCCTACATAGTGTTTACGTAACAATGAATAATTGGATTTTCTGCTCCGCCACCACCGTACAAGCAGGAACTCAACTGCGTACGGGGGTCAATGCTGCTTATTTAGGAACTTTTCAATACAATCTCAATGTATTCGCTTCAGATTAGTTTGTGACATTTCATTGTGATATTGATTTTAAATTTTTTGACTATCAACCTAATTAAAAACAAAAATATATAGCGGACATCCAAATATATCACACTCCGTTGAGATTCGATGAATTTGAATGAATTGATTTTATCTTCAATTAGCAGAATTTACCCCCTGTAGTGATCGGTATGAATTGTGTCGAATGTCAAACATCTGGATAGTTCTCGATGATTTTCTCTCGCAGTCAAATTTAGGCGAATACGAACATCTGTAGGCCTATTCACAAATCTCGGAAAGCTATCGATTCCGAAAAAGCAGAATTCATATCCGATCCGACGCATTCGAAATATGCGATTCAGAGATCCGAGAAGATCCGATCGACAGGCGTTTCCGAAAGATTGCCGTGTCTGAAACATAGACAATACCGGTAATTAAGGAAACTCTTGTTGTTCTATGTAGTTTGACGTTAGTTGTGCGTTTACGAAGACTAAACGGTATGGTAGAAAGTAATTATCTTGGTAGAATTATTTTAGTTGTTAATAAAAACTATGAATCCCATAATTTCACAACAATATTATATGCAGACTTACAATATTATGTGTATGCAAATTTTTAAACATGTATTACATATTTTAAAATCAGCGTTTAACGAAAGAAACAAATAATTTTATAAGATTTGTTTGTAGTGTAAATTCGCTTTGTAAATGTCATGTCAATAGATGTCAAATTGTCACAAACTTGAACTAAAAGAAGCTGGGCTTGGATGTATCGTATTTCTATGCGACTTGTTTTGTTTGTGAACTGTGAGGCGTCTTGAGACACTTCAACTTTTGTTTTGTCTTGTTGGAAGAACTTCGCGCGTAAATAAGATGAGCATAGTGAGTATAATATATCCAAATTAACTGTACGTACATAGGTAAGTATTATACATCAATGATTATGTCACCCATATATTCTTGTTTACAAATCCTTTGGAGGTAAATAAAGTTCTATTGATTTGTTTAGTATAAATAGTTATGTGGTCTCAGTTAACATGTAACTTGTTGTATAAACTCTTAAGTATTTCAGTTTTGCTATCGTAGGTAATTTTGAGAGCTCATTGTTTTTTCTACTTAGTATAGGTACTGTAGTAATAAAATCGAAGACAGATAATAATGGTGATTGGCCATCAGCAACTTACAATAACTTAGTTTTAATACATTATGTTTTATTATATTTACAGGAGGCTTGCAAGTGGCCCGAGAGGAGAAGGTAGAAGCTATTGAGCAAGTGGCTGTAGGTTTACATTAAAAGCCTCCGAGTTGCGTGAAATCGCTAGAGACTTGGGAAATTTGCCAGAACTAAGTAGGTACGGTAAAGTTTTCCTCGTTACTTTTTTTGGTTGGAATGATTGGATCGGGAAAATAATAATATGATGTATTACTTTTATGTTACAATCTTTTTAAACATACTTAATCTATTTATTGCATACAGTCTTATTTCTTAACTATGAACACTTTGTTGCATAAGTTTTGCTAGTTCTCAGTGTCAGCATTTAGAGCTTTGTTGAGGTATATTCCAGCATGTGATGCTTATTATCTAAAGCGTTCAAAACCCTTAAACAATGCTAGATACAATTGTGGGACTGAATGTGCAACTCTGTGTAGTGTGCCTCTGGGCTGTTTGGCTCGCCAGTATTGGTGTGAAAATACTTGGGTCCAAGGGGTACCCTGAATCACCTAAAAAATGAAATATTGTTATTACTTACAACAAGTTAATATATTATTATGAATTGTTCCAGGTAACTTCACTAGTCTGCAACTGTCACAAATCCGTGCCAGACGTGCAAGATCCCTTGGAGTTAATAGTGTTTAGAAACCAAGACAGCAAGATGTTGCCTCCGTAAACCCCTTCATCTTATTTCTTAACAGCCTACTCCTTCAAATGAAGGCGTCATGTGTGCTTCCTGGGTAGCAGGCCAATAAATATAATATAATTATCCAATTGCTGTCACATACCTAAAGCCACAGAGAATAATTTAGATAGGTAGTACTTACTCAAAGATTTTTTTTTATCATCAGCCAATTACTATTTATATGTGATAGATATGGTTTAATTTAAAATGAATAATATACCTATACTTACTTAACATAAATGAACATTGAAGTTTTGTTAATAATATATATTATTATAATTAGGTACTTACCATAATTTTAATGCTCATGCAGTTTCATTACCAAAATAAATATTTACTGTGAACTCATATACCTTTTATTTAGTACCTAGTATCTACCTAATTACATTGAGAAAGTGAGTTCGGAAATGTAGTACTTATTACTTACCTACCACCTAATATCAAGTAAAGCTGTGTGTTTGATATCATTCATTATTATAATAATAGTAGGTACATATTACTATTTATGTTAGGTACTTATTTAATATAACTTTCATTACCTACTCAATACCTACATCATTTTGTATTATTTGCTAGCTTTCTAACACACCCAGGGCAATAGCGCGACTATAATATCACGCCCCTTCACACCGGTGTGTAGCTGTGTGAACCAATATGAACAATATATAAACAATATATGCACCTACATACTTAATATAATTTCAATAAAATAGCAAATAACTATTTCTTCAAGTATTATAACCTCAATCTTTTCCAAGAAAGACGGCTTTCCGTGACTCAATAGCTGTCGGAAGAGTTTTCGATTAGGATCAGCTGTGATCTGTCAAAAGTTATCGATTTCGGATTTGTGAATCGCGATTTCGAATCTAATCGGAAACTTATCGAATCCGATAGTTTCCGAAACTTGTGAATAAGGGTGCTGAACGGAAATAATAGCTAGCAGTGCCACCGACTACGATTTCTTCAATATTGAACCGATCACGACACTACATGAGCGAATGAGATCGATCGAAGGACACAACGACGAGTCAATCGACTCAATACGGTGTTGACTCCGGGTCCAAGCTGTAAGCACCAAATTAGCCAAACGATAAATAAAATAAATCTCTACGAAACGAAACATAGTGATTGGTAATCCAAAATGAAAAACAGACAAGGAGGTTTACTGTTCTCCATTCTGTATAGCCACTTATTGTCTTCACTTGGGAGATTATTTATTTGTTTTATTCCATTGTCTTTTTGGGTTATTAAAACGACATAATAGTTATTTTTTTGTTCGATATTTTCAGCGATTGTCAGTTCATTATTCGCTTGTTACGGTAATCGATTATTACCGATTACTCAACAATCAAATGTTAAGACAAAGAGAGTTTTTTAACAGCACTTCAAAGTTGGTATTCAAGAAGCAATCTTATATTGTAGATTTTAATGTCTATAGTGGAAAGTTTTTTTAGTGGTAATTTTCCTACAATTTTATTTTTTAACTTTGCCACTTGCCTTTCTTTTACTAATCGCATTATTTTTGCAAGTGGATTGCACTGTGATGTTTCAGTGAACAGTTTAACCATGCATTCAGGTCGTTGATTTTCGAAATTTTTGTTTATTTCAGGTTGCAACTTCTATCCGGTTGGAGAGTACCTGAAGTTTGTGAGGATACCTGAAAATCTCCAAGTTGGCGATGAGGTCCTCAGGGTTGAGGTTCATCCAAGGTAAGAGAAAATTTAACCATGTAATTCTCTACTATATCATAAACTGAGGATTGTGCCCACCAGTGACTGGCTGACTGACGCTAGATGGCGCTGCTCTTATTCCATACAATTTCAAGTTTACGCCAAACGGACCGAGCGCGTAAAGAAATTGTCAAAACTCACACTAGGCACACTGGTCTTAAGTGACGGTGTTGTCGAAGATGGTAAACATGCTCAGTCTGGAATGGGACTGGCACTCAAGGAGTGCCGGATCACCCCGATAAAGGTTTGGCGAGAGATTCTCAACTTTTTTTTTATAGGTAAAACGTAGCACACTTGTATTTCTCCGGTGTCGTGAGTACCGTTTAGAGACATATAATTTCACAGACACGTAAAACCCAGACCAGAAATATATATCTGTGGATCACACAAATATTGGTTTCGAGCGGGAATCGAACCCGCGACACTAAGCGCAGCAGTCCAAGTGCTCAGCCACTACGTGTCGGCAAAAACTTAAAGGGCTATCTAGCCAGGCGGTCACTTTAGTGCATAGTCACCAAGGTTTCTATTCATCGGAAGCTGAAGCTCAGTTTTTGCGGTCAGTTAAAGATATAGGGAAAAAAATTGATGTTTAGCATGTTACAAAATGTGTCAAAATATTGCAATTTAAAGTACCAGCAGGTACTGCGGTTACCATCAGGTGAGAAACCTGCTCCGTAAGTAATATATCACGAAACACACAGTTGCTAATATAAAAAGTAGGTAGCTTCAACACATAACTCGTAAACACACGCCAATTCTGAATTGAATGCCTTTTAACTGTAATTAATCAACGCCGATCGATGATAATAGATTATCTAATATGAAAACTAGTTTAAATCTATAATTAATTCAATTTGATCGAGTACTTTGCTTAAGGCGATGCTTACTTGTTCAACGTACTTAATATCGCATTTATTATTATTATGTATTGCTTTACAATTAATTTATTGTCAATTATTTGCCATGCAAAAATATATTAGCTATTCGTAATTATTTTCAAATGCCTCTTATGCTTTGTTGACGTAATAAAATTTTTGTATGCTACATATTCCTAATTATTCCTACTTAATTATGGCTAACGCTTTGTTTATTTCCGATTTTTTTTACCGTGATAGCATACGTCGCACACGCGTACTTTCGCACTAACCTACCTCGTGCTCCTGTACTTTCGATAAAGCATACATTACATTGAAATATCATACTTACACCCGGTTTCTGGAACGTCAGCCAACTTTGACTGCAGATTAGTTCTATTGCCATCCTTGTCTTTTGCTTAGTGTCAGATAGAGACGACGATTGTTTGAATCTACTGTCAAAGCCAACAAACGTTCCAGAAACTGGGGGTTAGAACTGTAATACCAGTCGTTAAATACAACCTCCTTCACCACTACACCACAAAATTCGTAACATGATGTAACTTAGTCATTGAATGATTAACATTAATTTGCAGTTCATTACATTTGTGTATCATCTACAAATCTTTCACCCGATACAATGCAACCTGTTAGGTCACGGTTGTTGCATAACCCGGACAGTAAAAGTGCAATGACACCACCAGTCAAGTGGTGGTGGGTCAGTCAGTATTGTTTTGCAGACGAGCTTTTCTCCCGCGAGAGAAAAACTGTTTTTTACCGGTAGAGGCGCCACGCGATAAAAACATTGTCATTGTTTTTTAATTTTTTTATACAACCTCAAAGTTATGTTAATATAACATAACCTTTATAATAGTTACAAAAAAATAGCGTCTTATGAATTGAGATAAAATAGTTATGTATAAAATATAACGTCCTACAGTTAAAACATAATATTCACAATATACAAAAAGTTTGCGAAACAATACCGAACACTAAATTATTAGTAGGTGCCTATAGTTACTAAATAAAAACAGTTCTGAATTTCTGAAATAAAATTTTGATAAACTTGCAAATCTGTATGCGTTTTTCTAGTAAATAATATTAACTCAATTTGCGAAAGTATATTTTTAGGAATAAAGCGGATTTAATTTTAAAAAATAACAAAATTGAATTTTAACAGAAACTTATATTTTTATTACAATTTAATAATTAAATGAACTTAAAAGAAAGACAAATTACACAACCATTTGCAACGCAAAACAAAAGGTCTAAACACAAAATCGTTCAGCAAGACGTCTGAACGGGGCGAGGTCTCAAAGCCGAGTGAGTGCTCTGTTGCTAGTGCTGCTCCTTATATAGTCGGTCGGTCACGTGGCCGTCCGTCATTCGTTTTCTTTCTAATACGGCCGTTCCTGACACCCTGACGTCCTCGTCAGGTTCTTCAGATGGCTCAGGGTCAAGTATAGGAAGAGACCTATACGACAGTCCAGGGGCATCAACTTCATCAGGTCTTGAAGAAGGACCAGGTTGATTTGCTTCTGGTCTTGGTGGAAGTTCGGGTTGGTCAGTATCGTTAGGTCTATCGGAATCATCGTCTGAAATCAAATTTTACGTTGTTATAAATACTCAGAACCTACAGACCAAATTTTAGTGTTAGTTTTGGTTAAGTAGGTTAGTTAGACATATAACACCACAGTAAAATATAAAGAGACTATGATTTGTGGTCCTTATGAATCACAAACCAATAGTAGTATCTCAAAATCAAGGGTCGACCCACAATGCGCATTGTATGTACATAAAAATAATCAACACTGAGTAACTTACACGGCAGAGGCACCCACCCAAGTTCGCATGCCTACTCAGTGACTCTTCGGTAGAGGCACACCACACCAAGTTCGCATAACCGAAAAGCTTTCCACATCGTGAGGAGAGGCTCCGCCAAGTTCGCATACCTCACGATGGCTACTGGAAGAGGCACCGACTAGTTCGCATACCAGTAGACTTGAAGGCAGCGCTTGACTCAGGCGTCCACTTGCCTCTCCACGGCACCATAAACTGTGCCGCCGCGTACGTAGTCTTTCCGTACGCTCCGGTAAGTTGCTTAAGCTCATACCGTCCATTGTGGAGAGTTCTGATGACACGGTAAGGTCCTCGCATGCCAGGGTCCAGCTTGCCTTGGGACTGGGAGTACTTGATAACAAAAACCGTGTCATCCACCTGGAACACACGAGGAGAGCGCCTGCCCTCATTAACAACAGAATCCTGCTGGATTCGATTATTTGCCAGCCGTTCGGCCGTCCTTTGTCTGACCATTTTCCGCCTAGACTCGCGGTTAGACGCGCCTGGATCAATCGCAACGTCTCGCACCAAGGTTCGTATTGCCGGCGTGGCACTTTCGTGACCGACCAGTAGATTTAAAGCAGAAGTTTGCGTGGTTTTCTGCTTCGTTAAGTTCAGAATAAGCTGCAGTTGCCAGAGCTCATCAGCCCATTCTTTCTTATGATGGTTAACTTCGATCCGCAGCATATTTAACACCGTCCGGACATAACGTTCGACCTGGCCATTCGCGTGATGCATTTCTGGCGTAATATGGTGAAGTTGCACGCCTATGACCTGCATCCACGAGCTGAAGTCTGTCGCTTCAAACATACGTGCCCTATCTAACACCATCAACTTGGGAGTGCCAAACAATGAGATCACATATTTAAATACACGTTTGAGTTCATCTACATCTTGGCGGCACATAGGCATCAACAAACAGTATTTTGTAAAAGCGTCGACAACAAGCATGACATATTTATATCCCTTTGACACAGGAAGAGGTCCCAGAACATCGATATGTAAGGTGTCGAAAGGAATGTCCGGCTTTTCCCAAGATGTAATGGGTTGCAAAGGTGCACATGGCACTCGCTTGTGGGCGACGCATGTTAAACAATGTGCTACATACTTGACAACAAAAGCCCTAAGGCCTGGAAACCAAAAATGTCTTAGTAGTAAGTCAGTTACCTTACCAGCATTTATATGGCTATGCTCGTCATGAAAGATCCGAAGAAGGCTCAAACGATGACCCTTCGGTATATAACAAAGAAGCCTTGACTCTTCGCCCGTCGGCGTGTACCGGTAGTAGAGAATATCATTTTTCTTTACATACCTGGTCGGGTCCAGCTGACCACGTTCCAGTGACCGGATCATCGTTTGAGTCTCTTCATCACCTGCTTGTGCAATTTGTGCTCAATTACGAGGCTGCTCAATATTATTGACATTACACGGATTGCGACTAAAATAGTCCGCGTGCGGCATCATGGCACCTTTTCGATACGTTATGCTGAAATTATAATCTTGTAAAAATATCCACCATCTTGCCACACGCGGTAACAGAATATCTCTTTTGTCCTGAGTTGCCTTTAAGGCGTTACAATCAGTGATTACAGTAAATCGTACTCCTATTAAATAATGACGGAAGTGTTTAAGAGCTTTTACAACCGCCAACGTTTCGAGTTTTGGTTGTCAACGGGCTTAGACTCTTTAGACTGTCCAGTATTGCCGGGTTTTGACTTTTTGGGGCAATTTGCTAACTTATGACCAGACTCGCCACAGGAAAAGCATTTAGGTGGATTAGATGGTCTGAATGAACGTTTAGTGCCTCTCATCTTACCATGACTGTCACTTTGAGATGTTGAGTAACGTATGTCACGAGTACTTACATCTTTTTCAGGTTTCGTAAAAGTTGAAAGGTAATTCACTAAATCATCTGGGGCGAGATTGGCATTAGTTGCAGTGGCTTTTACGTGTGGGTCTCTGATTCCACGTAAGACTATAGCCGTTACAAGCTCAGCGCTAATGCCTTTAACGATACGTAACCGCATTAAAGACCTACGCGCATAGTCAGCATATGTAAGGAATCCGTTTGAGTCGGTGGACATAACCTCGAATAGGATGTTAGCTATGTCCACCCTTTTGACACACAAGGGCTTAAAATCCTTTTTAAAGTTGCCCCATGAGCGGTCACTAGTGACCCACTCATCTATCCATGACTTAGCGTCACCCCTCAAACAGTTTCCGATACGTGCTAGGCATTCACGATCGTCCCAGCGGTTCGCGAGTTTAGCCCTATCCACCTCATCGAACCACGCGTCCACATCACATGAATGTTGGGGTCGAAATTCGAGACGTAATAACTTTGAGTGTTTACTGACTTTAGCGATTGAATGGCTTCCACAATCTGCTCTGTCCCACTACCAACAGTGAGACCGGCTGAGTCCACTGGCGGTGGCTGCATGTGTGTCTCGAGAGCTCGTAGGCGAGACACGATAGTATGCCAGGACTCGTGGCTGCCTCGGTCAAGGCCACGACTGCGGCTTCGATAGCCACGGCGATCTCGGCTGCGACTTCGCTCATGGCGAGTACGGCTGCCGCGCTCACCACGGTCGCGACACGGGCTTCGGCTACAACGGCGACCACCACGCCGCGGGGAAGCGCGTACTCGCGATAAGCTGCGCGAGCGCCGACCTCGTGATCGCCCACTACGTGAACGTCGTCGTCGCGGACTACGCGACTGTTGCTCACGCGATCGTACTCGCGATCGAGGCGTAGTATTCATTTTTCTAACGACTAGAATCAAATAAACACACTCACACACACACAAAAACCGAGATGTAAGCTTATGTGATTCTAAAGACGAAACAGTTGATAAATGATCAAAATACGAATATAAAATTTGTGGGAATAGTGATCTTTATCCCACTTCTGATTTTAGGAATAAAGCGGATTTAATTTTAAAAAATAACAAAATTGAATTTTAACAGAAACTTATATTTTTATTACAATTTAATAATTAAATGAACTTAAAAGAAAGACAAATTACACAACCATTTGCAACGCAAAACAAAAGGTCTAAACACAAAATCGTTCAGCAAGACGTCTGAACGGGGCGAGGTCTCAAAGCCGAGTGAGTGCTCTGTTGCTAGTGCTGCTCCTTATATAGTCGGTCGGTCACGTGGCCGTCCGTCATTCGTTTTCTTTCTAATAATATATACATATAAAATATTTGGCTATTACCTTTATTGATAGGCCAATCCATCGTTTTAAACGCCCGTTTGCGACTTGTATAACACCTCCATTACACTTGAAGATGAGTTGCGTCTTTTAGTATGTCAGATACGTCTATTATACAGACTGTAGGTCCGGACGTATCTAACCATAGTGATCTAATGTGGGTTAAAAATGCTATTCTTATGCAAGCCAGCCGGTCAATAGGTGACGACTTATTCTGTATTGCTATTTGACACGACTTGCGTAATAAAGCAAATTCTTCGATGCTTAGCTTAAGATTGTTTCATGAGAATTATGTCGATCGAAACTGTACTGTACTAACTAATTTATTATGGTACGACCGTCATGGATAAATTGTTGGCACCTCACTGTGAGTTATATAATAGCCTATCTGTACAAAATTTCTGCAATAAATAATTTCATTTCATTTCATTACTATAATGAGTAACATAAGTAATAAGGTGTATAATGTATCTAGATATATAATAAATGATTAAGGGGATTTATGGACTGTTTGCCCATTTTTCCCCTATGCGTACAGTTTTCGCATGCACAGGGGATTTCTGGAATAAGCCAAAATATCGTACTGATGGCAATCCGCTGGAGCTTTAAAAAATTGTTGTCACTTGCAGCACACTTTGTGATACCGAAAAGGAGTGGCAATTACAACAATTATAATAAACTGTTGTCAGTTGTTGTTGTCAATTCTAAAAACTGGCTAGTTTTGTTGACTGGGTCGGCTGGTCTCAAAGCCCAGTAAGATTACTAAAGGAGGCCATTTCTATTACAAAAACCAGTATTTTATAGTCTGGACCAAAAAAAATACAGTTGTTCCTGTATCATTAGTAACGGTTGTCTGAAATTTGCATACAAACGTATTAATTTTATGCAATAGGAGTAGATTTAATAAACATACATTTTTATGTTAATTTAAACATTTGCAAGTTCGTTTATTATAAATGCAACATTTCTATAAATAATGTATAGGTACCTAAAGTTAAATGCCTCAATTATTTTTCTATATCGTTTCTAAACAGAAAAAAGGCGAATCGTTTACTTCGTAGATACTAGCGGCCTGCTCCGTCTTCGCACGGGTATCACTACGTTATTACATGTTATACACCTTCCTTTTCAATCACTCTATCTATTAATAAAACCGCATTTAAATCCGTTGCGTAGTTTTAAAGATTTAAGCATACTCGTACATAGGGATATAGGGACAGAGAAAGCGACTTTGTTTTATTACTATGTAGTGACAAGGGCCCTACAAACGTAGTCCTGTCAACTGTCACGTCATTTTCAATAATAATAATATGTCGGTATCATTATATAAAAAAACTTATGAGGAAACTAATTAGAATTTTATCTCTTTTTCGTGATTTTTTCCATGTTTTGATAGTTATTCTACTTACTATTCGGAATGGAGACGAATCTAACAAAGCAAAGTTCATGAAAATCGATCCAGCTGTTCTTGCGTTATAAATAGTGCGGCTAACACGACTTTCCTTGATATAGATTTTGTTCAAACTGATATTTATCATTTAAATATACCTAACAAATATTAAAAGTTAACTATGGGAACAGAACAGTAGCGTAAAATTGCATGTTATGAAATTTTTACAGATTTATTGCCATAGAGACATTTACAGCAAGGTGATATTTATAGATTTATTTACTTGACATTAAAACTAATTGACGTTTTTAATTGAGTCTAGGTATAACAATTAACACAAGCTCGAAGATAATGTCAAGGTTTCACGGATAGATTTTGACGGAGGTGTGTTAAAAGCCAACCCCTTATTCATAAAAAGTTATGTAGCGCTTATTAAAAATACGCCCTGAAAAATTGTACTGCGCAATGCTAAGTGACGTTTAATAAGTAAATGTGTTTCAATTTTTCAAATTGTGTTGTGAAAACTGTTGATTAATTATTTTACACGACCCGACGACACTGTTCAGTGGTTACATTTGCGCTTGTCTTTTCAACGCCATTCCGGTTTTACCTCGATCCCGCACCGACCTAAATGGTAATTGTCATGTTAGGATTTCGTAGAAGCCTTTGGTCCCGGTTGTTATCAATTCGTCAGTTGGGCGACCTGACACAGTCTGACATCAAAGGCCGACACCATTCAACAAACAAACCTGCCAATGCACACGCTGATAAAAAAAATGAATCAAACGGCCTACAGCTATTATCTCCATAAAAAGCCAAAATCTTAATCGCCGTTGGCACAGAAGCACTAATGGCACTGTTAATCAGAGATTAGAGTAAACAATAGCCACTGTTTATATAAAGGTCTTAATCGCACTCGCCCTCGGGATATTTCCGGAAATAGTTCCGGACCGTGTGAACGGCCCCTTATTATCTCATAACTGGCATAATAGGCGTGAGTTGCTATTATGTCATTGTAAATGCCACCGTTGGTTTTGGCTTAAACTTTAATTGTAGACGTGAGAATGTCTCTCGGTACATTACTGAACTTTGAGCGAAGTTTATTGCTTGACGGGTCTTGAATTATTATAGACCTTCCTGTTAAATTTATAATGTCATTAAAATACTGTGGTAAAAAAATAGTTTTTAAACGAGTTCATTCCTTTTAAATTTACTTCCATCTAGTGATAGAATAACAAACTAAGTAAGTATTAATAAGGACAACCGACTTTTAAGGTCTCTGGTGCGTCACGATGGGAAATAAAGCGTGCCACTAAAACGGTACTAGTTCATGTGGCATTTCATAGATGTCGCTATGCGAAAATGTTATTTATGGTTAGTTAACAAATAAAACTTTTATTTATGGATAGAATAAACATTTCAAGTAATTTATGTATAAATAGGTACAGTATCCCTTAGGTACCTATATACTGTATGCTGATTGTTGTAGTTAGATCCCCTGTTTACGGTGTCGAACCAGTTTGTTAGAAGTTTCGAATTCATACCACAAAATTTGAGTTGACAAAATACCTAAGCTAAGTTTCTCGAAGCTTATTTAACTAGCTTATAAAGCTCTTACCAAAAACAACATCGCAGCGTGAGCATTTTAAAGAGTACCTAGTATGTAATTCATATTTCCTTTACAGAAAAAACCTGAGTCTCCAACCAGTGGACAAAGAAGAAGACGCCCACCTCTTCACCTACAGAGACCTGAACCGCACCCACGTGTCAGTGGTGCTAGCACAGAGCGTCGACTCGCTGGTCGACACTGACTCGCCACAGAACGTGGTCAAGTTCCGACTCGGCTGTGACTTCGACTCCGGCGATGACCTTGTAAGTGTTTTTTATTAAATGTTTATTTTTTTCCTACTGACACCTAAACGCGCTAGCACGTAGCGTCGACTCGTTGTATGACAGAGTCGTGGCAGAACGTGGTCAAGTTCCGTTTCTGATGTGACTTCGATTCTAGCGTGACATTGTTTTCGCCTAAATTATAACCTTCCGAGACCTAATAACCTACATCGTTTTACCACGACTAACAAACTAAAGTCGTCTGACAACTCAAAAACAAATGAGATCTAGGTACGTCCTCGCATAAACCACCCCGAATAGCAGCCCAAATCAAATCCTATTCTAGAACAAACAACAATAAAAGAGAAATCTGAAAACAATCTTAGTACTTGCCCCACTAGATAAGAACACTAAAGGTGTGATAGACTGAAGCGGTTTTACGTTTCTTTTACGATAAAGGCATAAATCTGGGGCCAGTGAACTGTACCATGATACTGTACCTATTTAGTGTACGGAATTGTGTCTTGCTTTAGTTTTATGAGCGAGCATTTAAAGCACATAAGCTGTAGTTATATACCCTGATAAGTAAAGTTAGATCCGTCTGTTTAGGAGCTTTTTAAGTCGGTTGTATATCAATCAAGGAGTAATGTCCAGAGGTTAAGGCATTTGGCTTATAGTGTAAGACTCATACGTTGAGTGCAATTTGATAACAAGCCAAGTTTCATCGAAGAGCTCTTTCTTACGCGAGTCGAAAGAGCGTCAAGGAAATTGGTTGATGATGTTCAATTCGATGCAAGCAATTAACTCTTTGAATAACTCAGTGGGTAGTAATGAACGCGAGTTAGCTGCTCGATTAGACGCCGCCGTCTGTTATTGAAAACTATGACACGTATTGTTGAAACACAAAATGTTCGATTGTTACTCTTGTAGCACCAAATAACCGAAGCCCTACTAGCGATGGGGCTGCAAACTTGGTGTCAGCACGAGGTTAGGAAATTGTAATAAGCAAGCGTTTACAGCTGCGGCGTAAGTCGAGAACTGGTGAACGAACCAGCGCGCGACAATACGACTTAAAACTACCTCACTGATGGCTTAAATAAATCCAAGCTAATAAATTAGAACAAACTACCCTCCAAACTGGTGATAATATTTTGTACGGTCTAAAACGATGCAATAACCTTGCATCGTTTTCGACCTCGTTTCGTTTTTTGTGCAATTTGGTCACAATACGTGATGTACCATCACTTATTATGACCAAATCATTTCTAACGTTAATAACGTTGGTGTAAATGGTTGCCTCAGCTAGGGTAGTGTGCATTTTGCAAAGATCTATGGCACCACAAAACCAATCACCCAGAGTTTGTTTATGGTACACATAATTATTTGGTCGCGCGGGAATCAAACCCGCAACCTTGCTTTACATTCGACTACTAACTACGCCACAGAGGCCGTATGATAAAAAAAACTACCATTTTGCATGAACTAACAGTATCTAATAAATATTTCAATTTCTGATAAAAACTGCAAAGGCCAACGTTTCATCAAAGAAATTGCTTTTAAGGTATTAGGTACTAGACCGTTTGAAGTAAAAACCTACTGTCCATATGAAAACCGTTCAACGACTAAACAGGAAAGCTATTATCAAAATACATTATTAATGCGTTAGTAAAATTGATACTTATTAGACAAAAAAAAGTAATATCTAAAGTTGCAATAATTGCGCCTGGAAATATAACAACAAATTTTAGTCACTGGCCAAGCTATAGCGACTTGCATCAACATGAATGATTAAATTTTGGTACTAGTAATTTGGATCCAATTAAGCTCTTATACGAAATCTATTAAATATGTCGTCAAATGTATCTATAACATTTATTCATTCAACGTTCAACTCATGCATAGTTAAATAGAGTTTAGCACTGAATAATCATTTAGATTTTATAAGATTTAAGCGCAAGCCTTTACATACAGATCAAATGGAAAAAAAGACTTGAAGCATCTCGCTGAACCAAACACAGTCAGTGCATTCTAGAATCACCAATAAAGATGGAAACTAGTCGTTTCACTATGGCTTTCAAGTCCATAAACGTCTTGAGGTAGCTATTTCCAGTATAAACATGTTAGAATTCAAATTCGATTTCCCTTTCCTAAGTGCATAATATGCTGATGTGAGATTTAATGCGTAGGCGTTATGTTGCGTACCTACTTAGGTTTAGAATAGATGTAGTACAGTCATACGCGTATAGTCACTGTGGTTACTGGGTTATCTTTCATTTGAAATGGCAGTCTTATTATATAGGTAGGTAAGTAGGTACATCATTAGTTTCGGGTTGATTCCATTTATATTTTGGCTTATGATTGGAATAAATGCGATGGTGGCTGACTGGTAACTCAACTAGAAATGTGGTGCGAGATGCTCAATTCGCACCGCGATGCGAACCAGCCATGGTGCGAAACTCCCCATACCTATTAAGACTGTTTTGAAGTTCGTTCGGAACGTAGGGCGAACGAACACACAGAAGTACACTCCAAAGTAACATAATAGTATGTGAATCAATGGATTCACATAATATTATCATGTTAGGTACTTAGGAGAGTTGCCGCTTCGCTCTAATTTGATAGGTACATCAAGTTTCGTAATTTTTTTTACATTTTCAGATATCTGCGTACCTGTCAGTCACAGTGTACATAGAGGATGTGAACGACAACGTCCCTCAGTTCCTGGACACGCCGTACGAGGTTGTCGTCGACGAGCTGACTCCGACAGGTAAATCTATGAAAACCGGGCTACATTGTCGGACCTGAAGAAGAAGCATGGGCAGTAGTACCCATGCTTCCGTATATAGATACGTCTTACCTCACGTTGAAACTGGTAAACTAATTGCAATGCGGTTTTCACTAATAACGAATCATACTAAGTGCAATTTTATAAATAATATAAAAAATGTATGTAGGTACACTTGTTAGATATACTACTACAGTCGAGCGACTATCCGAATTAATGAAGGGGCATAATATAACCGATTTATTCGGATTCTATTGAACTGAATTTTTTTACAATTCATCTATTTACTTAGTACAGACTACAAAGCTTAGCAGATAAACTTTTTAATGTCAAAAATGTACCACCATGAACGAATCAATTATATTATTTTTAGTATAACTGTGTTTTATAAAATCAAAATAATATTTATGTAAGTCAATTATTCTGAAAGTTATTTTACACTTTTACATTCTCCATTTCAGGGTTAACAGTCTTCAAAAACATCCACGCGTTCGACCGCGACAAGCCCAACACCCCTAACTCCGACGTGCAGTACACCATCACAGCTGGTGACCCTCAGGGCCACTTCGCTCTGGAGAGCTCCCACAAGCCAGCCCTGGTGCTGACGAGAGCCCTGGACTATGATGCTGGAGACAAGGAGTTCCTCCTAGTCGTCTCTGCTTCAGTGAGTTAGCCAATGGGTGAACGTCCGAGTGGTGATGATGAACGAGTTCAAATGCGGTGATGATGATGAATTTCTCATCATCATCAGCTTTTGTCTTCCCACCGCTGCGTATAGGCCGCAATTTTATCATGCCATTCGATACGGTTCTTTGCCATTAAAAACCAGGTTCGACTAGTGATTTTCGAAGTTCTATTAGTATTTACATATTTGTCGTTTTTTTAAGTTCCTAAGTAATGAGAGAATCTAGTCTTCTACCTGATAAAGCGCGTGCCCTAGTTACAGTGCTACACATAACTTTATATTGCTTGTTACGCAGTACTGCGCTTGTCACCCTGTAATTCAGTTCTGTTCTGTTTTTTTAAACGTAGCCCCACACTAGGATTGCTCCTATATCGTGGGTACCGCTTACGGACATATAATTTCACATACAGATCACACCCAGACCTGAAACAAATATTTATGGATCGCACAAATATTTGTCCCAGGCGGGAATCGAACCCTCAACCCCTAGCGCAGCAGTCTGATTGCTCAGCCACTACGCCAAACGAGCCGTTCTTGGTTAATTGGTTCTAAAGCCTCTACTTATGCCCTGTCATGACGCTGGAAACAGTGCCCTTCCTTCATACCAGAGTACAGTTATGCTTTCCGGATGAAAATCTAAAGGTGTATGCGGACTATTTGCAGTAGAGGCCTACCACTTTAGAAAAATAAAATTAAAAAACAAAAAAAGGTTCCGACAAAATGAGTACCTCCTCCTTTTTTTAAGTCGGTTAATAAGGAGACGCAAAATGAATCAGCCTAAGTTTAAGTTCATTTTCATGTAGGTACTTAATTTCGAACACTAATGTTTGCAGATTTCTATGCCAAAAAGGTGAGCGACTCGTTAATAATGCTAGGCCTCAATTAAAGTTCACGAATCTTCAAGTTCAAAATGTAGGGCACGATAAATCTTGAACAAGTATTATTAAAGCTCCTGTAGATAATTTGTTTGTGACATTTCAGTAGGTGTTTTAAGCCGTTCAGCAGAGATTAATAGTTATAGGTTGCTGGTTGTAGTTTCTGTAATTTATTTTGCAAAACAATGAGTCTTAAAAATGTGACTCGCTTTTAAGCATTGGTAAGTAAGTAAGTCATCTTTGTCTAAAATATTGTATCTCTTAGTGCGTAGGTACATTTCCGAAAAAAGAAAGTTTTAACTTGACAAATGCGTTCCTTTCCTCAACTTTATTTATTTACATGTGTACCTACTTATTACAAATCTCTTAAAATCTGAGACCTCACAATAAAACCCTTTTTTAGATTTATTAAGAAAATAATACAATCACTGATAAAATTTTCTTAAACTGCGAGAAGTAATACACCTACCTAAAGACACACCAGTCCAAATTTAAAAAAAAAAAGTTTTCTGCTTTATTTACCCATCATAACTCAGATTTAAAAATTGCCAATTCCAGGATCGTGGTTCTCCACCGAGAAGCTCCAACGCGACGGTCCACATCGTGGTGCAAGACAATGATGACCTGCCTCCGAAGTTCACGAATGACGTCTACAGGACGCAAATACCAGAGTTCTACCCCATACTGGTAAGAGACCATTCGCCAGTGTCTATCTTACGCCACTCCATCACAACTGTCTCTCTTACGCCACTCATACCCCATACTGGCAAGAGACCATCCCTACTGTCTCTCTTGCGCCACTCGCAATCTTTACCAACTTGAACGCTACAACTTGCAAAAGTTTGGCAAACATTAAGATTAAACAAGTGTAGAGGCAGTATTCTTAGTAAATACCCTCAGTTATCGCAGTGGTAAAATTAGTAACTCCCTCTTCGGGGCGTTTGTTTTGAATCTCAGGATGGCCACGCGATCGTTCAAGCTCCGATAGAAACGGGACCCCATGAAGAGCTGAGTAAATTTCTATCACACAATAAAATAAACTCCGTGATTAATTTGCCTATTTCTGTGTAATTCCTTTCCAGGGCAAGCGCATCCACAAAGAGCTGTTCTTCCCGGAAGGCATCCGCGCGTACGACCAGGACTTCGGCGTGAACTCACCGCTACGGTACGAGCTCGTCGCTGGCAACGAGCGGAGGTTGTTCCACCTGGACCCTTTCAACGGGACCCTGTTCTTGGAGAAGGAGATCGATTTGGACAATGAAAGCGGACTTCCAGGTAATATATAGTGGTCACCGAATAACATGGCAGTTTCTCAATGGAGAGACTTCTCTCGAGCGACCAAGAAGAGACTTCTCTACAGACCATTTGAGACGAGAAAGTGCAGAAAGTCGAGAACTGCCTCGAGAAATGACTCGTGCACGTGGATTCTGTTCTGACCTATCAGCCTAGGATGTAATAGTGCTTGTAAAGCATTATACGTTGTAAGCGTTTTGATACATTGTCATTTTGCGTTTTAGTCTTTCCGATTATAAAGGCACGTGTCGAGCCCTAGTCTAGCTACCAGTCAGTATACTAGTCAGCTCACAATCAATTCTGAATATATAAAAATAACAGTCACATTTTCCACTGGAAAATTAATTAAAAATTGTAAATTAAAAAACCTTACCATTTACGTTCTAACCTTTCCACCTTGCCCTTCAACAAACATGCATCACGAAACGTGACAGCTCTCCCTAAATCAAATTAATTGGCGAATTGATTGCTCCCTTGCTTACAGCCGCCTGTATGTACCTATAGTCACTATGAAAACAGTGATTAATAGTGTAGAGCGTACCGTTACAGTTTTATGATTTGTTTTGACAAGAGAGGGTAAACTAGATAAACGTTCTTGTACCTTCTGAGGAGTAAGATGTTGTACTGTAGTTTGCGAGACGGTTCCTGTTAAACTGCCTACAGTGGTACCTGGGTGGTGGTTTCCCTGCTTTGCAACCTATTAACATCCCATACATTTTATGAGTTATGTAAGGATTAACTTGTTGGTCCCAGTTGTAATAGATAGCAACATCAGACCTTTTCTTCCGAAAAAAGGAACTTAGCGGACGTACAACGAACGTAGATAGACAGTGTTACTACAACATAAAAGTTGCGTGGACCATTCCAGTAAGACACCTCGAAAGGCTTCCAAAGTAAAGTTTTAATTTTGTATCTTGCAAATTTGAAGCATAAGTTTTAATTCCAGCAAACACATTCGTTCTACAAGTGCAAGCGTCTCAAGTAGACAACCCTTTGAAGACGGCGCAGGCGAGGCTCGAAGTCGAGCTGATAGATCTGAACGACAACCTTCCGGAGTTTGAAGTCGACTTCTACAACATTAGTATTGTGGAGAATCTGCCTAATGGTATGTGTTTATGACTAGAACTGGAGTTTCCATTCTAGAATATTCTAATTCTATAATCTCAGAGCAAGTCCATTGTCTACGTTTTGTTTCTATCAGAGCTCACTGAGCGATGCCATGGAAACTTGACGTCCAAGATTTGATTAAAACATATCCGCCTATGCTAACAGCACAGTATATAATTAAAATCATGTGAAAATAACTTTATTTTTAGGTTTCAGTGTTCTTCAAGTGATGGCAACTGATAAGGATCAAGAAGATAATGGAGAATTCACATACCAACTCAGCGATTCTGAAGGTGCTTTCTCCATTGACCCTAGAAGTGGCTGGCTTACTGTCAGGAATCAAGTAAGAATAAAAAACATCCAAACTAAACTAAACCTTAAGGTAACTGACTTAAAGTAACTTAATTCTTTCCAGACGGTTCTTGACAGAGAAGTCCATTCGTCTCTTCGAATGAAAGTATATGCCAAAGAAAAGAATCCAAGCGTAGTTGGAACTTTCTATGATAAACATAGAATGTCTAAATGGAGACGAACTCCTACTACCCCAAGACCTTTCGCTAAAGATAAGACCACTTACGTATTTCCTGACAAATTGGGCACTAAGAGTGATAATATTGAATATTTCGATGACCAGTTGATGTCTTTTGTCAACGTGGAAGTTACACTTCTCGACGCTAATGATAATAATCCAGTGTTCATTCCAAACAATTTGTACGAATTCACAGTAAAATCTAATGCTAAAATTGGTTCTTATATCGGTAAAGTAAAAGCCGTTGATCCAGATTTAGGAAGGAATGGAATGGTTCTCTTTGATCTGCAAAGAACTAGTAATTTGACTATAACCTCGCCCTTCCAAGTCGATGCTAAGACTGGTGAGGTGATTGTGGCAGAATCGCCGATCGTGGAAGGTAGACATGCCTTGTTTATCGAAGCGTCAGACCAACCAGCCAATCCAAGTGAGAGGAGATATTCTTTGGCGGTGGTTACAATTGACGTTTCAAGGACTACAAAAGGTAATGATAATAAGAAAGCTGTTAATATGATTCAAACCAAACAGTTAATATTATTTTTGTGTGATGTATTGATTGAACTTTTAACTGTTTTAGGGAAAGGACCCGAGTTTATAGGATCTCCTTACGAATTCTGGGTTGGATCAAATGTTGGTATCGGAACCAGCATCGGGCAAATTAAGGTCAATGATGTTATGGATATACACGATATTTCATATGACTTATTGCATGGTTACGAAGAAGGAGGTACATTTTATTCACTTCAAATTGTTTTTTTTTTATTATTTGTAGCATATTTTAATAATAATAATAATAATAATAATTCAGTCTGTAACTGTCCCACTGCTGGGCAAAGGCCTCCCCTCACTATCGTGAGGAGGGTTAGGCCATAATCCACCACGGGGGCCTAGTCCGGGTTGGTGGATAACATGCATCCGAATTTATTCTCGGGCATGTTGGTTTCCTCACGATGTTTTCCTTCACCGAAAAGCGAGTGATAATTACGTACATATGTTTAAAACAAGAAACACATTGGTACGTGCCCGCACTGGGATTTGAACTCGCCACCTACGTTTTCGAAGGCGGTCGTTCGCCCACTAGGCTACCACGGCTTTTTATTTTAATAAGTAGCACAATTTTCTTTTCAGTGCCATTTGCCGTTGAAGAAAGATCTGGAGTGATAACTGTGATAGATGAACTGTCAAAATATGATAGACCAATGTATGACTTTGAAGCAGTCGCCATCCAAGAAAACGCTAACTTATCTATTGTAACCAACGCGACAGTTCATGTTGTAGACGTTAATGATGAGCGAGGTGTTTTATTGAAGTAAATCTATGACTATTTTATGCAATTATGTTTGTAAGCGGTACCCACGATACAAGAGCAATCCTAGTGTGGGGCTACGTAAAAAAAAAAAAGAAGATGAAGGAATTCAGCAATAATTAGTTTAAATTTCTTCATTGTGTATTTATAATTTCAGAGGCGCCCACTCACCACTCGTATTTCATGTCAAAGAAAACGTAGCTGGTGCAGCTATCGGTAAAATTTTCCACGTGAATATGAGTTCACTAAACAGCAGTGGAAATATACAGTTCTTGATTGCTAATCAGCAAGATATTGCAGATGAAATTGCGATCGGTAAAATATAACGCAACTATATAATTATTATATACCGATTCATAATAAAAAAATCCGTTTTTTTTCAATGCGATTTTACTTTTCAGGGCAAGATGGAATAATATATGCACAAAAAGCTTTAGACAGAGAGAAAAGAGACATGTACGCCTTGACAGTGATTGCTGAATTTACTAAAGGGCTTATTTCAGGAGCTGGCATTTACCAAGTTACTATTCACGTTGATGATGAAAACGATAATCCACCACTATTTGAAAATCCAGTTTATGAAGGTTTAATTAATGAAAATTCAAAACGACACACTGAAGTTAAAATGGCAACGAAAATTAAAGCTAAGGATGCTGACATTGGTCAAAATTCTATATTCATGTATACTTTATTCGGGGAAGGCCGAGAACTGTTCACTGTTGAAGAAAATACTGGAGCAGTTACTTTTGTAGGAAATAAGCTAGACCGAGAAGAGAAAAGCATGTACGTGTTAAAGATTATAGCAAGAGATCGGGGAGGCCTTAGCTCTGAAGCAAAGCTGACTATAAATATTGTAGACGAAAATGACAATATTCCAAAATTTAATCAAATTATCATACCTCTAGGAGAAAATGTGGAATTGTTAGAATCTGACGAGAAATCAAAAGTAAAAATATATTATGAAAAAAGAAATAATAAGAGCAGTGCGATTAGTAACGTCGACGCTAAACCAAGGAATAAGTTTGCTCTGAAAGTAGAAGAGTTAGGGCCATTATTTTCAGTGCCAGAGAGTGTTGCGATTGGATCCACTATCCTCAAATTTCATGCTTTTGATATGGACAGTGGGCTAAATGGGCAAATTAGATATGAATTTATTTCTGAGTTATTTATACCTCCACATACCACGCAATCAAAGGCAGTCCAACCTAAGAGATACTTTGTCATCAATGAGAGACAAGGAAATGTCTTAGTTGCAAGAAGTTTGCCTCCGGAATCAGAATTCAGATTAAATATATCTGCATTAGATGGTGGAGATTTAAGTGATCATGTTTCAGTTAGAGTAATAGTCAAAGATGTTAATGACCACTACCCCATGTTCAAAAAGTCGTGGTATAGTTTTAACGTCGAAGAAGCTCAGTACACCAGAAGAGTTTTAGGCAAAGTTGATGCCACTGATGTTGACTTTGGTCAAAATGCAAACTTGACTTATTTTATTCAACCCTCGAGAAACCACATACCGTTCGAGATATCTCCTTTTACTGGTGTATTTAGTGTTAATGGTGAGTTGGATAGAGAAAAAGATGACAAATACATTTTGACAGTGGTGGCTAGAGATAACGGTTATGACAAAAAACTATCCTCTTCAGTAAGTGTTGAAGTACAAGTTTTGGATGTAAATGACAATGCACCTAAATTCTTTGCATACGACGAACTGCTTGAATGGAAGCATCCGGAAGCAGATGAACTATCTAATCACAATTTTGAATCAGTTATGATGATACCAGTCTATAAAGCAACTTTAGAAGAAAATGCCCCAATTGGAACAACCGTTACCAGGGTCTTTGCTAACGATACAGATTTCATTGGCAATGGAAATGGCTTAATTTTGTATAGACTCCCACAAAAGAAAAATCAAATGAATCTGTTTTCTATTGATTCAAAAGAAGGCATAATTACTACAACGGCTAAACTTGACTACGAAAGCCAGTCTGTTCACAATGTTACTGTAGTGGCGTCTGATTTAGGTTCTCCTAGTTTGAGTTCTACTGCATTTGTAATGTTAACAGTCACCGATGTGCCTGATGACGTAGAGCTTGCAGAAAAACCAGTATTTATTTCTCGTTACTATGAATTAGAAATCGAAGAAAATGTTCAAGCTCCAGTTGAACTAGTCACTTTGAATCTCACTGAATACTATGAAAATTTCAAGATGAGATATTACATTCTGAATGAAAACGATACAGACGTGAAACGAACGTTTGTCATCGACCCTAGAAATGGAACTTTGTATTTAGTTCGTAGTCCAGATCGTGAAATAAAAGATGTCTATGAAATAATTGTTAGAGGCGAAAGACAAAAAATTAGTAGAGAGCTACCGCACATGATTTATCCCGTAGCTGATGACGTCTTGGAAGGAATGACCAAGTTTGACGTCAAAGTCATTGTAAGAATAAAGGATGTTAACGATAATGCTCCGAAATTTACAAATGGTGGACGCCCACTTGTTACTGCGATACCTACTACCGCACCTTTTGGATATCAAGTAATACAGTTAAAGGTAAGTAAATATTAAATAACTATGTTTACAAAGTGACTGACATTTTTGGATGGATATTCGTGACTGTTCTCAACAGTAAAGCTGTATAATAAAAAAGACAGCAAATAAAAAACAGCCAGCAATCTACAGTTAACATTAAAATCGAACCAAAAGATGTAATTTTTCGTCTTACAAACATAATTATTCCACAGGCAACAGACGCAGATGTTGGAATTAACTCTGACATCCGCTATCAGATCATCAACGAACAAGCGCCGCGGTTCGCTATCGACCCGGTCTCTGGCAGGGTTCGAGTAGTATCAGCTCTGACGAGAGACGCGGGGAGGGTGTTCGGTTTCGACGTGAAGGCTACGGATAAAAAAGGGGCTGATGATGGAAAATCGGCCATCGCTAATGTTTTTGTAAGTTTAAGTGTCTTGTTCATTATAGTTATCTTCTATGTTGATATATCACTACTTTTATAATAAAACTAAAATCTTGTAGAACTGTAATTATCTATCAACTTTTATGATACAGTGACAATTATGTAGTTCGCAAAGATGAGGATAAGTGAAGAAAAAAAATATTTGCAGACATTTAAAACTAATCGTTTTCCAGGTTTATGTGTTGGATGAAAATAAACAACTTGTTCTTGTCATGGGTGGAAAACCAATGGAGGTTGAGAAAGAGATAGAAAATATTACAAGAATTTTAACTAGCATGACTGGCTTTGACATCAGAGTGAGAAGACTAGAAGCCAACATGAAGGCTTCTATGGATGGATATGCGTAAGTTTACATAATCGACATAATAATATTTTACTTCTATACCTATTATTAAAATGATACCTAGTAATATTATTTTAATATGATTTGTTTCAGAACTGACATGTATATTTATGGAGTGGATCCTTTATCAAATGCTATTATCGACATGCACGTTCTTCAAAAGTAAGAATCTTCCTATTTAAAATTGTATAATATTATGTTCATTGATCACATTTTGGTATCAATTCTATAGAACATCTGATTCAGTATAATATTGATACAAAGTGACATTTGAAAACAGATTTTCACAAGACCAAAATATGTATGATCTCCTCAAAACCTCCTCAACACGTTTCAGATCCCTTATGAAAAGAGATACAGACCTTCGTCAGAACCTTGCTGGATTCAAAGTTCTCGAAGTGGGAGACAACACAATGTCGCAAGCCAGAAGTGGCAGGTTGCTCAGCACGATGGAAATAAGCGTTGTTGCCCTCGGCTGCATCGTGTTTGTTGGCGCTTGTACTACAGCTGTTTGTATACTCTGTGTTAGACGAAGCAGAAGGTGAGAAGACTGTTCATTGTTAAGTACAAACTTTGGTACTTCTATTTCCACTAGATCAACGTTTTTATCATCAACGTTGCCATTATTGTAATCTTTATAACGGTATTACTTGATAGCTAGTTTTATGAACGAGTATTTACCGATTTTATCTGAGGCAAAATACTATGTTTCGCTAATATTTAAAAGCCATCTTTTACCATCCCCATCAGTTGCACCACCTGGTTTGTTTGCCACTCAAGTGGGTAATTTTACTCTCTACTTTCAGTTTGTTGAGAGAGTTCATAATTGTCTATCTATCTATTCTTCCATAGACAAAAACTAAGACAGTTGTTGTCATTATTTAATTTTCAGACCAAGACATCAAAGCAAGCGAAAGCATGTGACGCACTATTTCACATGAAGCCTCCAATAGCTTGTTCTTTTGCACTATTTGTTTATTTATTTCAAAACTGTTGTTAAAATTAATAAATATAATTCCTTTTATAGAGCGTAGATTATTTGTGTGTAGATTTAAGTAGAATTAGTTCTATTGTAGCTATTATTCTTCCTTTACTATGACTCCTTGCTTATAAATATGCCACTGGCCTGTGACGTTCACCTTGGTTTTCGTATGTCACTTTTCTACTTCAATTACAATATTTCTTCGAATTATTGTAATTTGATATCGACACAACTTGATAAAAGCTGTCTGTCCAATCTGTCCATATAATACTCATAATAATTATCTGCATTCTTGCAAATAACTATTAGCACATACACTCTTTATGAGTTCACAGCTACATACGAATGCACAGTTAGGCAGGTATCAATAATACATCTGCAATTTTATTGTAAATTATGTCACATACATACATCATCATTCATATACCTACACCAATCACAAAGAGAGATAATTATTGTTATTAGAAAGTACCATCACTAAAGTTCGAAGTCGTGTTAAATACCTCAAATATTCACAGCATCAAAGAAAACCATGTCGTCAGGGCCTCCTGTACATTACCACAAAATAACCTATGTTTCTACTGACTTTCCGTATTTGCCCTAACAGAAAACACCAAAAACCATATTCCCAGCAACGTCTTAATGCTTTCTCAACTGAGCACCTAACAAAGTACGGTGGCCTCTTCCCGTCTGGTGGTAACCAGTGCCAAGAGCTGAACCAGTCGTATAGCGAGGCTGACTCCTACATTGATGTGATCAATCACAACGTGACGAAGAAAATCTGTCCACATGGCAACACTGTGGAGGAGTTCGGAAAGGCACATCAGAAATGTATCAAGAACCAGTTTGAGACCGATGTGTTCGGCCAAAAGCACGAGAGAATGTGCATTAAGTTTAATCAGAGGCCGCTGCAGAAGAGGTAACATATTTTTATGTGTTCGACTACTTTTCAGAACTGTTTGATACCTTTTCTTATTAATCAATTTATTTTCAGTCTTTTCTCTTACTATTGCTACCTATTTAATGTTTGTTTAGCTAGTTTCTAGATCTTCATTAATGTATACTCAGTAATTAGTCTTGAGTTTTGGAATGTAACAAACTGTTGTATTGGAATCTCTAAGCAAACAGAGTCGGATTAGATGGATTTCTGATGTTTACCTAAACTTTGACCTAAATTGAAAATCCCAGAGCTCTCATCAAACTCAAACTACGTATCTTGACACTGATTTTAGTAAGCAATTACATAATATTTAGAGCACGTCTTTTAATTTCCGAGAAGTATAATAGTTAGAGGACACAACTGTTTTGGTTGTTTACAAAGTGCCTGAAGTTCACTTTGTAATAATCATAATTTATATAATATTCATTTGAATATTTAATACTCGTTTGAATGTCTTATCATATATTTTTTCCTTTTTTACTTACCACCTATCCACACTATAAATTTATAATCACTTCCCCTACCTCAACTCTACCTTTACTGTTGCATAACTCTTAAAACATGCCATAACCTACATCATAACTTTAATCATGCCACTCCTGATATTCAAACAAATAGCCAACCAATCCCTTCTCTTGGTTGGATCTACAAAAGACACTATAGCATATCCACACTGCCCATGTATAGGAAGGGGCAGGATACTTCCATCACATCGGTCAACTCCAGCGGGCAAGACTCCGGCATTGCCGAGGTGACGAGATGCCCGTGCGGGCAATCCAGTGTAAATACTTCTGAAGAGAGCAGCGGGTAAGATTTCACGAACTTTACTTCCAAAAAACGATATCGGAACTAAAGATGCGATAGATGTAGAAGATAATGCAGTACCGGTTATTTGTTTGCTTCACTCCACATCTGCTACATCAGTCTTGTCATTTGATTTGCACTTCATGAGTTAGCTTAAGTTAAAACAGTTTCATATCTGCTTACGCCCTTAAATCCAGTCACAATTTTTATGTGATAGCCACAGTACCTTTGTTATTCCAAACTCGATAAATGATCTAAAACTTACAGATGCAGCTACGAAGATTCTCTCAAGTCCAATCACAATCACGAGATACGAAAGTCGCACCGGCAGGACGACCCTCGTCTCCGCAGAGCTTCCTTCCACCACCAGCCAGCAGACTCGCGTCAGTTCAACTTTCGAAGACAATCTTTCTCCGAAAACATGCAGCGGCACTTCCAACCCGTCGAAAGAAACCCTCGGATGACCAGACAGATTTCAACTCCCAACGTCTCCAACGTTTCCCAATCATACTTCATGAATAACAAACGGAAAGAAGCTAGGAGAAAAGAGGTTGTGAACGAACCGATGGTAGATTATGACAATAGCGAAGGAGAAGATATGTTTGATACGAGAATTGAAAGAAGAGCTAGTATGAAGCATAAAAGAGGTAAGTTTTTGGAGATAGGAAGTCAAGCGGCGGTGTTTGTGACTCCGGCGGCGGCTGAAATGATGCGGAGACAGGGAAGTGAGCGGTTGGTGTTTGCCAGACCTATGTAATAATTATAATTACTTTGTAGATAGCATTTACTTCACTTGAGATTTTGAAAGAGATAAGTAAGCTGGATTGTGAAGATAAAAAAGAATTGGAGATATAAAAATCGCGTAAGCTGGTAATTGTTGGCAGCGTTAAAGCCGATTGAATGAAAAGTTATTTATAAGCATGGTAGTCAGGTCTTGTTGAAGTGGAGTAAATGTTATCTTAGATTTTAGAAGAAAAAGAAGAAAGTCGCGTACCAAATGTAATACTCATTGTAAATAATGAATTTGTAAATGATTGAGATAAGAATAGTGGACTCACTGACAATACATTTACTGCAGTCGGTGTACTTGATAAATATGCAGAGAAACCAGAAGAACCTCAATAGAAATCGAATTTAGAGATGACCTTGAATCGAGAAGTTTTTTTTCCAAAATTGAAACTTATTATAGTAAAGACCGTACTCGTTACTAGTTCCCTAGTATTTATAATATGTCAAATTGTATATATAAATATGTTCTTTTTTATCCAGTGAATTAGTTTTATTCTGTAGATATTGTAAAAATTTATAGGCTATTTTTCTTGTTAACTTTATTCAATTAGGTAGGTAGGTACTTACGTTTAAAACGAGTTAATTCTTAAATTAAGTGCCATTCGAACCGTCTTCGGAGACAGAAGACTCGCCGATTTAGTTTCATGTTTAACCACCTCTAATTAAAACTTGTTCATATTTTGTATTTTTGTAAATAATTTAATTTTAGTGAATAAATGAATCAGATATCTTTATTTTAACTGGCGTTTTTCATTTGTTTGTCACGTCATAAATGTCAACAAAATGCGCTCAAAAGTTGAATACTATTTGGGGTGTGATCAATGTTATCCATCTAAAAACAAAACACAGATGTGACCGATTAACGCCCGAAATTAATATTGTATCGTCTAGCCAAGATTAAAATCGATCTTGGGTTGCTGCCTATCGTTCAATCGATCTCCAACCTGCCTTCATAAACCAATCCACGGATCGGTTATTGGCACGTTTGACCCTAAAATGTATTGTGATATCAATCCCAGATAGCCAAATTTGAATTGAGATTGATTATTAATTTCGGCCGTTACACTGGTTTTGGCGTGTGACCAAATTACACCATGACGAAAGTACACGAACCCTAATACTTGCACTGCCACCTTTTTTTGCCGTACTTTGCATTGCAAAACCTTGCGTGGCCTTGCTCTGCGCTTATACATTAGCTCTAATTGCATAGTATACCTTTTACTAATGACTTTCGTAAAAGTGCCTGATTTCTTTTATCCGTCTTAACATCATCAACAATGATGAAGACTACAACGTCATGTTCAATTAAATAGTTACTTTAGAACCCAGTCGCAAGAATTTAATCAACATTTCTTTTGATTTTATCAAAAACCTTGCCACTATTCACCACGACAAGGTCCTACATTGTTTACTTTTTATGCCACCATACCTCAACCACCATAATGGCTCCGCATAAGGGAAGCGTCTTGAAGTATGGGGGGCATAAATAAAAACCGACAAGGGGAAACCGAGGGAAATGTGTTGGTTGGACAAATAGTGATTTTCTATGGTGGCCATGATAAACATAGGAAAGTCCTTCTGCGGTATTGTTTTGACCATGAAGCAAAGTATTATGTGGCTGTTTTATTGCTAGCATAGAGGACATTATTAATCTTCTTTGACCCGGGATTTTCTAATTGTCATGAGAAAAGAAGAGTGTTTGATCCGATTATTATTTTTATTAAAAGGTTAAATGTTTTTTTTCTCAGGGTCGAGGATTTAACCCGTCGAAACGATTTGAAAGAATCGTTACCTATAATTATTTCATAATATTATACCAAGTCATTTAATAGGTTTTAAAAATGTGATTTATTACTGTAGTTTTCATTGTATAGGACTATTGTTCACAAAAGCTACTATTTAGTGAATGAAACGGAATAAGTATATATATTTTATAACATTTTAATCCTTCTAACAAATATTGGTCCAGAACCAGACCCCGCTTTTAACTTTTAATCGCTTTTAACCCGCTTTTTAAAGACCCACTAAACCTGTTTTTCTACTTAAATAATTGTTGGAAATCTAGAAAACACTTATAAATCATAAAAATAAATTAGAAATTCTGTATATTTAAAGTTGCATCGCTTAGACTAACCCTACAATGAACTAGGTAACTAAATTAATAGGTAAAGCTCTCTTAGATTTCTAGCATTATCGACAATAAAGCTATTTTCAACCTCTGTAAGGATGAAAATTGCTTGAATGGCTTCGACAAAAGGATGGCGCCCGATGAAACTTCAGAACCGTTCATACGCTTCAAAATCTAACGAAACGACTCAAAAATGAACTTTCCATCCTAATTGGCAATCAGTGAACCCTGAAGACCCATTCATAATATCAATGTCCGAGATTAAATCCGGACAGTTTACAAGCTAGGAGCAAGACGTCCTAAGCCGCGCCTACTGAGGGGTCAACCTACTCCATTCCTACCAGCACAGATTACACAGAAGTAGCTACGACGTGGTACACATACTTTAGGGGCAATGACCTCGCAGAAACTAAACGAGGAAGTGTAAAATTAATTAAGATAAGTGTAATTTATTGCTGATTAGGACCTTTTTGGTGCTAATTTTTAAAGTTTTGATGGAGCGGTGAAGTTTAAGAGTGGGGGTTTAAAGGAGGCTGTTTAATAGGGATGCGAATTTCTTAGCTTAGAACAAACCGCTGCCAGTGGGCATAGTTGCCAATGCTGGTCTCTGGGTGAAATAAAGGCCGGGATTTTGATTACAACGTTGCTTTGACGACGCTCTGACATTTCAACTTCGACCAAAAACCTAATGCCCAATGAACCAAAACTAAGAAGAGAAAATATAAGAAGTGTAAGTAACGATAATTACGAGGAGACATGAACGCAAACCAATTTTCAAGCCCAATGTCGCAAAGTTCCTAAACCTCTTTCAAAATTTTAATATTGAGTGAAGTGGTTTGTCAGAGGCATTAACTTTACGAACGTAAATAGCGCTATAAAGGGCGGGTTGCATTGCAAACTTAGTGATAGAAGGGAATAAAGCGTCGCTTAGTTAGTCCAGTATCAGTGAAATTGCACTTATGTCATCATTAACACCTATTGACGATGACTATTGTTTATGAATTGCTTTGCGTAATTGATATTTAGAAAGGAGCACAACTACTTATATAGAGTACACTGAGTATTGCGTGCTGCACCCCCATTCTACTTTGCAACACTGCCAAAAGTTAACGAGAGATGGCAGCTTCGTATATTACTTGCAAAAATTGTGTCGAAGTCATAATAATTTGAATTGAAACATTTCTTCTCTACCATGGTAGGTCCTCGGTTAGCGGTGGCAAAACATAATGTGCACAGGAACGCCTGGAAGTTAATTTATGATAGGTTTTTGGGTTTATGAAGGTTCAGAGTAAAATATTTCAGGAGCTTTTGATACTGAAGTTTTGTGACAAGATATTAATAAGGGTAGTTATTTCTAAGACATCTCGTCCTAAATAAACATTAAACATGTCAAGTTCAAATACCAAAAAAGTTGTCTCAAGAAAATTAATGTGCTTTTCCAAAGGTGGGAAAACTTATTTTGGAATTCCATAAAACAGTACCGTCAGATAATTCTTTTGAAATTCTTCATATATGTCTACGCCTACGCTATCTTAGAACCTCACACTAAAATGTTGTCTCGGATCACTTCCAGTATTCAACCGGGAGGTTTGTTAAAACTATTTATTATATACCTACCTACATTTTTCATACTTTAGGTATAGACTAACATTAGCAATTAGCAATGTATTATTTATTCTTAAATCTTTCGTCGTTAAACTGCAATCTGTTTGGATTATAGGATTATTGTATTATTAATTTACAACACCATTTCATGTCGCAGCCTAAATTCACTTAGCATTGTGCTTATACCATGCCTTTTTACCCGACTGCCAAAAGAGGGCTAAGTTTTTTGACGTAAGTAACTGCGAACCGTAATGTTGCAGGTTATATTCTGGTGAAGAGCAAATATTTCTGTGAACAACACAGTTCCTGATTATAGGAAATCATTTAAATGTGATGGAGAGTTTTTTGTTTATTTTAACTTTAATATCGCCATTGATAGAAAATAGGTATCGTGACAAAATCTCATAAAATCGCAAAGTATCGATACATCGAAGTATTAATGAATGGGCTCTCCAGATAATTGAGTATTATCTGATCCATTCCGATCGGAAATTAAACATGCTAGCGGGGGATGATTTTTGGTTTATGAGTGGACACTATGAAATAGTTACTTAAATACCTGTATTTTGGTTATTGTTTGATTGATTTAAAAACTACATAGTAACTCTACTACCTATCAAGAATTGATTGAATTGATCAAGATGTTGGTTTAGCAATCAGAATAAAATTGATAGTACTTACAATAATAATTAATAATTCGATAATGCAAACGCAATCCTATTAAACTTATCAATAAAAAAAACTAATTTTAGAGGATGGAAGGGCTCGGTTTGGTTTGTTTTTATGTGCAAAAAAAAAAAATACTCGTCTATATGAAAAAATTGCAAATCAAGTTTGGCCAATTCGGGAAGAACTAAGTTGTTTTTTCCATTGATTTATTGTGTGGACTCAATACTACATCTCATGATTGTAATAACAGAGTATTTCAGTAAATAGTATTACCTATACCTAATTACGAGTATAAATTTATTTGTTATCAAGGAAATGGGTTGATTGTTTCAACGTGTTCTATTTGAATGCCTTGTTGTTATTATTATGTACTTTACCACTCCGATATGCGAATTCACTAAACTAAGTCCAAAAGCAACATCTACATCAGAATGAACCGATGTAACCCTTTCCAAAAATAATAAAGTTCATTGAACTTATGTAAACAAAGCGCAAGCTTCTCGGGATTTCCCATCGTATTATTGTAAGCAGTTCCGTATCGAATTTCCGGTTGAATTATGGTATCTGTTAATTTAACAATTTAAGTAACCAAAAATATCCAATAATGAAAACAAAATCTTTCAATTTATTTCCCTTGCGACCTCGATCCAGTACAAGAAAGTTGTCCAAATGAGACATCCGATATATGACTGTATAGATTTGGGATTGTATTGTAATGACGGCTCTAAAAATAGAATTTAATCGTAAAAGTAAACCGATTTGCGACTGAATCGTTGGCTGTATAAAGTTTTCGAACAGTTTTGACGGAACTCACCTGGGGGTAATTTTTGAAAGTCATCGGTAATATCGATATCATGAATGATAATATTATCACGGTAAATCGATGGTATTTGTGAGTTTCATACTTTGTATACCAACATGCAAATATTTTCACTGCTTCTATTACAGGCAAGCGCATGATTGTGTTCCAATATACGCAGTAATTACAAAAATACTTGGGCTTATATCACAAAAATCGTCGTATTATTTGGTGTTATCAAATCATCGCTGACTTTCACAAATCACCACCCTGCCCGAAAATTGTACGGATGTAAGCCATTCATCAATCCGAATCTAATAAATTGCTCTCGCTTCTAACAATTTTTTCTCTCGCTGAAAATATCCAAACAATACACGCAAAAACAAAAAACCACATTATTCCAAACGATCCCTCCGTAGGTAAAACAATGAATAGGCCGGAAAAGAAGAACTTCCCTCCAACTTCCTGTATTGTCCCGTACGACCGGGTGTGACGTCACGGACGGGGTCACTGACCCTCCCAGTTCCCACGAGCGACGGAGCACTTCAGCCGGGACACAGTTGGAAGCAGTACGTAAGGTTGGATTGGTCCTTTACGATCGGAATGCCTAAAACGCAATATTATGATAATGTAACAAAATGCCTAAATCGCATAACGCCCACATATCAAAATTGATAAGTGGCTCGTGAGTAGAATTTACGAATTTGTGGGATATTTTCCATACTATCGCTCAATTATAGACTTGTGTATTTTTTTACTACTTAGATGATTTTAATTATAACGTTTATCTTGGGTATACAAAAAAAAACACATTAAAAGCCTCTGTTTATACAAACTTACCTAAATTTTGGCCGTTTATAAGCACATACGACTATAGTTAAAATAGTTTGAAAGAAAAGCAAAGTGCAAACATCTCACCCGTCTTTTAAACTCCTGCATTAGATTTATTTTCGGCCTTCGTAAATTTGACCACATCTCCGATTATAGGGCGATACTGAAGTGGCTGCCTATTCGTGAGCGGCGAAACGTCATGATCTTATGTCTTCTCTACTCTATCCTTAATGATCCCAATACTCCCAGATACCTCAACGAGTCTTTTCAATTTCTTAGTGACACTCATGAGTGCCAACTTAGATCTTCAACTAACCTTCTCCTTGCTACTTCTCAGCACTCTTCCTCTTTTCTCGACAACTCTTTTGTCATTGTAGCAGTTAGACTGTGGAATGCGTTACCGCCAGATGTTAGAAAGGCTCCCTCCAAAGATTCGTTTAAGCGGTTAGTCCGTGATATCTATGTTAAAAAGGTGCACTCTCCCACTGCATAGTTTCTTGTTTTTATATTATTATTATTATTATTTTCTTCACCTAGTAGATTTGACATCATATCCATCTATTTAATAATTTATACCTATATATTAGTCTATTATAATTTATATATTCAGTCGTATTTTATTCGTAAATTAAACTGTTTATTTTTGCCACCGCCATCATTTTGCTTACACCTCCAGGATGACTGGTAGAGAATGCTACTTAGCATTAAGTCCTCCTTGTACATGTATATTTGTGTGCTAAAGTATAAATAAAATAAGGAACTCAGGAAGGAACAGAAGTATTTATTTTCCCTAATTTTATGACGTCCGACGCCCAACCAAGAACATTGATTCTGCAAAACAGTTGCAGCATCATCGGCATACAAAGAAGAAGGAACGATAAAAAACCTAGGCCGAATTGCGAGCGGATTGAAAGTTTAATCACTGTTTTATACGATGTCATTTAGTATCGAGACATACTCGTATCTGCTGTGATGACAGACAACTCGTGTTTAAACTTAACGAAATTCTAGGTACCTACGATAAATGTACAGTTTCAAAAGATTTTGTACTTAAAATTATTTATGTCCCAGTAAATTCGCTATACAACATAACGCCTAGCAATGTTACAAAACCGTACCGTTTTGTTAAACGATGGGTCGACGCTTAGCCGGATTTTAATATGGCAGAATATAGGTACGTTCCGCCATATTGTATTCAGTTTTTGCATTCTTCGATGAGGCTAGAGGTAAGTAATATGGGAAAACATCAGGCTAATTGAAAATCCCAACAAAGAAAGAGACTCGACTTTTACGGAGACAATGTATTCAGAATTCTTTGAGGAGATAATACGCATGCTGTTATAGCGACGTATAGGGACGTCCCCCAAATGCTTGGGGTTAAGGTACCTACTACAATATATCGTCTTCAGTCACTTTTTATTAAATTTTGAAGATGTTTACATTTAATTTGCATTGTTTGAAATTCTGCAACGAAATTGAATATGTACGTGTACCTATAGTCCCTCCTGTTAAAACTTCATTTATTTATTTATTTATTTATTTATTTCTCAAAACTTACAGCTATCCTTACAGGTTCACCCTAATGCGATAGTGTAGCAACTTTAACAACATATATATATAATCTAAATAGAACCTTATTTATAACACAATACCCATAAGGCTACTTTTGTGAATTCACACAGAGTACAACCAAACAAGTCCCTCTCTATTGCAATCCTGTTAATATTGCGTAGAGCACGCGTAAGGGGCGCCTCTCGCAGGAGGTTGGTCCTCCCACGCGGCACTGCCACCAGTTGTGGCCGCCGTCGCCGCCAGACATACCGATCGGGGACGCACAACCATATTTGTGCCAGCACATCAGCATCGTGCAACTTACCTCTCAACACTTTAAAAATATACGAAATGAGCGCGAGCTCTCTCCTGACCCTTAGTTCATTGTAACCGACCATGCCTAGAACAAATAGGGTAGGGTACATTAAAGGATAGAAAGGATATACTCCATACTTCTTCAAATATAAGTACCTCATGAACTTATTTTGTATCCTTTCTACCATCAGAACGTACTTTGTCTCATGAGGGGACCAAATTACTCCATTGTATTCCAATTGACTCCTAACAAGGGCGCTGTATAAGGCAGAAATCGCATCAATATTTGTAAAGCCGTTAGCCATGCGCAGGATAAACCCCAAATTTCTATAGGCTTTTTTGCAAACGTTTATAATATGATCCCGAAATATTAGTTCTGTGTTAAGAGTTACCCCGAGATCTTTCACTTCATTTACTCGAACTAGTGGTATCTCGTCGATGTAATAAGTATGCAGTACCGGGTTACGAGAACGACTGAAAGTAATCGTCATGCACTTGGACGCGTTGAACTGCAGCCGATTTTCCTTGCTCCACGCAACAACTCTGTCTATATCTCTCTGGAGACGTTGGCAGTCGCTCCCACTCTTTATCGCAAGCGTTAACTTTAGGTCATCTGCAAACAACAGGCATTTGGCATCCTGGACCACCTTCGGTAAATCATTTATCATTAATAAAAACTCCAATGGTCCCAAATTGCTGCCCTGACTGACTCCCGACCTAGTAAAATACAATTGTGACCTGCTTCCTGAGTATTCCACGTATTGTTGTCTGTCAGTCATGTAATTGGCGAAAAATTTTAAAAGATGCGGAGTACACCCAATTCCGGCTAACTTTTTGAGCAACACTTCATTGTCAACCAAATCAAACGCTTTTTTGAAATCAAAATAAGCACTATCTGATTGCCCCCCACTGTCTACTATCGGAATTAGATCCGTCACGTGACTCAGTAGATTACTTGTAGTACTTCTTCCCGGTCGAAACCCGTGCTGAGCGTCTGAGAGCTGCGATTGCACCTGAATCGCTACTAGCTTTTGTATAATTGACTCAAAAACTTTTGCCACGGAAGAAAGCACTGCGATTGGCCTATACTCGTCTACTTTTGTATGCGATCTTCCCTTTGGAACTGGTACGACCCTTGTTACCTTCCACCTATCGGGAAACTCTGCCGATTGAAGGCAGAGGTTATATACGTGCAGAAGAGGTTCAGCTAGTACCAGACGACAATCCTTTAAGATGTAAGGCGGTATGCCATCTGGGCCAGCGGACTTCTTCGGCTTGAGTTGCCTGAGAGCGCGATGGACATCGTCTAACTGTAACCCGTCTAGGTGCACGCGTGCCGCTCCGTTCTCACCGCCCGCGGCCGTTATCGCTGCGCTCACGTCTAATGTTGCTCGCTTGTCACTGTACACAGAGTGAAAATATTTAGCAAACTCCCTAGCAGCTTGTTCACTACCTATAACCTTTCCGTCCATCAGCAACTTCTGAGGCCTTCTGTTACCTCTTTTAGAATTAGCATAATTCCAAAAGGACTTAGGGTCGCTTTGTAGTTGATTTTGAACATTGAGCTTATATTGTGTCTCCGCATGTGAGATTGCATGTTTTACTTTAGACCTACAATCTGAGAACGCTTTGTAGTCAATTTCCGACCTACTGGTTTTATACTTCTTGTGGAGGGAAGCCTTTAATTTTAAATCTCGAATTAAATCTGTCGTATACCACTCAGGGTAAACATACTTAGCGCTTATACGGCAATGGGTTTTTCTTGGAACACAACTATTTATAATTGAGTTTAATTCACTATACAAAAAATTCAAACTCGTCTCTAAATCTAATTTGTAAATTGGAGTCCAGTCTATATTAAATACTGACGCGTATAGCAACATAAAATTAGCTTTATAAAAATTTCTATCTGGATTACAAGGCGACTGGCTGTTAGCCTCAGATGTCGCCGCACCTGCACAGTCTACATATTATTTAATATGTAGAAGGAAATTTATTCTTGGTCAAGAGCGTTTCAAAATTATATCTGGTGTTACTGCACCACCGCCGAATCAGTAAAGCAATGTTTACGAAAGTATATAAAAATAAAACATAAATCAGTTTTCACTATGTACTTTTAAATTATAGGACCACCTTGATTCGTTCGATACAATACATAATAAAATTACTAGAATTTGTAAAAAAAACCTACCCATTTGGGAACCTGACAAAATATTTTACTTATACTTAAAAAATTCAGCAGTATCATAATAATTTTATTACGTAGGCATATTTAAAAAAACGACAGAGCTGTTATATTTTTAATTTGTTACAAAATGCAGTTCATTAAACATAACATTATCAAAAACGATAACGTAATTAAAATTTCGTTTCATTTAACCGCGTCTCGAGTCCTGAAATATTAGAAGACACTAGTAGCTAAGTACCTAACCAGTATCACGGTATAGTCGTTTTCAGAGGTTCTGTCAACCGATTGCAACAAGTGGTTGCTACATCGACAACGTTAAGTTTCGATTAACTTAAACAATTAGCAAAATACAACTACCCAAAAAAATACTTTAAAAACCTTAATATCGTAGAGCACTAGGAAAAACACAATTCCACAAAAAAAAGAAGCGATTGCTTCAAAATAAACGAAGAAATTGTAAATAGCATGTCTATTGCCTACCTAGGCCCGAAATTAATATTGTATCTCCTGGGAGATTGAAATCGATCTTGGATTGCTGCCTGCCTATCGTTCGATCGATTTCCAATCTGCGTGCCTTTATAAACCAATCCACGATATGGTTATTGGCACGTTTGACCCTAAAAATGGATTGTGATATCAATCCCAGATAGCAAAATTTGGATTAGGATTGATTATTAATTTCGGCCCCTAATGAATAACCAATCTAATGTAATTAACGTCTCAAGGCACATTGCACATTTTATATTTATCTCAATTTCTACGAAATATCATTTAACTATCCATCAAGTTCAACACCTGGCACGCAGGATACCAAACCAAATGAAACAACATCATTTGGTTCAGATTTATTACTCGAATTTATTAATGTTAAGTTATATCGAATCGTATTAACGCAATGGAGATGATTTACAATTATTAATGACGCCAATCTACATTCCACTTGTTTAATAGCTTTTTTAAGCTGATTGTTTTAATTGGTTCAAAAATTTTGTACACCTGATGTTATGTGGCCACCTGTAACAAGCATGCTTAAATTAATCTCCCATTGTAATAAATTTTATTGATTGAATACATTTCCGTATAGATCTGTAACATCTTCCTTTTATGAAGGCGCCTGACCTTTTGTCTACGTCTCTGTTGCCACAGCCTAGCAAATGTACAAAGAAATGTTTCAACTCGCTACATAATTCTGTAGCGGCGTTTCTAGTCTGCGTCGCAGGCGTCAATGACTTCCTCACTTTATGGATATGTGCGTAAAAATTTCGACGATAAAACGTCTTCGTGTAATACTTTATTATTATAGTGCGCAATTACATGGGTATGTTCGTTCGTTCAGTATAGTTATTGAACTTGAAGGATCAAGGCGAAAATATGTTTATGTTTCAATAAAGCGTCGTAAAATTGCTGGCGCGAGAGTAGTGGGTGCTGAGTTAGTTTTTTTATGAAAGGGTTTGCCAATGTCGGTAAATATGTTGGAATGTGATATTGATATTGTTTGGAGAAATCGGTTTTACTTACTATAAAAATATATTTTTTTATAAAATGTATGATAAAAAAATAGAATTTTTCATCAACTTGTCACCAAATATTGTTTTTAACTGAAACTAGAAAGCTGACAAAATATAGGCTGTATAAACATTTTAAGGAAAATAATATTTTTTGCTTTCAATTTCAGATTCTCAGTAACCTTATTTAAAAGATTCCGAGAAAAAACATTCATAATTATGATGTAATTGATACTTTTAATAAAGCAAAAGCATTTTCCAAAACTCAACATCAGCTAAAAGGTTTGTGTAAAAAAACAAGTATTACGTCAATTATTTTGGCAGTGACATTTTTAACGGCTTTACCAACAGATATTAATAATGCCGATATTCACGAATGCCGATGCACCGATGCACCGATGCACGAATGCCGATATCCACTAGATTCAACAGGTCAACAAACTCGGGAAAAGTAGCTTATTAAACAATGGAAACTCGAATCTTCATGTATTTATTACCGTCGGGCGAGGCCAGGCGGTATTTTTCAATCATGTCTAGATTTCCAGGTGATAATATTTTGTGGCACTTAGTTAGATGAGCTTCTCGCCATTCTTTTTAATTAAAAATATAGATAATACAGGTAACTTAAAATAGTTGCTGTACAGCATTAAACTGGCTCCTGTAATTTTGTGGGAACTTACTATATAAACAATGTTTGGAAAATCGTAACATGAAGCGTCTTTTAACTAGCTAAAAACGGTTCGGATTCGTGCACAAACGAAATGATTTTGAAAAGCTAATTTTTTTGCTGATTAAAACACTTATAAATTGCAGTTTATCATTTATCATAAAACATTTTTCCTTTTATGAAATAAGAGGGGATATAAAAAAGCAATACCGATGAAAGTGTTTTCGTGAGGTTTTCAGTTATTCGTTCAGGTATTCTCACGTATTAGTTAGAACTATTTAGTTTTCCCTAACCTTCCCTCAAAAACGTGATGTATTCGATATTGTAGAAAATAGTGATCACATATTTTCCAGTGCCCCTTCAAAAATAAATCTCGCCTCGTTATAATCGTGTTTCAACAGGCAAAGAAACAATTTTTCTGAAGTAAACACCCTATGAGACCATTGACCGTGACTTTGACGTTTCATTATCAGGGAAGAACAATGCTTTTTCGTTTTAATGGAAATATAAGTGGTTTCTATGCTATTTCTGCTATAGCGAAGGAAGAGAGTATTGTTTGCTATGGGATCTGTCGACTATGGTTTGGGTCTTTGTCTAAACAGGACTGTCAGACCAAACAAGCAATTTATTTTTTATAACTATTTACTTTAATTATTACTATCTCGTGATGAAACCTACATGCCCGAGAAATATTTCGGAGGCATGTTATCCACCAATTCGGACCGGACCCCCGTGGTGGATTATCGCGAATAAAGAAATAAAGAATCGCGGAAAAAATTGTATTTCAGCAGGATTACGTCAAACGATGGAGATTTTTCAGTTTCGTTCATGAGGTTGGTGACCTGAGCTTTTCAGTATAAATGGAGATTATTATCACCAGGTTCAAGTTTCTCACGAAAATTAGTTTAATTAGCGTACTATATATAGATTCCGCCAACACAGTGTATTAAACTTTACAGAAGAGCACTAATTTTCAGTTAATTTAAAAAAAGCAGAAAAATTGAGACAAAAACCCTGGATAAGGCTATGCCCTGGAATATGAATTTGGTATGTTAAATGAGATAGTGCTGATCTCTGGTATTGTGACACCAAACCTTGTCCTTTAATCTGTTTTAAACTAATGATCAAAATGTATTAGAAAAATAATGGCTTTACAGTACCCACATTTTCATGAAACATTGACCTTTAGCTTCACTGTGCCTTCTGAGCAAAGCTTCTGAGGCACACATAGATAGCAAAGGTTAACTAGATAGTTTATCTCAGATATCACAAATATGATCGTCTATAACACCCACGCATATTTCCGGTCGTCAAATAAATATTTAAGTTCACAACAAAATAAAACGATAGCTCTTCCTTTGAGCGCGTGGAGCAATGACCGGCGGGAACTTTACTGCCGTTTGCGAATCCCGTTTGCGATATACTACTAACGTCAACTTTGCATTTCCACCTGCATGTACTCGTAATAGCAGGTGGAAATACCAGTCGCAAGTTGAAGTGTTCCACGGTTGTTTCCGTTTCCATATGAGTTGCGACGACCAGCATCTACGAAACCAAACGTGGAAAGGGGAACGTTAGGCCGCTTTCAGGATATACTCGTATACAGAAAAACGCAGCAGTCTTATACAGTTTTATTCCTACGCCCCATAACGCGTTTTTTCTTAGACCACCATGATGATAAACTAGAAAATGAATATTCGTTATCTTGACATACTTATACTCGTAAATCGTGTCCAAATAAACGGAAATTTACTTTTGTATACTAAAATCAGTGAACTATTCACTATTCAGCTAATAAAATTAGAGACGCTTTGAGAAAACAATTCGTAGACGCTGGGAATGCAGTTTTCTTTCCCACGTTTTATGTAAAAAGCGTTGGGATAAAACGTTTCTTGTAATGGAAGAGACCAAAGTAAAATTATAGTTCATATAGTTTTCAACGGGGTGATTCCTGTTTGCGCTAGTCTCGCTATGTTATGCTAGAAAAATATTCTACTAAAAAGACCACTTTGCACGAATTTATTAGGCTATTTGAAACAGATATCCAGTAAATTTTAGATCGTTGAAAAATTTCCATTAGTAATAAATACTTTTTTTCTAAGTCAACGTGGTGGGAATGATGATATCGAATGGGGTAATGTCGTCATCTGGTGTCACCATTTTTCGGGTCGACCTGACCAATATAATTGTTAATTGAAATAACTTCAATCGGTGTTTATTACTCATTTGCATACCCTTACTGATGCATGTAGGTCTCACTGTTTCCTTTCCTTCCAACAGAGCACGAGTGAAAGTTTGCAGAGCAATTATTATTGTGTATTGCGGTCAAGACTCGTTGCGCGTTTGGTATTTACTTTGCTCCCTAAGATGTAAATCCAAACAGGTCAATAACCCTTTTAACAACGCCCAAAGAAATGTTTCAAAAGTAGGTCTCTACCTGACTCCTTATTTGTCCAGAATCTTGGCCAAGCGTAGCTTCGTCTCACGTCACGTGGTAGGGCGTCGACCTTCATGTTTATATTTGGGCAAGTCTATTGGTAAACTTATCTAAAATGTTTGGGTAAGTCAACTTAAGTGTATCTACTTATGTTTGGAGTAAATGGGCATTCGATGAGGGTGGTTATAAAGTTCTTATTATGTTGAGGTAATGGGAATTAGTTTAAAACTATTTATGTTGCGTGTAGCGTTAACCGTCACTGTGACAGGATTTAATATGAGTTTATAATGTTGTATGATGTTTTTTATTAAGATTTTTTTGTGTGTAGATATTAAACTCCCGTCTGGCAAGCTCAAGTATAACATCTGTCGCCAAATGCCTATTATTGGTATGGCATTTCGGAAGTGTTCCGTGAGAGCCAGAACCATTCGAGGCTGAGCATGTTTAACACTTTCGACCATATCGTCACTTAAGACCAATAGTCGTCAAAAGCTAACCTATAGAAAGCATAAAAAAATATGATTAGCCATTGCGTACCACAGTATAAAAATATCCTACTCCAAAAACGTTCAAAACATAATTTGACTAAACGTTTAATTTATTACGTATACGAGAACTATGAGAGAACGCGTAAACATCTTATAAGATCAAAGCTAAAATCTAAGATCGAGATGAAAGGGTATCAAAGAAGACTGAAGACTGAAGAGTCAAAGCATCAAAATGTCTAATATTCAATGAATTTTAATAACGGAGGAGAGATTAACAAAGTAATTAGCAAAGTAAACGTAGTTTTAGGAAAGCTTCCACAAAGACCAAGACTCAGGGCTTTCAGTTGTTTATTAAATTGTCGAAGATTGTACCGGGTTGGACAATGAATTCATAAAATTAATGGGAGTATTGACACACAATAACTTTGTGATCGGAATAAATTGCCTATTTAATCAAATAACGTGGTACAATTTTACTTAATATACTAATTAATAAAGGCGAAAGTTTGTGAGTATGTTGTTATGACTAACTATGAGGAAATTCAGTTTACATCTTGGCCTTACGAATAGGCTAGTTAAGCTACTTTTTATACCGAAAACAGCGGGTAACGCCGCGGGGTGCAGCTAGTATGTACACATATTATCTGACTCCTAACTGTAAAGAAGTAACAAAATAGGAATTAGTATCGAGGAATCCATAGTTCGAACACTACGCAGTACGCAGGTCACACACCGTCGATGACATTTTTAGGCGCCAATCTACATAACGAGATGGCCGAATATTTCCCTTGCAGTAGTACTTTCAAAGTGATTCAGCAATACACAATAGACTGGAATTTAAAATGTTATTATATAATTTCAGTAACTTTTTTAAGGTGTATATTTTTAGTAGTGACACAAAAGTTCGAAACAATATTTTTCCTATTATGATACTCCGGGCTTATTTGAAAATAAGCGCGTAATGTAAGTACAGTCTACCACAAAAACTGAGCTAGTGTTTGTTAATAATATATTCACTGTAATTTATTTCATCAAGTATCATAATCCAGTAATGTGCGTATTTTTTATATCTAGCGGATAAATTTATTTTTTATTAAATATAAATCAAATAAAATAGCGGATTGATATAAAATTGTGTTCCTGTCTGGCAGGTGTACTAATTATAATATTTTTAAATAAAATGATTGTAGTTATGTTTGCAACTTTACATAATATTTTCTGGTCCCCATTAATAAAAGGTACTCTGTTCTTGTGGCTGACTGTACATAGACTACACAGCGGTCGTCAACCCGCGGATCCGAAGATTGCTCCCGCCCGATGATTTTGATAGATTACTTTCAACGTAAAAAAAAACTTTTGTCAGAGGTAGCCCTTTTTCAAGCGATTTCCACTTTTTGCCTTCAAAGAGATATTTTAGTCACAAAAAAAAATTGTTTATAGTATCCGCACCAATCTGAAAATATAGGAGTGGCTTCCTGCTTCATACAGTGGGAGAATACGTTGACGATGATAAGCGATGGTCAATAACTCGACGTAGGCTGCAGCGAATACAATGCACTCACTTACCTTTTACTGCTGCAAGCACACGACAAGGCTCCACCTACAGTCGGTCGCCACCCGGCTAGTTCAATATTGTCCAAAGCGATTCACTCAGTCCATGTGTCACACGCGAAAAAGCAGGAAGATTCGTTTTCCCACAGGAAACCACTTATACGGCGTCGGCGGCGGCGTGACGCGCGCGCCGGTAGCTTTCGCTTCGCACCAATTGAGCTGCAACGAGTGCGCGGTGCATCAGCAGAAGAAAAATGCTACTACCCTCCGATGTCGTTTTTTCGAGAATTCAACAACGATATACATTTATTACTTCTAATAGTTAGCTATATCTTAACGAAACAATGATTTAAGCTGTTTTAAGTAACTACTTCGAAAACAGCTGAAATATTTTTTGTCGTTTTTTTTGGTAAATGATTTTCTTTTATTATTTCTCTACGATGTATGTCGTTGCATCCTTCTTCCAAAATATGAGAAATGGTGTTTGTTTGCGAGTACTGTTTTCACACGGCAACGGATCAATGGATTGTTTTGCTTTGCATAGAGGTAGATAAAGGGTTGGTGAGTGAAATGGCTCCTTAACCAGGTATTCGCTCTAAGTTTTGTGGAATCACGGTTCTAAAGTTCATGATTGTTTATACGGTGCCCTATTTGTGATCAAGATCAATGCAAGATGCGTCATTATTAGAAGTGAAGGACGTGACATTAATTTTTAATTGCGATAAAAATTAACATGTCTTATAAAGTCATTGATCCTAAAGTGATAATGACCTGAGCCGTTCATCACCTACCCTGATGCCATAATTCTTTGTTTTCCTTTAGGCCGCTTCCATCTGCTTAATTAGGCAAATTAACTTTAGTGTTGTTTCCTAAACTTACGATTAATTGGTGAAGTGAAAGTCAATGCCCATTTAAGTTCCAAATTAATGACTGTATGTGTAGAATGTTTGGTTATGAGTGTTGGAGCCTTCAGGAGGGTGAAATTATCACTAATTTTATCGACAAATCATCCTCCATAAATGGGCCTACTGCCACCATAAAATGGCAGCCATTTTGTATTTTTGTTGGATTTTGGGCGCGAATAGTTGTACTAGTTTTTAGGGATCCGCAACCAAAGGGTAAAACGGGACCCATTCACTTAAGGCTCTGCTGTCCGTCCGTCTGTCCGGCTGTCACCAGGCTGTATCTCATTATCCGTGATAGTTAGACAGTTGAAATTTTCACAGATGATGTATTTCTGTTGTCGCTTTAAAAACAAATAGTATAAAATAGAATAAAATAAATACCTAGTCGGGAGCTCCCGTACAACAAACTTGATATTTTGGCTTTTTTTATAGATAATGTTAACGGAACCCTTGGTGGGCAGGTCCGACTCGCACTTGGCCGGTTTTTTATTCACAGCTACCCATATAAAAGTCTTAGCAACACGAAATAGGTATTCATTAATTAAATCAATTAATTAATAGCAACCATGTTCCAAATTTTACTTCATAAGAAGGACGAGAAATCTTTCTAGAAGAAACAATAAAGTATAATATTATTTTTTTACATATTTATGCATTATTAGCTTTTTCTAAAAATCTAAGCAGTAAAGCTTTTTTGTATGATGGTACAGGACGTTAGTTCCCCTTAGTCGACACTCCCCATTGCTTTCCTGATTTGGAACAATGTTACATCGACACTCAGTGTGCCTAGTGTGAGATTTGCCAATTTCTGTACGAGCTCGATCCGGTTATCGTAAACTTGAAATTCTATGGAATAAGAGCAGCGCCATGTAGTGACGGACTGATTGACACTAGATGGCGCTGCTCTTATTCCATACAATTTCATGTATACGCTAACCGGGCCGAGCACGTAAAGAAAATGTCAAAACTCACACTGGGCACATAGGTAAGTGAAGATGTATACGTCAGAAGCGTTGACTACGAAGCCAGAGAAGCTTCGATGTTTCTAATCGTAATGATGTACGGGATATTTCGTCTGGTATTATACCTAATGGTTATAGGCGATATAAAACCCGTGGGTATAATGTAGTATTCTTATGTAAGCAGCTGCAAAAATAAAAGATAAACACGGTCTTAAAAGGTCACGATGACTCGTTTCAAAAGTGAATTTTCAGGTTATTAATTTTATTTATCATTATTATTCAATTGGCATTTTATACAGTAGAAATTATTAAAAAAAATATGAATAATTCATCTTATTATTTCTGGAACTCAAAGTACGAGTAGGTAGGTATTTTTAATTTCTTATCTACACTTGAGGTAAGTATTAGCTTGTTTGTGAGTTTGTTTCTTTGTTGTAAGTTTAGGGAACAACCTGGTCCTATTCTAAAAATTCTTACAAGTTTACATTTACCTTGGTAATTTACCTTGATTATTTCGCGTATCATTGATTATCTCACACATTGATAGTAATTATGTCAAAGTTTTGAAAAAAGCACACCTAAAAAGGGGGAGGGGGCTAATCGGGAAATTCAAGGAAGAAAGCGCGCTGTCCCTGAAAATATCGCATTATGATAATTATTAAATCGTTCGGCCCCGTAACTGGGTCAAGTGGCGCGCTGGAGCGGCGTCTGCATCGAATTTGTTTGTATTATTCACCTGTCTACTTGGCTGCAAGGTGAATGCGGCTGCGGTGATCTATTGGGCGGAGTTTACTTTATGGTTTCCTTTTTTCTTCATGCCATTACGAATACTCAGACATTTCGCCGCAGCCCCGTCTGATAGTACTTAATGCTGGGGCCACACGTATCGCATATCCCATTTACAATCCCGTTGTTTGACGTGTCCCGTATTTATCGGGATATGGTATTGCCATTGCCGTTGAATATCCCGATTTTTAACGTTCACTTGTTTTATGATTTTGGTTTATTTTGAAGTTGACTGTTGACAATGACGATAGTGTGGCCAGTCAAATTTATGGCGATAAATCACCGGGACAATTTCCGCGTTGTTTCAAGCGATGTCGGCCGTTGACAATGACGACACGTGTGGCCCCAGCATAAGTGACGACGAAGTCGACGGGGGAGCACTTGATGGGCTAGTTACCTAAATGCAAAATTTTCGGTTAATAGGATTTAACTAATAAAACTATAATTAATAATGAGTTACTCTGATTTTCGGTTTAACATTTTTCTGTAAACTAAAAAGCACCTCTCTGCGGATACAATTAATATTTATCTTCTATCTGTATCTAAGTCTAATCTATATAATTACTAGCAGACACGGCCACGCGTTGCTGTGGCTAAGGTTTTTTTATTGTGACCATAAATTGAGATGTAAGCTATCCTATCTTTCAAGTTAGATCAAACTGCACACTGTGTGCAAATTTGATTAAAGTCGGTTAAGCAGTTTAGGAGTCCATCGCGGACAAACAACGTGACACGTAATTTACAAGTATATAATATTTAGATAAAACAAAGTCTTGTCAGTTTCAACATTTCAGTACCTACCTACTTATAACTCAAGAACGGCTGGACCGCTTTATGATATTAAATTTGTTAGATTCGTCTCCGTTTCGAATAGTTGAACAAATACCTAGTAAAACGTCCGAAAATTTTCGCGAAACAACAAAAAAGACGAATAAAATTCTTAACGTTTGTCGGGTCAGCTAACAATATAAATATAATCATTAAACATTTTGTGCGCTTCACTTAATCACTGAAGTATCAGGCAAGAACCTGACGGACAGTTATCAGTGTTATCCCTCTTAATTAATCTGATAACAAGGCGTAGCCAGGCTGTTCGCAATATTATAAACGTAAGGCGATAATCTTTAACGACTTTAATAACGGCTGGTAATTTATTCTCCGTATGTCGTCTTGAAGGCTAGACACGTAGACACCATGGTATAAGCAAACGTGTAAACAGTGGGGTCGTCGCCCGATAACAAATAAGCAGAGAACTCTAAGGTAATTGTCTGCACAACTTCCCTTATTACGCTTCCTGGTGTAGGTTCTTATATTATCCGGGAAATTTTATATTGGATGGTTAGCCGACCTTATCGCCGGATTGCATTCGGAGAGAACTGTCGTAAAAGTGTACCTAGGCCATATATTTCAATTGAGCTGTACTTGCCAATGCCTTTTTGTTTCCCACGCAGTATTACTTGTATATTTAATTATATCAAATATAGTTGAATGTGTAAAATCCTATATCACTAATATCGACATCCGTAATCTAACTTGGCGTAACGTAAAGGACAAACAACAACTTTACAGGAGAGCTAAAAACAAATCTTTCTTTTTATAATATCTAATACTTTGTGTTTTGTTGTCTATAACCGTTCGTTATTCTTCGAATCAGGTTATTACGTTAAGAAAAGTTGGAAAAATTGCCCGGAAAATGGCAAGTTCGGGAAAAAACTTTATAAGTAGGTATAAATGACTTTTTTGTTATTATTAATCACAGAACAACGCCTCTCTATTTTTATTAACGGGTAGTTACTTAAAAAAAAAACAAATTTAAGGCGGAAAAGTTTGCTTGCTCTTCAAGTTTGCTTGCTTGTTTTGTTTTCTTTTATGGTGTTTGACTTGTAAAAGTGCGATTTTATTGCCTATTTACATTATATGATTTGACTTCGACTTTGACTTTGACTATTTTGAGTTTAACCAACTGCACACGCGTGTTCAGCCGCTCGGGTGCAGTTGGTGAACCCATCATACCATGACCTCCAGGTTACCTACCTACCTAGATGCGAAACAGTGCAAGGTGACCTTGTGTCTGATCCGAAGCAGTCCAGGGTCGTTGCACCGGACGACCTTGACCCGTTATTGGCATAGATATTGAATTTCAACTCGGTTATAAAGGGTATGCAAACTACTCCGTGAAAAGCTTCCAGCCTTCTACAAGGCTATCAAGCAAAATGTGGCCAACGAAATTCCGTGGTGTATATTATGAGACAAAGAAAGGCCTCAAAATTCTAAGATTCTAAAATTTTCTACAATTTGCCAGTGCCATCTAACATTTTGCAGTTATCTAGCGCACCTAGCCTACTGTACCATTTTAGATGGCATTGCAATTTGTACGGTCATTGAAAAGTAGTGGCAAATACGAGTTGGATAATCTTTCTTCCTAATATACTCGTATATATATTACGCGTCACGTTGTTTGTCCGCGATGGGCTCCTAAACTACGTAACCAATTTTAATCAAATTTGCACATCGTGTGCAGAGTGATCTATCTTGAAAGATAGGATAGCTTAAATCTCAATTTATAGTTGCAATTACAATAACTTTAGCCACAGCAACGCGTGGCCGTGTCACTAGTTTTTGTGACGAGAATGTAAACACGAGACTTCTCAACCTCCTGCCACTGCTTCTCGTGCTACCGAGTGAAAGAGAAAGTGAAGGAAAGTGGGCAGAATGTGAATACTTCTCTTGAGAGAATTATTGCCTGTAGCAAGAGGAGCAAGAGCTGCGTCTAAACAGGAGATGAGTTCCTGAAGCAGCTTTTCTACTACAAGCTTCTAGCAGACTCTTTCGAGGCCCATAAAAGATATCTCCAATGTCCTTTAACTTGTTTGAGTTAAGGCACACTTTGGCTTCCAATATAGCTGCATGGAAACCGCCAAGTTCAAACTGGATTGCAATAACAGTTGTAGCAGCTGTGCTAACAAAATGCTTTAAAATCAATAACTTCACCTACCCATTCAAAAATAAACCGTATCGTTAGAGGGATAGGAACTAGGTCGCCTAGCAGGTCAGGGGTTGCATCTGGCCAATGGCCTTGAACTGACGATTTTAGGTCAGGATCGGGTCAGCTCCCGGAGCTTTGGGTCTGGTGTGGGAATTACGATTTTGCGCTCTATTCCAAAGGAGGAAGGTTAAGTTTGGAGTGTAGATACCGGGTTGGGTAGGATGGTGAATATTGTTGTATAACTTTGAAATAAAGGTAAGCGTCCTAATTGATAAAATATACAGGGCGTCCCACGGATATGCCACATGGAGGGAAAGTACATTGAATATTGTAGATGGAACATTTTATTGAAACAAGACATTATTTGAATTTTAAAAAGAAATTTAACTGCATTCATAGGTATTTAAATAATTACATGGTTTAACCGGGAATCGAACCCGTTACGCGAGAAAAAGAATAATTCTTAGCTTTATCATACCGATCGAAAGGCTTCATCGTACGGATTATTTTTTGACATAGCTAGTGTCACAAATAAAAAGACGAAACCAAAAAGCGGATACCCGTATTTATTTATTTCTTACCAAAAGCCTAAATTATGTAATTGGGTCAGGACCAAATTCTTTGCAGGGTTGCACAACGGAAATCACAACGGAAAATGTCACAACGGAAAATTATGTATCACACTGGAATCATAAAGGTGTGTGTACACATAGTTGAGGTTGTCTACCGCCGATACAGTACAGTACAAGTAGGCGAAAATAGTTCCCTTTTAGTAGCGTAATAAAACAGTATAGTCAAAAATAATATAGTATATTATGTAGGTACATTGTACATAGTAGGTATGTTAGTCTGTAGTGTAGGTAGGTATAATTATGATATCAGTCTTAAGATAAAAATATTTTTAGTAGCCACTAACTGCTATTCTGAGATCTAACATAATTCTTCAGGTTAGGTTATTAAAAGGACTAAAAATAAAATTTAAGTAGGTAAGCAAATATTTATTATCACAAAAACACAAGTATATCAAAATACAAGTTAAAATGAGATCTAAAAAAAACACGATGTAATAGCAAACAAAAATTAAAGTTTAAAGTAAACTTTTCATATCAACTATTATTATTATACACCGTTTTTGCTTTTGCCGCGTTCTTTTGTTTCATTGCTTCCAATTTTTCAGGATTTTGTTGTTTTAGTTTTTTACGGTATTTTTGTCATCTTTCTGCAGAAGATAAAGGCATCTGAAAAAAAAAGTAAATTATTCAATTTATTAAACCACTATTTACTTAAATGCTTATTCGTGTTGATGAGTGGGGGAACACTATATTTTTCCAAGACCTTTTTTTAAGTCTGCAATTTTCGGACCACGCACGCGACGCATAAAGCTCGTCAAAAAATTGTATGGTCTACGCGTATGAATTTACGGACACAAGAATATGTTATCAGAATAATGTATACATACCTTTAGAAATTTCCGTTGTGACACGTAGCACAATTCGTGTCACTCGTCGCACAATGGAATAGAAATACTTCACGACTTTACCTAAAATGCTTCACATAGGCTAAATTAAACAGAAAAACTAACTATCTTTGGGATATTTCCGAAGTCGAATACATAATAGTTCATTCTTAAACGTTCGTATTTAAAAGATCTTATAGAAATCACTAGAATCTTCAATCAAAGTCACAAAATTTTAACGACCTGTGGTGCACAACAAACATGACAAAAATCTGACAAAAAAACTACATGGCGGAAGTGTGCGAAATTGTCTTGACAGTTCGGAGTCAGTGCTGCCATCATTATAATTTAAAAACCTACCGACATTACGTTGTGGTTTCCCAGTTGGGTCGTCGCACACCTGAAGTAGCACAACGGAGGTTAATTTGAGACATACATAAAATATATGCTAAATTAAAAACTATATAGGTTATTCCATATAATTGAACAGAAATACGTTAGACAATTCAAAAAACAATATGTTATGCAATAAATTATAAGTTTAACCGTTTAGTTTTCAAATAAAACCACAATATTTCATGGTTGTCTCATTTGGGACATGCCCATTTTGTATGAAGAGTTTAAAAATATAAAATAAATATTGCTAAATAATTTACAATTTTGTTTAAAAAAAATGTTATTCTTCTGAGTAATTGATCTTTAGTAGAACTGATAATGTGTTACCAATTTCACAAAGTATTCACTGATACAATACATTACTTATTTTTAGGTAGAAAGGCTGTGGACAAAATATTATACCAGTTTTTGCAAAGAATTTGGTCCTGACCCAATTACCCAAACAAACTTTGAACCCCTATTTCACCTCCTTTGAGATTATTTTGTGAGACAAAAGATAGCCTATACGGTACGGACATAGGTCCAATCTAAACGTATACCAAATTTCATCGAAATCGGTTCAGCCGTTTAGCCGTGAAAAAGTAACAAACAGACAATACGCGTGGCCTATGCATTACAAAGATAAGATGATAAGGTATAATCCATCACGGGGTACCGGGCTGCATTGGTGGATCGCACGGCTTGGAAACAATGAGCAATTTCTCAATTCAGTTGTACTCCATTAACACATTTAAATTATGTTCACCTTGGGAGAACTTGACTTGTAATAACTTTGTTTTAAATGTATTAAAAAAACTTTTGCCGGCTATAATTTACAACGCTTAAGATTAACTACATAATGCTGCTGTCCTTGTCATTTGTTTGGTGCCAAACAGAGACAACAATATATTCATAATGCTGTCAAAGTTAACAAATGTTTCAGTACCTAACCGACCGCAGGTAAACGTCGTCTGCATTTTGACTTTATTTTTGCTGATAATTATGTAAAAACCCACTGGTGTGATAAGAAATCCTTGGATATTGTTTAACACCAGGTCGTTGGCACATAACCCTTATGCAGTTTATGAATTAATTACACCTGAATATACGTAGCACAGTATAGATTTTGTTGTTGGTATGTAGCATTAAAACATGAATATTATTATTTTATATAAAAAATAACACATATTTAAAAAGCGGTGGTAGTCTAGTGGGTGACGTCCGCCTGGCCAAGCAGGAGACCGGGCCACCGTGGTGGAATGGCCTAATCCTCCTTACGAAAGTGAGGAGAAGCCTATGCCCAGCAGTGGGACAATTACAGGCTGAATTATTATTATTATATAACGTTTAAAATGAATATTTGGGGGGGGGGGGGGGAGAGCGAGCTTCAATTAAGTACCGGAAGGATTTGATCCGGAAAAAATAATGTCAAGTCAACCTAAATAAAACCGTTTCAGTCCCCTTAATTGTATAATTTATTCAATTTGGCTTTACCTGCGGTATATGAGGATAAACCTTATCTTCAGTCATTTGTTATGTAAATATTTCAGAATCGTAAAGCGTCTGTTTTGTAGTCTTATTCGTTTTTTGTTTTAATCTGTTGGTATGAATCTTGCTCATTTTAAACTTTTTATCAATAGCTATAAGGTTTTAAATCGTATTCAAGTGGTTGAAGCTGGTCCTTAAACGTAGGTATTCGTAAGGGTTTTCGCTCATTGGCCGATGTGCTGCAAAACTAAACGCGCGTAAAAAGGTTGATTTAAAAGAAAACTTCGCGATTTTTTTTTCATTATATTTTTTAAGTCACAAACTTAATTTCGAACTGGCAGAGTAGTTTTCTATACCCATGCTCATGTTCATGTACCAACTGATCTAACTCTTTTCGTAAAAAGTTATGGCTTAATATAAATAAATATCCGGGTTTGGTCATTATTGCAAAACCTTGGATACAGTTTATTTATCAATTGTTTTTGAATTAATTAATCATGAACGTGTGTGAAGTGTTTAGAGAAGAGAAACGTGTACAAAAGAAATTCAGCACGAAGTACTTTTGGAGACAGGTATGCTTACAGTATATATTTAAATTTTGCAGCTGGGGTACTGCAATGGTGGGGTTGAAATTTCAGCTCTAGCGGCCTAGGGGGTTTATGTAAACTGTATCTATGTAGAAAACACTATGATCATTACGAATAAACAAACATTGTTTTTAAGAAATCTAAAAGTGCTTTTAGATATTATGAAGGATACATTCACGAGTTTACCTTTGCTTTCAATAATATGAACAAAAAAACCTTCAAGTCTTCCAAATAACAGACAGGTATAGTAAAAATCTCACTAATCGTAACTTAAAGTAAAGGTGCTTTTGAGTTGGCAGTCTTCAAGTCATCTGTATATAAAATTAAATGAGGTATATATTTCTTATACCTATAAATATGAAATTATCTTTTTCATCTTGATATACTTACTAAATAGGCCATAAATGTTGTTTTGCAGTGTATGTGAAATTATTATGTCTGTAAAAGGTACACACGACACAGACACACGACACAGGAGAAATTCTAGTGTGGGTCTACGTTAAAAAAAAAAAGAAAAAACATAAATACAGACTGGGCAATAAAGTATTCTATTCTATTATAATTATATTTACGGGTGTGTGTATAGTAATGTTATAATAGAATTTAAGTATATTATGTACGACACCTAATGTACCTATTGACAAAGTATTAAAAGTACAAAAGCCTATCCAAATTTTTCCCGAGTCACTGTTCCTTCTTCAAATAATTAATCATCACAACAACCGCCTAGCATTTCCAATTTACGACCTTAGCGATGTCACCTTAACGTGTATTAACATACCAGATTTTTCATTTGTATTAGCAGAATATTATATGCAACTCTTAGAATATTATTATTCTTAGATGCAACTAGATTTTGTCTGCAAATTCGCCCGACCGGTTTTATGAACGTCTAAGACAAATGTGTCAGTGAGATTTTATAACATCTTAGGTATAGATGCCGCACTATTGAGTTACTCATCTTACCACTAGAACCTCATCTCACCTATTTATAGGTGCCTTTTTTTCAATTCCAGTTTCTAATATGTTCCGGAGTATGGACGACTTACTTTGTGTACGGCTTAATAGCAGGAGCTCCGACGGTCCTCATTCCTCAAATCAGAAGAGAAGTAAACTCCACAGGAGCCGTCGACGAGGATATGGCATCCTGGCTGAGTACGTAGTTGATGTTTCAAGTTAATCCTTCTTCATTTATTTGAAAACGATACAGATTCTTTGAAAATTGTCCTTTATTAATGCAGTTTACAAAATCTCATTAGGACTTCTTTAACTATTTGCAGTTACCTAGTTATTTATCTTTAGGAATACCTGTTAAGCTTTCACAAATGTGTTCAGGAGGTGACTGAATTTTTATTCTAATTATTATTATTTTTTTGTTGCAGGTTCTGCCTACAATTTTAGCGGTTTCCCCTGCGTTTTGATACTCTCAATCTTCACATGGTTCTATGGAAGAAAAATTGGCTTCATGGTAGCCTGCATCGATACCTTCATAGCTTTTCTTGTCTTTTACTGCAGCACATCCGTTGCTCAAATTCTCGTCAGTGAGATTATGCAAGGTCTCTTTAGCGCTGCTCAAGTTGTCATATCAGTAATGATTCTAACCGAGTACATATCTCCAAAACATCGAGGATTATTCCTCACCATCAAGTCAGCTACTTACTACTGGGGCATTTGGACGGCTAACATCATTGGAACATTCTTCCATTGGAAGAAGATTGGGCTTTTGGGTATCTTATGCGCAGGGTATGCGTTAATAACAGTTTTTATCTGGCCAGAGTCACCTTACTGGCTAGCAAGCAAAGAAAGGTATGAGCAATGTGCAGCGAGCCATCGCTGGTTAAAAGGACACGACGATGAGGCAGAAAGAGAATTGGAAACAATGATCTACAATCAAAAAGAATACGTAAAGAGTCGTCGAATAGAAAAACTATCTGTAGTAGAGACTGTTCAACATTGTTACTTTACGATCACTTCCAAAGAGTTTTACAAGCCTACGCTCATTTCGATCTTGACTGGCTACCTTAGCATTGCCACTGGTAAATTAGTATGTACAGTATACGCTATAGATATCCTTAAGAAAATTACTGATAGTGAATCAACGGCATACACTGGAATGTTAATTTTAGATGGGATTACAATTGCTAGTATGTATTGTGGATGTATCTTATCAAAGTTTCTTAAAAGACGCGTATTGTTACTCGTGGCATCAACTATTGCAGCGATGTTTTTGTATACTATATCATTGTACTTATACTTAATACATTTATCCGTATTTACTGAGAACAAATACGTGTCTTTAGGTTTGTTGATGTTAATTTCGATAGCGACTAGTTGCGGACCTCTCGTAATGTCGACAGCCGTCTACGGAGAGTTAATACCTATTAGATCTCGTAATTTAGCAACATGTTTTATAGCTTTAACAGGTAAACTTACTTTAGGAGTAGTTTTAAAAACTGCGCCTTATATTTTTAAAACAATTGGTTTACATGGAACATTTTTGTCGTTTGCTATATTATCTTCTATTTTCATATTGCTGTTGTATAAATATTTACCAGAAACCAAAAACAGAACGTTACAAGAAATAGCAGATAGTATGATTGGTGTTACACCGCCTATTATGAAATCTTTAAGTCAAATGGCACCGTTAACTCATTCAAAAACATAACATGCGTGGATTGCTGATTATGTACCTATCTATAATCTTTAGGAAAGGCAACATTTAGTAATAGTAATAGACATATACGTATTATTATAAGAATTACGTATATATATAAGAATTATAGCCTTGATAGAGATCAAGGAAATAATTTTTTGAAGTAGATTTATGAATCAATGCGTTATTTTCAACATTTTTAAGAACAAAGTAAAATGGTATGTACTTAACCTACGACGTATAAATATCGTGCCAAATGGGAGTGACCATTCTTACGTAGTACTTATTTATTTTTGTATACTTGTCGCTAACCGTTTACCGAGGAGACTAGCAATTCATTATAATTATGTCTCTCATAATAATTAAGTATTATGTTATATCGGTCAATATTTCGGAATTGCTAAGCTTGTGTTTTGTATCCTATTTTAATTTTCACAATGAAATATTTGTAATAAATGTGTTCATTGTAAACGTTACTTAGTAAGTATATTATCATGAGTTTATAATTATTAACGTCAGAAGGCACGTAAAACGTTTTTAGGAGACATTTTGCTCGTTGGTGAATGTAATTCTAAATGCGTATCAAGAGTTTGGTGGAAGCAAATCTCAGCGTTTGCAGTTACAACGTTGATCAACGATACACATTGGCTCCGTAACTACTGAACCGATTTGAACCATTCTTTCACTGTTGGTAAGCTATACTATCCCCGGGTGACATGGGCTACTTTATGTCCCGTAAAATGTTTAAGTTTCCGCAGGATAATTTAACGCAGATGAAACCGCGAGGCGCTTCTAGTTACTTCTCATATTTACTTAGTCAGGTCATAAGTATTGTCACACAGTAAAAACTTTTCTTTTAGAATGCTGGCCACAAAAAAGTTTATTGAATTCGAATTTCGAATTGTTCATGGTAATAAAAATGTATACTTTTTAGAATTTTACTCATTTTTAAATATGGAGTGGACGCAGAAGACCGTGTTGCAGTTATTGCGTTGCATCGTTGCGGTTACGCGCCAATTCAAATTTTTGACATACTGAAAAATTTGAATATAACCAAGAGATTCGTTTATCGTACCATCAAACGATACAATGAAGACTCTAGTGTAGATGACAGGTCAAGAAGTGGTCGCCCTCGGTCTGTTAGGACTCCAGCAGTGATAAAAGCTGTGAAGGCGCGAATTCAAAGAAATCCCAAACGTAAGCAGAAACTGTTGGCCCTTCAGATGGGATTTAGCAGAACCACGGTAAAAAGGGTGTTAAATGAAGACTTAGGGCTTCGGGCATATCGAAGAAAAACAGGACATCATTTGAATGCTCGTCTAATGGACCTGAGACTGAAGAGATGCCGCGCTTTGTTGAAGCGGTACGCGGGAAAAAAATATCGGGAAATTCTTTTTTCGGATGAAAAAATTTTTACCGTAGAAGAGAGCTACAACAAACAAAATGATAAGGTGTACGCACACAGTAGTGAAGAAGCGAGCAACCGTATTCCGCGTGTCCAACGAGGTCATTTTCCATCCTCGCTCATGGTATGGTTGGGAGTGTCTTATTGGGGCTTAACAGAGGTACATTTTTGTGAGAAAGGTGTAAAAACGAATGCAGTTGTGTATCAAAATACAGTCCTGACGAACCTTGTGGAACCTGTTTCTCATACCATGTTTAATAACAGGCACTGGGTATTCCAACAAGATTCGGCGCCAGCTCATAGAGCGAAGAGCACACAAGACTGGCTGGCGGCGCGTGAAATCGACTTCATCCGGCACGAAGACTGGCCCTCCTCCAGTCCAGATTTGAATCCGCTAGATTACAAGATATGGCAACACTTGGAGGAAAAGGCGTGCTCAAAGCCTCATCCCAATTTGGAGTCACTCAAGACATCCTTGATTAAGGCAGCCGCCGATATTGACATGGACCTCGTTCGTGCTGCGATAGACGACTGGCCGCGCAGATTGAAGGCCTGTATTCAAAATCACGGAGGTCATTTTGAATAAACTTTAGTGTCATAAGAATCTATGTTTTGTTAAGTTCATTTTGGTATATAAATGGTTACATAATGAATAAACTTGTTTCAATTATTTTATATAAAACATGTGACAGAATTTATGACCTGACTAGGTATATGAGATAAACCAGTTTATAAACTGGTTTAGATGGTGTCATACTTTTTGTTTCGATAACTAGTCTATTTCTTGTTCGATTTTTTTTTTTTGGTTATTCATGTATCGTCTTTTCCCTTGGATAGTGCCCGAAAATCAATTTGTTTCTGAAGTAAGTATTTAATCATGAATGTTTGTGAAGAAGTTAAAGAAGAAGAAAAGTGTGTTGTTGAGAAATTCAGCAGGAAGCACTTCTGGAGACAGGTATGGATACAGTTTACTTTATATTTTGCTGCTTTATGATATCCCTGTTGAGTTGAAGCGCAGTCTAGCGGCTTCGCGATAGGTACTTCATGTAACTCTCTCTCTCCGTCGTAAAAATTGCTTTTGGTAGGTAACGTAAAAATGCAATGACAGCTGTTTCAAGTCATAAAATATGGCCCATAATATTTTTTTATTCGTTTCAAAATGAAACTAGGTGATATTACCGGTTTTATCCACAACTTAAGCAAATAATGAGATGATTTAATTTCTAATATCTGGATGACCGAGCTTTGCTCGGTATTTTTTTTTTTTTTATAAATTGTGTTTTTGTACGAATTACTAATAAAATGATGAAATATGAATAATATTTTTCGATCTTACCTATAGAATAATAAAAAAAAATGAACTGGTTATTTAAAGAAAAAATCATAAAAAAACACGAATAAAATGACATTTTCTAAAAATGATTCCTAGCTAGATCGATTTATCGCCCCCGAAACCCCCTTTATACTGAATTTCATGGAAATCGTTGGAGCCGATTCCGAGATTCCAATTATATATACGAGTATATACAAGAATTGCTCATTTAAAGATATAAGATTAATAACAGAAAACATGTAATGAATTTTGCTTCCTAAGCTAATAATTATTGTTATTTATTTATAGCTGTCCCGACAGATATTGTCTTGTCTTATGTTAATTTTTCTCATGTTTCTATTCGTTCTGCTAGTCGGGACGGAAACAAATCCAACAAATCAAATATCATAATAATTGGTTCCGCCGTTCTCGTGTTATAAATGCAGTAAGTAACACGACTTTGTTTTATGTGTATAGAAACATAGACGAGTGACTAGCTTCGCAGTGTGTGCCTAGTGTGAGTTTTGACAATTATTTTACGGGCTCGGTCCGGTTAGCGTAAACTTGAAATTGTATGGAATAAGAGCAGCGCCATCTAGCGTCAGTCCGTGATTCACTTAAAAAATTGCCAAAACTCACACTAGGCACACTGGTAGCACCAAGTATGGACATCGGATGACCTCTATGCTAGTGCCCTGAGAGCGTATATTTAGCCATGACAAAGAAAATCGTGTTGAACAAACAGAACGTTGCCATTTTAAACAGGCATACTGTAAAACTAAAATTTACGTCTCAGCGTCGGCATCATCAACGTCGGCATCGTTAGCGTCAACGTCGTCATTGTTGGCGCCGTCAGTACCAGCGTCGTTAGCTTCAGCGTCGACAGCGTCAGGGTTGTACTGTTAGCATCAGCGTCGGCGTCGTCAGTGTCAACGTCTTCAGCGTTGGTGTCGTCAGCGTCGTCAGCGTCAGCATCGTCAGTGTCAGCGTCCTCTACGTCAGCGTCGTCAGCGTTGGCATTGCCAGCGTCAGCGTCGTCTACGTCAACGTTAGTGTCATCAGCGTTAGCGTTGGTGTCGTCAGCGTTAGCATTGGCATCGTTACTATAAAGTGGTTGGTAGTAAATAACAAAAAATAACGTTGCCTGTTTGTATATTTGTTCCGGTTCATCTCCAAAACGGCTGAACCGATTTTGGTGGCACTCTAACTGACACGTCATAGCTGACGTTATAAAGAGTGATTTTTATTTTAAATATCCAACGCAGAAGAAACCACGGGGCACTGCTAGTTCCTTAAAGTAGTAAAGATAAGTAAAGAAGTCAGGTTTAATTTTTAACTTAATCATTATGTAAGTAACGTCATTAAGGAAACTATAAATTTTAATATATTATACACGTACCAAACGTCAAGGCTAAGCTTAAAATATTTTATGCAGATTGACAAGGTGGTAGGTAATAAAAGTTAAGCAGTTTTAATAAATTCGTAAAATGTATAATAAAGTTCATTGATTATATAAGCCAATGGACAATCAAAATGCACGGGATAAAATCTTTACACAAAATAAATTGTAAACGGCAAAGAGGTACAGATAATCCCAACATAAGCTAAGAAAGTTTACCCCCTACTCTATACAAATGTCATCGTCACTAATAATAAAATACAACTCCATTAGTAATAAATATATACATGATCAGAATGCCAATAAAAATCTTATAGAATGAGCTGTACTATGCGAGACTGCGAAGTTTAGAGTTACACATTTTAACACTAGAGAAGAACCTCGTCTCACTTAATAAAAGGTTTTTTTTTTAATTTCAGCTTCTAATCAGTTCAGGAGTATGGACGTCTTACTTTGTGTACGGCTTAATAGCAGGAGCTCCGACGGTCCTCATTCCTCAAATCAGAAGAGAAGCAAACTCCACAGGTGCCCTCGACGATGACATGACATCTTGGCTGAGTACGTACCTGCTTCGTTAAGTTTAGTTATTTTCTTCATTTGTGACTATGCGGTCTGCGATGGTGTAGCTAACCTAGAAGTATCCTGTTCACTCGTGAGTCGTGTAGCTACAAATCGACAAGACAATTCAATAAGACAGCAAATCATTTCAAAAATAGAGTAGGATGTGCACCATAAACATAAGGCACATTGCCATACCTCTAGTTGTCCAATGGTAGAAGGACTTGATGTTAATAATGCGTGCAATCCATGCGCACACTCTCCGAAATAATATATCCAATACAAAACCGACGGAAACTCTGCGTCAAGGCTCTGAAGTCTTGCTTCGACCAATGCGTCGTTGCGAATGACTGTTATTACAAAAGATAAGCTTGACATACTTAATTGCCATTCTAATACTCCTTTTTTTCCAGGTTCTGCCTACAATTTTAGCGGTTTCCCCTGCGTTTTGATACTCTCAATCTTTACATGGTTCTATGGAAGAAAAATTGCCTTCATGGTAGCCTGCATCGATACCTTTATAGCTTTTCTTGTCTTTTACTGCAGCACATCCGTTGCTCAAATCCTCGTCAGTGAGACTATGCAAGGGATCTTTAGCGCTGCAGAAGTAGTCATATTTGTCATGATTCTGACTGAGTACATATCTCCAAAGCATCGAGGGGTATTCCTTACCATCAAGTTAACTTCTTATAACTGGGGCATTTGGACGGCTAACATCATAGGGACATTCTTCCATTGGAAGAAGATTGGGCTTTTGGGTATCTTTTGCTCAGCGTACGCGATAACAACAGTTTTTATCTGGCCAGAGTCACCTTACTGGCTAGCAAGCAAAGAAAGGTACGAGGAATGCGCAGCGAGCCACCGCTGGTTAAAAGGGCACGACGATGAGGCAGAAAAAGAGTTAGAAACAATGATCTACAATCAAAAAGAATACGCAAAGAGCCATCGAGTAAAAAAACTATCTGTAGTAGAGACTGTTAAAAGTTGGTACTCTACAATCACCTCCAAAGAGTTTTACAAGCCTACGCTCATTTCAATAATGACTGGCTCCCTCGGTATTGCCACTGGTAAATTAGTGTGCACAGTATACGCTATCGACATCCTTAAGAAAATAACTAATAGTGAATCTACTGCATACACCGGAATGTTAATTTTAGATGGAATTACAATTGCAAGTATGTTTGTTGGATGTATTCTATCAAAGTTTCTTAAGAGACGAGTATTGTTGCTCGTGGCTGCATCCATTGGAGCAATTTTTTTGTATACTATGTCATTGTACTTATACTTAATACATTTATCCGTATTTACTGAGAACAAATACGTATCTTTAGGTTTGTTGATGGTATTTTCGATGGCGACTAGTTGCGGACCACTGGTAATGTCGACGGCCGTCTACGGAGAGTTAATACCTATTAGATCTCGTAATTTAGCAACATGTTTTATAGCTTTACATTGTAAACTGTCTTTAGCAGTAGTTTTAAAAACAGCGCCTTATATTTTTAAAACATTTGCTTTACATGGGACATTTTTTTTGTTTGGTATATTGTCTTCAATTTTTATATTGCTGTTGTATAAATATTTACCAGAAACAAAAAACAAAACTTTGCAAGAAATAGCAGATAGTATGATTGGTGTTTCGCCGCCTAATAAGATATATTTAAGAGAAGTGGCTCATTTAACTCATTAAAAACATAACATGGGTAGATTGCTAATAAGTGATACTGTCAATTTCTAATGAGTCCACCTCGTTAAAATTTTATGTTAAACCTGCGTTCTATTTTTTCAATGGATGGTTTATCACGTTGCTTACATGTTTAGATGTAGCTCAGTATTTTAAAAAACATGAATGTAATTTGAATAAATATAATCTGTATCAAGTACATATTTTTCTCCTTCATTTTACGATTAATCAAATTTTGTATCCCTTAGCTAATTTTATAGTCTTAAAATAGGTTTTTAAAAATAATTTATTATAATATCTATTTATCCTACAACTTTGTCACTTTCTCGTAGATGAATGGTTTATTAGGCTGTGCATAGTGATTTAGTACGTCCAGGTAATAAAATCAAGCTACTGTAGTCAAAATGCATGCCTCTGTCAATTTTAAATTGTATTTTAAATAGGTAGGTTACTACTTCAAGTTATATTTTAACTGCTCTAGATAATTTCTAAAGACGTTACTGGTCAAAGTATTCAACTGGGTCACCAAAAAGCATATTGACTTATACATGATAACATTAGTCACACTTGGCAGCGACGCAGGAAGTGGCGACTGATAGCCATGCAGGCCGGGGCGACCTGGGGCATTACCGACCCCGGGGCATGGTCGGCCAGGGATAAGTTTAGTATCCAACAGCACCGATACGTGTTGGTTGATGCAATCGACATCGGCATGCAGTGCAACGTTCTTGACTATCCAACCAACTGATATCTGGGTAGGCAGTCTGTATAGTCATAGCTACATAACGATGGCTAAATACGATTGCAGTAACGACACTTTCGTTAAATGCTAGTCTAGGGAAATCTGGTTGTCAAGATTGAATCAAAATTGTTATTTTTCTTCGCAAATGTACCGATTGTATGACAACCTTAGCTCACAAACGATCGCGTTTATCTCTGTCCCACAATTTCGAGTTCACCCTAACTAAGTATATGTAACTTTCATACTGTTTCATCTTCGGTACTTTAGGACTTAGCGACCGATATCGGTAGCTTACTAATGTACAGACTGTCGCCCCTCGGTTTGATTTACCGGATGCTCGATGCACTGTTTCACGAACAGATCAAGCATGAAAATCGTATTGGTAGACTTTGCTTGACATTTAGACAAATTTATTGAGTTTTATAGTACAGGTTTCCAACTTGGATATCGATTTTCGGAGTTATCGCCTATGAAATTATAGTGGTAAGCTCCTTCTACAAGAGTCTGGCTAGGAAAGTAGGTACGCTGCCCGATATCATCTACCAAGCAGTAATGTGCAAACATCAAGTTCCTGTTCGAAGGGCAGTTTCTAGCGAAATTACTTTGGAGGCTTTAGAACCAATGTCTCAGGGTGAGGAGCGCGCAGTGCCGTGCAAGATCTGGCATTGCATAGTTCTGGGTGGTACTGCAACTGATACGGGCTAGTGTGACGCTTATCAGGTAAGTAAACGATTTGCCCAATTCGCTATTTAGTTACATTCAAAAAACATTTCTTGTCCGTATAAACAAAATAAACACAAGGCAAATGGCCATCCCAAAGACGGACGAGTGTCCGTCTTTGGGATGGCCAATTTCCCCTCGATTTAACCGAACAGCCTCGAGTCCGCAATAACGTGAGCCGATGCATGTAATGGATCCATGGTCCTTGACCTCGTGCTCCGCTGGGTCATCCTGCAGCGCTGTCAATCGCTCCAGCCGATTTATTGGAGGGTTCACCTCGGCTCGAGGCTGCAGCCGGTTTTGCGGGTTTTGCGCTTTGTTTCGCATCACCAGTTTATTAGCAAAGCGATGTTAGTTTGAGTTGGTTTAATAAACTCGCCCATGCGGTCGAGTCACCACTTTTAATTTTAATAGTAGTGAACTCGACCTCTCGTGTAATTTTTTTTTTATGATGTTGTTTATGTCGTCTTTTCGTTACCTAAAACTCAGAAACCGTACTGTTTAGATTTCGATGAGAGTTCGTTTTGTAGTTTTGCGAATAATTACGACGGGAACGAAGCGGCGGGCGTAGTGGGCGGACACCCGCCTTCCAAAGCGGAGGTGGCGAGTTCTAATCCCAGTGCGGGCACGTACCAATGTGTTTCTTGTTAAACATAATGTGAAGGTGAAGGAAAACATCGTGAGGAAACCAACATGCCCGAGAATTATTTCGGTGGCATGTTATCCACCAATCCGGACCGGGCCCCCGTGGTTTATTATGGCCTAATCCTCCTCACAAGAGTGAGGGGAGGTCTTTGCCCAGCAGTGGGACAGTTACAGGCTGAATTATTATCTTCAATGTACAGAATGTAGGTACATGGTTCAGTTACAGTTTTATAATACTCGTAGTATAATATTACAACTACATAGTGTAAGTTTACTTCTAGTTTACAAATAGTGGTATTTAGTATATTTCTAAAAGTATTTTGTATTAGTACGAGTATATACCTAGGAGATTGATGTCAAGAGGTTTTGGTGAAAACCAAAATAGTCACTTTTTTTTTAATATGGTGTTCGTTCGTGTCTTGTGGTAAATATCTGTAAAACATTAATCATTATGTGTTCGTTAAAGTGCTAGAGTATAGGCTAATGATAGAAAAAAAACACACCATTACCCACGTTCCATCTACAAAATTCAGAGGAGACAGAGATGCAGTAACGCAAAGTTGAATCGTGATTATGACGTACTACCTATGCGTTATGACTAGACTACCTGACTGACTTATTATGACAAAGTTTAAAAAGGCACAAAGCATGCAAAACTGACACGGAGAAGCTGCATTAAATTTCTACAAAATTTTTTTGCTATACCTAAGTTTTAATGAAATCCAATCGAGATCGATGCCTTTAGTAATCCAGCAAATAAAGTGGCCTGCCTGCAGCCTTGCACCACTGACCCAAATTCCGTCGTTCACGACCGACGGAGATGCGGGCCGACAGATAATGCTATAGGTTACTTAGAACTCCTCATGGCTTACCTAATCATGCAACATTACTTATTCACCTTATAAAATAAATAAAATAAAAATTGTCTTGAACATAGTAGGAATATTACATATTATAATTATATATCCGAGTTGTGGCGCACCGAAAATGTGTCGATGGTGATTTTATTATAATAATGTCTTGAAATTTATTTTTCATCGCTACCTATGTTGAGGAATATATAATATATTATTATTATTATTTATTGTACACAGAAATAATCATATACACAGTGACTTAATACATAAGATATCTAGTAATATACAAAGCCGAGTTTAACCCTATAATATACTTGTAGGCACTATGTAGTACAATACTTGTGAAATAAAAAGATTTAGAAGTATTCTTAAAATTTAAATAAAAAAGTTGAAACGAGTAACAGTGTGAGCCGTTGGGAAACAATAAAAGTACGTTAACATTAGAACTTAGTTGTAACACGAAACTTACTTTCAAACTGAGGCACGAGATGATTTGGCTAATTCTGTTCCGTTACTTTTGCAAACTTTTGCATTAAAGATAAAGTGCCAAAAACAAAAGCCATTGCCTTCCCCAAGTTCAGACTGAACATTTTTATTATAATTAAGTGAAATAAGTCATCATTAGAACCATAACTTAACTATGGAGGCTTACCAAGTTATTAGGAATACAAGTTTAACTTAGAGGTTATAATATCTAGTAACCAAATATTACACAGAAATCATGTTTTGATTTGCTACTTTCTTGCGAATAGGTAAACTTATTTTATTGCTTTGTTATAACATCAATAAACATGACAATACTTTTCTAGCACGCACACGACACATCCTAGCTGCAATTAGAAGGTAATCTCTATTTATAATGGCCATTGCATCTATTGCTCTTCCGCAAGTCGAAGTACCTTGAGGAAATAGGATGATAAATTTATCATTGATGATAGACAATGTGATGCAACCAACTAAATCATGGAATAGCTCAGAGTAATGAACGGAAGCCTACTCACCGATCGCCAGTTCAGTTCCTCGATCAAACAGCGTCGTCCATTATTGAAAACTATGACACGAATTGTTGTTGAAATGTTCCACACAAAAGGTTCGACTGCTATTATCATAGCACCACACTACCGACGAAGCCCTACTACCGACGGGGCTGCAGACTTGAGGTGTCAGCTCGAGTTTAGTATTGTTGGAAGCAAGCGTGCGTTACAGCACCAGGGTAGGTAGAAAACTGGCCAGGGAACAAGCGCGCGGCAGTATGCAAAACTACCCTCACCATAATAAATAAATCAAACAAAATATTTTCTTCCATAACTACCCTCAAAACGGTGATAATTTGTACGTTCAAAAACAACGCAAGCCTAGGTTATTGATATTAATAGGTAAGTGCAAAAACAATGAACAATCTATTAGGACCAATTCCTGCGATTCACAATAGTAGTTTGTTTTACAAGGGTATAAAACGACTCATACATTACTCGATGGTTTGCCTCACGAGCGTAGCGAGTGTGGCACATAGAATCGAGTATGAGTGAGTCGTTTGAGACCCGTGTAAAACACAAAAATTTTTACACAGAGATTGCGAGAAATATAATAAGTAGGTATACAATTAAAATAAAGCTAAGAATATTTTACAAACAACTTCAAATAAATCGTTCACTTTCAAATAAATAAATAATCAAATTCAATCTTTTAAAACCAATTTGCATTGTCGTCAAAATTCTACACACACCTACAGATTATAGGCAGCAATTACAAACTTTTTAAAATTATCTAATGTAAGTACGCAAACGCACACGTACACATAGCATGCATCCTATGATCGCCAAAAATGTAGACGAGAATTACACTTTCATTTAAAAAAGTAAACTGTTTAGGCTTCGCACGGTTTGTACATTAAGATACTCTTCTTTTTTTTTCGAAGTAATTATGTCAAAATGGGAAATTGAAAAGTCGAATCTTCAGCCTGTTGATAATGGCGAGTACAAATTAAAAATAAAACTACTTTCACTCCCTAGTGCGCAACAACCTCGTTTGCTACCGCTAAGCTGAGCTAATCTGACACCTTTTTTGAGCATGAGGTGTGAAAAAATATTTGCAGGTCAGTTCGTACCACGAAAAAAGTCTTGCGGCGATAAGGGGAACTATATTCAAACGCCGAGAAAATCTCCGCTATCGCATAGAAACTAGCGCCGCCGACGCGTCAACTCCGAGACTTTTTTAGAACGGACTATACTCAAATCGAACTCAGTAGGTACCTCGCGTTGCACTAGTACCATTACGGAAGCATTACGTGTATGTACAGGAACATCAAAGAGGCCGTAGTTTTCAAGGGAAGAGGGAGAGGTAAAATGTTTATTGAACCATTGAGGTTCATCCACTTAAGTACTTTATAAGAAAAAGTGGCCTACTAAGATGGTCGTAAATTAGAGGACTACACGCGCCACTTCCGAAATATTTAAGACTACTTTATATAGAGCTATAACTAGTGCTGTGCTCTGTTAACGTGGGTTTAACATAAATAGTGGATAGAATAATAACCACAAGCAAACGAGATGAGTAATTGATAGAGGTACACTATTGTATTATGCCTTAGGACTGACAAAGCTCGAGTTGTCTTTATCGGCGTACATACCTATCCTATTTTTTGGTCTTGGCCATACTTCATTAAGGTATAGGTACGTAAGCCCAGTGAAGCTAGGCTAGGTAATGGGGTTTGTAATGGTGATGATGGTTCTATATTGTATAACATATTATTAAAATTATAGTTTATTTATGATCAACTTTCGTGGTGTAGCAGGTGATGGGCCGACTGTGAAGCATGACGTGGTTCGATTCCCGAAGTGCAAAGGTTCGTTTGAACCACAGATTTGCTCGATCTGGGTGTTTGTTTGTGTCTGTGGGACTTATAGTTCCTCGCAGTTCTTGATTCCCTACATACTTAATGGGATCGTGACGTATTTCAGTTCTATAGGTGGTAAAAGTCCCTTTTTAGGAGTCCGTATCCAAAGCGTAAAATGGAACCCTATTAGGTACTAAGACTTCGCTGTAAGTCTATCTGTCTGTCTATCTGCCCGTCTGTCACCAAGCTTTATTTCCTAAACCGTGATAGTTCGACAGTTCAACATTTTCACAGATGATGTATTTCTATTGCTGCTATAACAACAAATAGTAATAAACAGAGTAAAACACATATTTAAGAGAGCTTCCATACAACAAACGTGGCTTAATAGGTAATGTTACGGAACCCGTCGTGCGCTAGTCCAACACGCACTTGGCCGGTTTTTTTACTATAATCCTAAGGCTTCAGCTTTATTTTTCTACACTTTGGGCATAAATTCGCTTGACCTCCATAATCAGGGCATGTAGAACTGCCCACTGAGCACACAGACTTCCTGTTATGCTCTTCGGCTGAGCTCTCCAGCATCCTTGAAAGTTTCCTTTGTAAAAGTTCTAAGTCGCGAGAGTGCTTAGATAGTAAATATGTTGGGAAAACTTTAAGTACGTTTGTATTGGTCAGTAATAAAATTTAAATGAGCGTTATTTATTACAACTTAATAAATCGTGCGTCTAAAAATATGGCATGGAATGTTGAAGACAACTGAAAATGTCCTTTTTGTATTTCACAGACTACCATTTTATCTGTTTCTCTGTCTCTTTCTCTGTCGAACTTGTTTGATAATAATATTGAAGTCAAATGTAGCTGTCAGACTTACGCCACTATCAAATCCAAATTCAATCTATTTTTAGAGTCGAAGTCCTCAACCCCGAGTGACGAAGCCACCTCGACAGGTCCAATGACCCAGCCCTGGACGGTCCATCAGCAGATTGAGGACTGATTGATGTCCATCCGTCACAAACAGTTGTCAATCTCATGCGACTGGAATGAACAAAGTCGGAAGCAATGGTGGCGGGTTAAAGGGATCTAATATTTTTTTTAATCTAATATTTTATTTTAGCACAGACTTTCAAGAGAAAAAAAAACCAGGTCGAACATTACAGCTATCATAAGGATACAGTCGCGAAGCCGAATGTCATATTTAGACCACTCTATCTTTTTGTAAAAATATTAGGTCAGATTCAGCACAAGTTTTCATTTAAGTTAAGTCTTTAGAACGTAATACATAGTTGTCTTGTTAGTCTTAGTTCGGCTCTGCTTGAATGTATTTTTTTCTGGCGTTACTAAATTTCTATAATGTTCGGTCTGCTTCGTTTTATACGACTGCGGATACAGTAAACGATGGGGATTATTATTATATAAGAACAGCTATGTCGTCTTGCTCAGCTATAATAGCGTACTTGTATTGGCAGCACGTAATGAAGCTACTCCGGTTGGCTGACAATGAAGTTTTTCGACGAAGGAGTTATTTATTATTTTAAACTCTTTGCGGGATTAAGGTTCTGTGGCAGAAGAAAAGGGCGGGAGCTAATGTTTTTAATTGTTATTTTCCATGGAACGCTTTTTCTGTTTATTAAAAGGAAAAATTGCACATTTATAACACGTTATCTACTTGTTTTCAATACCGTCTCATTATTTGTATTCCCTTTTAAGAACGGCAATGCAACACATCAAGCAGTTTACTTGCTATACAATATCCACTGGCGTAATCAGATTCTATCGTCTTTTTATTTATCGTATTTGTATTTTTACTAAAAATCATATTATCATTATCAACTTGCGTAAAAGACATTAAGAAACAATGATCTACAATCAAAAATAATACATAAAGAGTCGGCGAATAGAAAATCCATCCGTAGTAGAGACTGTTAAACATTGGTAGGTACTTTACGATCACTTCCAAGGGGTTTTACAAGCCTACGTTCATTTCAATATTGACTGGCTACCTTAGCATTGCCATTGGTAAATTAGCATGTACCTTATACGCTATAGATATCCTTAAGAAAATTACTAAAAGTGAATCTACTGCTTACACCGGAATGTTAATTTTAGATGGAATTAAAATTGCAAGTATGTATTTTGGATGTATCTTATTAAGTATTGTTGGTCGACGCCGCATCCATTGGCGCAATGTTACATAAACTTAATACATGTATCCGTATTTACTGAGAAATACGCATCTTTAGGTTTGTTGATGGTATTTTCGATATCGACTAGTACCTAGATGCTCGCCTCTGTAAATTTTAAAGCCTGTTTTAAATACAGGTTATACTTAGTTTAAATTGTATCAGAAAATTTATATTTTAAGTTCATAGAACAAAGTCTGCAGTATCTTAGTCCAACAGGGTCATCAGAGCATATTGACGGCACATGCAAATACATTCACACTTGGCAGCGACGCAGGAAGTAGCGACTGATAGCCATGCAGGCCGGGGTGAATCGGGGCATGACCACCCCGGGGCATGGTCGGCCAGGGGTAGGTACCACTGGAGCAGAAATATCACCGTTTCATTATCTCAAAAAATACGGTATGTGTATGTACAATGCTATAGTGATACACTTTTAATGGTATAATTGCGTTGGCAGCCTTTACGGATTTTGAGCTCGTTTGGCCTGATGCACAATTCCAATGTCGCTCAGTATCTCCAGATCAATTCAAACATTCTTCGTATACCCAACTAAACAAAGGCTTTTTATCTTTCTATCGAGAATACCCCGGACTTTCGCCTTTTATCGTGCGGCCTAAATACCGGCATGCCAATAACTGCATCGCACAGGTTACCAACAGGACCTCAAGGTTGAAGTCACAGAACTAGGTAAACAGGTCACCAGCGGGAACCTAGTTAGTATATCGAAACTGGGGTAGGTAGGACTGAGTTGACAGTGTTAAGCTGGTACTATGTTTATCCCGTGCTATGTTGATTCGAGTGAAAAGTTTCTTCCTAAGTAAAAGGACTTTTGAAAAGTTCGACTCGGGTTTTCAATTTGGTTGATTGATTCGCGAGAAGATAATATTTTTTCATGCAATGGCACTGAGTCTGCCTATTACATTAACTTTTTCATCCAGAACATAATCAACATCGCACTTTTGATCCAGGATATTAAATGTCTGGATGCCTTGGAAATTACAGTCAACATTGGTAGCCATAACTGACGTATTCAAACTTCGACCGCGTCGTCACTTACCATCAGATGCGATTACAGTCAAAAGTCTTGCCTATTTGTAGTTTAAAAAAGTTATGAAAAACGCAGAGTGCCGGTAGTTATAAAAAAACAATATTCCTTACTTGCAATATGGAACGGTAGATTAAAGACATGAAAAAATTAAAACTGTTTCAGTAACCCCGGTTATTTAACCGAAAGTAGCAAAGAAAGAAACTAACGAACCACTGGTAGCTGTATGTAGGTGGGTACTCTACGATAATATGATTTACTGCTATAGAGTTCGTCAATCGCGAACTGCCAAAACGCATCTCACCCATCCATCAACACAGACGCGTCGATCGATGCACTCGACAACGGCACGCAGTGCAACCTCCTTGTAATGACTATCCAACCAACTGGAATCTGGGTTCGATTTACCGGATGCTTGAGATACTACCTCACGGACAGATCCAGCATGAAAATTGTATTGGTAAACTTATTCGTTTGATATTTTTAGCACAGACAAATTGAGTGTTTATACCTTTGGGTTTCCAAATTGGATGTCCAAATCGGAACGTCGGTTTTCTGGGACAGCGCCTAGGAACTTGTAGTGGCATCAGCAAATTATATCTCCCCACTGCTGGGCACGGATCTCACATCACTTTTGTGAGTAGTAACCCTTAATCCTTAAACCACTGGGTCCAGTCCGGATGGGTGGATAGTACGAGAATTATCGGGCATGTAGGTTCCACTGAAAAGCAAGACGTGAGATTAGGTACATCTATATATTGTTTATACAAAAAGCACATTGTTACGTGCCCGCACTAGTCGAACTCATGCCCCTCTGCTTGCAAGGCGGAACATTTATTTTTGTCATTATATTTTTATATTTTTGAGGACTATAAAGATTTATCTTACCTTATAAGGTCGATTTATTATGTAATGATATTTATATAAGTAAGCAGATAGGTTCTGAATCTGGGTGCTTGTGCAACCATGGTTCTCGTAGTTGCTGCTCCATACAAGGAATCTTAATTAGTCATCAGGATCTACATAATGTACTTAGGGATGGAACCCTCAGCCTTACGCATCGCATTCATCTCATCACCTTTTCATCTTTGGGGTCTAGGGTAAATGAAACAGTGGTAATATTTTTACATTTATTTTTGAAATACGTTAATGCTGAGATCGATTCCAAATTTTTCAATGATGAAGTCAAATTTTAACACTTTATTGTTATTACACATTGAAACTTGGTAGACGAAACTAAAGCCTCAAATCACACAATATTATAATAGTTGACAAATAATAATAAAGTCTACGATGATGATCAATGTTCATCGTCATCATCATCAACCTTTATCGATCATCTGCTAGTGATAGCTGTGTTCTTAAACTGTTAAAATTTGTTTTATAAAGAATCCCTTACACAGATGCAAATATATAGCGATAAGGTCAGAATAGACAAAAAATATCGTATCGCATTTTAGTCCAATATCAATATTATGGTACCTGTGTATTACATGCCTTCAATTTGATACTGATGCCAATTCTGTTGTTACAAACTAAGTCCACGTAGTTAAGTCGTTAAAAATATTATATAAAATATTTATAAAACGAATAGGATGGCAATTACTTTAAGGTGACAAATTAAGTTTTAGTTTAGATTGTGCCAACAGAATTGTTATCATCTGGCCATTGTTTGGTATAATATTATTCTCCTAGTGTGAATACCGCACATATAAATGTAAATTATAAAAGTGAGTAATTATCTAGTTTCACACGGTAATAGTATAACTAATTTATCATCCTTCTATCAATACAAAAACAGAAAACAAAGCTAGTTTCCTTTGCACCCTAGTGTAATTTGACCGTAGACAGGTTTTAATAAAAAAAATACAAATAAATAGGTTAATATATTTTTTTGTTTTATGCCCTCAGAAAATGTTGACTATTGTTTAGTTTGAATAGAGCCTTAATGATCGAAATAACAATAAATCAAAGTTATAGCAAAACGCCTAAAATGCATAATGCAGATTAAACTGTTGACCATAGAGGAAATACATACTTGCAGTTGGACATTAGCCAAAACGAAGACAAAGTATGTTATGTACCATTCTTCAAAAATTAAATTACAAAAAATCCTAATTAGGTAGATAAATAATACTTCTGAATAATGGTCGTCAATGCTACCTATAAAAACTTGTAAATTGACTATTTTTTTACATTTTCAAGTAATCTACGGTCAACTTATCTATCTGCAGCTTAAAACACAACCTAATCTATTGTGTAAAAAACGAATAATGTAGTATAGTATCTACACACAAACTATAAGCCTTTATATAAATTTGTTTCAAATTCAATTATTCTAAGCTTTTACCATAGAATAATTTTTCATGGTATTAAAAGTAAACAAATCATTTCATAAAATCTATGTTAATTTAGAACATTAATAATGGTCTATGGTAAGGTTGATTTATTAAAATCTACGTTACAATAGCACAGATTAACATTACATAGATTAACAGAGATTTATCATACATTTTGTGAGTTTATACTAGTTCAATTTATCAATGAAATTATAGATAATAATGGTTAAATAACAAAAAGATTGGTACCTAGGTATGGATATTGTTGATTCTTAAAGTAGAAAATGCTTAACGTATCTAAGCGGTAGAATAAATCAAGTGGTTATCGATTACTATTAGGCATTTATAGCATACGTTTAAAACTATATCCGGTTTAATAGAAAAGGTTTAAAAAGAGCATGAATGTATTGTATTTTAATTATATACAATTCACTATTATAAATATTTTAAATGTAGGTTATAACTGACATTCAAAATGGAGGTAACATCAATTGATATGTTGAAAATTTCTAAAAGGGATAATAATTAACATTGGTATTTCAACTAGTTCACACTTAAGTTGTTAATTGCTTGTTTAATTGAAATTAAAAGACTTTTTACAGTTTTTGATAATTATATTATTATCTACTGGTTTGATTATATTTATTGAGACTGAATAAGTAAAAAAAGTAAAGTAGAGTGAATAATGAGTGGAAATATTAGATCCTTAAATTAGATAGGTACATATAATAATATCGATACACTCTTTATTGAAACACCACAGTACAAAGAAACTAATCTAGTGATAATCATACGCCCTTCTCACTTGGTGCATTTGTTTCGTTGCATATTATTTATTGTGTTACAACCGTTTTATTTTTTTTATATTATATAATACAGGGCGTCCCGCGTATATGCCACATGGAGGTACCTTGAATATCATAGATGGCACTTTTACCTGAAAGAAAACATTAATTCAATTAAAAAAAAAATTCAACTGCTATCATCGTTTTTTATAAAATTACCCGTTAAAAATACCGTACGAACCCATTACACGAGAAAAAATATCATTCTGTAGCTTTATCATACCGATCGAAAGTCTTCACCATAAGGATTATTTTTTTGCTAACTAACATAGTGTCAGAAATAAAAGGAAGACCATGAATTTTAACATTTTTAATGCAAGATTAATCAATATAACAAATGCTCAAAATGAGTCTCTTCCTGTTGAATACAAAGCTGCACTCTTTTGATTATTTCGCTCCCTGTTTATTTTTGATCTAGTTGTGGTAGATAAATTTAGAATAATACGTCTAAGTTCTGCTTGTACCTCGTGGACACTTTCATACTGGTTCTTGTAAACTAATTTTTATACATAACCCCATAAAAAATATTCTAACGGGGTTAGATCTGAGGATAGCGGCGGCCATCTTATTTTATTATCAATACAAAATTTCAACATCAAATGTTAAAATTCATAGACTTCCTTTTATTTCTGACACTAAGCTATTTAGCAAAAAATAATAAATTAAATTTAAAATAATAAATTAAATTTAAAATAATAAATTGAATTTAAAATAATAAATTAAATAAAAAATAATAAATTAAATAAAAAATTAAATTAGCAAAAAATAAATAAAATACGATGAAGCCTTTCGATCGGTATGATAACGCTACAGGTGATTATTTTTCTCGTGTAACGGGTTCGATTCCCGGTTCAACCATGTAATTTATTAATAAATATCTATGAATGGAGTTTAAACATTTTTTATGTTCAAATAATGTGTCAGTAAAATGTTCCATCTACAATATTCAAGGTACTTTCCCTCCATGTGGCATATCCGTGGGAAACCCTTTATTTATGTCTGAAGGCCTACAATTGAAAAAAGATAAAAAAAATCTAAGGTATACCATTATAATCAAACCAGTGTTTCTACAAAAAGCTTACTAAAATCTATAATCATCTAACATTGCTTTCAACACCAAACTAAGTAACCAATATAATTGTTAGTATATAAAATGTATAGATATTTTATACAAAACGATCTACATTATTTAACATCTAAACTACAAGCCCTGATATTTTAGTTATTATTTTACTAAATTGTAATTTTATCCACAGGGAAATAATCTTTATAACATCGAACAATTTAACACGTTTACTTTATAAGTTGTATTTATAAGTATTATTACATAAGTAGCCGAAATCCTACTGTCCAGTTATACCCAAATCAAGGGTGGGTTACTTTCATCAAATTTTAATTTTATTGCTGTCTTTGTCACTTTTGTAGTGCCAGAAAAATACAATTAATATGTTATTATATATGTTCAAGACGTCCGTCGTCATTATGTGAGACACTAATTTATAGTAATTAGGTTAAAATAGTAAAAAAATTAACCTACATGTTTACAATATCATTTACTTTAATATGAATTCTATAGAAATAAGATCATTATGGAACATTTTACAAATAAACACATAAATATTAATTTTAATGGACAGTAGTTCCCAACTACATGAAGAATATTTTTTTAAATATTAGATATTTCATAACTTTAATAAAGTTTTAATATCTAAATCAGGTCTCACATTAAATTATTACGAGTTTACAGATTCTATATCTAACACCAAACACAGCAAATAAAGATAAGCGATTATACAGTTATGCGTTTGACGAAATAAAAAAAATCTGAATCTCCTAAATAATTATTGTTTTGTAATAATATACAATACCATATTATTTAATAAGTACTATTTACAAGACAAATATGTTTTACAAATACGAATTTTAATTACAAAGTTACGTAATTTATACAAACAACAAGATGTCATTGTGACATAATAATATTAAAATTTTAAGTAACATTTACCGCTAGAATTATGTTATTAGACTATTATAATTTTAACCTTTATTATCATTTTATTTTAAAACGCGTGATTATTAAAAAATCTAATGTGACTATAACGAAAATCATCTAAAAGCTTCCTTTTCAATCTAAAATTTATTTAATTTGTAGACAAAGTGAAAAAGCTGTAATAAAAATACAATAATAGTTATATCATTATAAAATTACCTGACTAATTAGCATTTATACTGTACCAAAAATAATGTCTACTCGTTCTGTTACTTAATCTACTGGACCAATAATATTTTGTGATTTGCTTTTGCTGCCCGCAGCATTGCGTTATCGTGGAATAAGCTATCACCTAGGTATATAATAAATATTATAAATTATGTTTTTTTATGTATTAACAACATGCTCTGCATGGATATTATATACACCATATTTTATAAGTATTGCCTTCTCATTTCCTTTACTGCACGAAACCGTTTAATTTTTAAACTTTTAAATTGCCAAATTGAATATTATACATTTTATTGATACATATTAAAATTGCAAACAAAAACATTTTTTTCATAATGTTATATGCATTACGTAGATTATTTATATTGAAAAAAATAATAAAATCGCGTTTAGCGTGTTCTAAGCTAGGTTTAAGCCGAAGATTTAAAAAATAGTCGAATTCGAAATCCATGATTTTTTCCTATCACAAAAATCGTCCTTTACAAGGAATGCCACGCGTCATTATATCAGTCTTGCAAGCTTCGACTTTGTCTTTGATATTATAGCATTTTGAAAAAAAAATCATATCAATAATGCAGTTCCATCATTTGCTTCACACCATTTTTTTATGTTATAGTTTATGTTGCAGTAGAAAAATAGTACTTTATATAAATTTGCTTAACTATCATGTAGCGGTTACAGGGAACAAACGTTATGTTACGAGTATAAATTATGGATTATTACTTATTTTTATGTTATTATGAACCAATAACTGGTGTTTTGACTGTTTTATCTTCTAAATTTTTTTTATATTAATTAACCCTGCGGGATATAATAGTTTGTGTATGTATTTAAGTATCATGTAGAGTTCAAATTTACATGTAGCTTCTACGCAGGAAACTGACAGATGTCATAGTATTATTATTTAATGATTTCCGAGGCATTATAAGGTATGCCTTTATGTATCGTTCACTATAATTCTATTTAATATTAATCGTAACTCCTTAGTATTGTGCTATATGAGATTATTGATATTTTTATACCTATAAAAATAATGGTTAAACCTATTTAATATTACTATACCTTGTTAGTATTAACTACAATCTACATTTTTTGTGCTCTGAAGCGGCATTAACCTGTGATCGACAGGCGAGATATCTGTTAAGATCATTAAATATGAGATATTGTATTTAATCACTGAACCACTCTTCTCGACATCCAACCATGCGCAAGCGCATTGCGCGTGTCCACCTACAGTCACCCACGTTTGTGCATTATGTGCATGGATGGATAGTTTATAGTCCAGTATAATATAACCAGTATTATTATGTACTAAGATAATTATTATATTAATTAAATAATAATATGGCTTTAAAATATCGCACTTTTAATGATCTCAGTATTAAAATTATTATTACTATTATTATATTCTTAAATTACGTTATATTTTTGTTTGATGAACGTTGAATGACAAAAATCTGATACAAAGTCTGACAAATAATGAAAGTCTGGTAGGTTCCAAAATAAAAATATTATATAGAATTAAACTAACATATTTCATTCTAATTACTTATTAAAACACAACAGCTGCCTGTCTCAGATAAATCAATTACTTTACGACCATCAATAAATACTAATTTAAAAATTATAAATACAAGTTGTGAGTGATTTCTTTGATTTTTTTTATTGAGTTTTAAGTTTCCAGTAATTATTTAAAAAGCTTAACCCCTACCAAATAGTATTTTTGTACTGTAGTGTTATTTTCATGTAGTATAATATTATCAGTTTTTTTATTGATTTTATTTTCTTTTTGTAAAAAACATTAATAAAATCTATAAATGTAAAACATCAAAAGAGATATGGAACGATTCAAAAAATTGAAAATTATTAAAACGCCACGGCAAAGCAACTAGGCAAATTGACAAAATATACGAGTACATTACAAATATTGCTACTATATTATTATAGTAAGATATATAAATAATTTAGACAATTAACTTCTAAAAATTAAAATGGACACCTAACATACAAAATCTTTTGTGCATTATGCGCGTTTAAATACTGACCGCACCTAAACAGTATAATCAGTGTAAAAATAAAATAATCTACAACACGTTAACCGACTTACGTATAAAGTTACACAGTTATTTATTATAGTAAAAACGTACACTGATTATGTTCAAATATTATCTAAAGTTTAGAAAACTCGCACAAGACAACATCAAACTGTCGAAAAAAAATATTATAGAAATCGTATGCGTCGATATGCTGATACGTGCCGCACTTGCCACTGCGGGAGCGCCAGGCACCTTGCCGTCGATGGCTCGTAGAGTACAACCATTATTTGCACCAGTCACGACCTAAACTCCAGTGTGGTTGTAAATAAACGAGACCGCGTTCTTGTCTACCACGGGAGGCGACCGTCGCGTGATCGACGGGTGGTTGTTGTTGTTGTAGTGCCAAGACTTCCTCGTCGACGTACTCGAGGACTGCAACGCGATCGTTTCGTAATATCTCAACCTTCCGCAGCATTTTCTGCTCTTCATTATTGCGACAAAGCCCTTCCTGTACTTCTTGTTGAAGAAGGCGTACAAGATAGGGTTAATGCAGGAGTTGGAGGAGCCCAGCCATTGAGCCAGGGGTGTCACGACAGGGAGCATCTCTTCTTCCCATTTCTGGACTTGCCCTCCGAGCTTTATCCGGGCGAAAATGAGGTACAGCGGGAACCAGGATAGGACGAAGAGAATAACAACAGCGACCAGCATTTTGACCACCTTGACTTTGGATTTTTGCTGCATCCGCTCCATTTGAGCGTCTTGGGTGTCGGTGGGGATGGACCGTCTCCAGACTTTGATCCAGATGAGGATGTAGCACATGGTGATTAGCACCATGGGAAGGATGTAGCAGAAGATGAGGTTGCCAATGACGAAGTAGAGGATCTCGCTCAGGGGGTTCGGCCAGACGTCCAAGCAGAGGTGGACATGGGGGATCTCTTCGAAGGCGACGACCAGGTCGAAGAAGAAGACCCAGGGCGTAGTGACGACGATGGCGAAGATCCAGATGAAGACGATCATCATCCTGGCGCGACGTTTGGTGATCTGACATTTCAGCGGCCACCAGATGGCGAGAAATCTGAAACAATAGAAAGGGTTATTAATCAAACTTATCGTCTTAAGTTCTTTCGGAGATCAAACGGGCAAAAAATGTTAATGAGGATAATTTATTGCCATGAGTTAAGAGCCTTCATTCTCTTGAATAATCAATTAGACTTCAAATCTGAGTATTTTAAAAAGCCGTTGGTAATAGCTAAGCAAGTAACTTAATTAATTACATTTTGGTACACAAATTGCCGAAGGCAATGTTGTTACACTGTCTTACATTTTAGCGAGGTTGCGTTTTATATACTGTTTACTATTTCAGATAGTTAATGTTAATGTCACGAGGCTTTCCCTAAGTTACTAAGTTCCCTGTGTAAAGTTTGGTTGAAATTTTGCATTCTTGTCAGCCTTCACAGATACTAAAATTGTATGGTTAGAATAAAAATCCATACAAAATCTATCTCCACACTCAATTTTATACAAATCGGACCAGCCGTTGCAACGCGAAAAGCGAACTCACATTAACTCGTACATTAATAATATTAGTGTGGTTTTCAAATAGAACCCAACGCAATCTACATACTACATCTTGATCTGTAAAGAGATACTACAAATGATTTACCGAGATAAAACTTGAAGTAACTAGCGTTTCACACAAAAAAAAAACTCTACAAATCAAAACCATTACACTGCCAAGAGTTCTTCCAAGTTACCTCTAGATATCCTACTAATATTATAAACGCGAAAGTTTGTAAGTATGGATGGATGTTGGTTGGTTACTCTTTCACGCAAAAACTACTGAATGGATTTTGATGGTACTTCACAATAATATGGCATACATATCAGAATAGCACATAGACTACAATTCATAAAGATATCTAGTATATTATCCAAATGCGGGTGAAACCGCGGGGCGCAGCTAGTCAAGTATAAATCCAGCGGAGAGGAACGAGTTATCCAGTCTGGTGGGTTAATTGGAAAGGGTAAAAAACAGGGTAAGATGGATCCGAGACGGTGTTTACCGGAATTTGAGCTACTTACTTGTAATTACTCTAATTTGTCTACAAGTCGTGGAGAAATTGGCTCCCATTATTACAAAAAGTCAGATACAGAGAGCAAAAAATTAGCTAGGCACTGAATTTCAAATACGAGTATATTTAGGTATCTTGAAACCTGTCAAATCCATTATTATCCATACACATTTCAGGAAACGGTCTCATTTGTCAATGACAGACCGCTAATTCAGAACAACTAAGCTTAGTATAGATATAGAAAATGTCACATCAGAACCGATTAATATAGTGACAGACATAATATTATTAGAAACTAGGTGTTGCCCGCGACTTCGTCTGCGCGGACTACAAAAAATCGCGGTAAAAGTATTCTACATTTTATATTGTCTATCTTTATACCAAATTCCATCGAAATCGTCTCAGCCGTTTAGCCGTTAAAAGGCAACAAACAAACAGGGCTCATTCATATTAGATATTTAGAAGAAATCCAATTTATGTACATTAATAAATTATTAATAACGCCTCCGACGATATCACAGAAAAATGTTTTTCTCGTCATTCACAGGTTGTCTGGAGGAAATAGCTTGAAACGTACTAACCGTATGTATGTCCCGCTGTAGTTTCATAATGTTTCGGTGAATAACAACTTTAAGTCCGCTGATTTATTAAAAATGGTGGTTTTGAATTATAAATAATACAATAAATAACCCTCCTTGGACAGTCGGGTAAATATTCACACTAATATATATAATATCGGAGACATCGGCAGGACAAACAAATATGAAAAGTATACGTTGATAGTCTCTTACACTCTCTAACTTTCTCAAGTTTGCTAAAAGTTCTGTCACGTTCCAGGTATTCCCTAATTAATCAACCTTTGTTAATAAATGCGCATATAAAATCAAGTCAAGCTTTGTAATTAAAACGCGCTTAAACTGTTATTCAACAAATGATTTTAAACAACTTGAATATTCATAACAAAACTACCATAAGTTTAATATCGCCTCCAGCAAACTCGTTTGGGATACAACCCCTCATGCCTCGGGCCATGTCGAATTTGTTAATCAATTACAGTAACCAAACATGTGCCAATACCGGAAGAAAACCTTGTCGGAAATTAAAATTACAATGTTAGTCCCTCTGATGCGGAACTAGAATTCTCTGTACCTAAAAAAAACAATAACAACGAGGACCGTGGTCCTGAACGCACCTGAGCCTTTCAGTATTTCCGGGCCGACGGTACACTCGCACCCTCCTTGTATCAGGCCTAAACCCGAATCGCGACTCATCGGAAAACACAATTTTCTCCCATTGTTCCTGGGTCCATGTTATGCATGCATGTTGCTTAGACTTTTTTGATGTGTACCTATACTTAGCCGATTTTAATCAAATTTCCACACCGTGTGCAGTTTGATCTAACTTGAAAGATAGGATAGCTTACATCTCAAATTTATAGTCGCAATAACAAAAACCTTAGCCACAGCAACGCGTGGCCGTGTCTGCTAGTAGTTTATATAATTAAATCAGAACACAACTAGCATACATTCGTCTTGCAGTACTTCAGACACTCTAATAAGATCTCCTGCCGTTCGTCCGCAAACTGATCATAATTTTAGGATTGGCGTCCATCTGAGGGATCGCGGTATGGGGGACCTTGACCGGGCTATATATAGTACGACATGGCAAAACATAAAAAAAGTCTTGTAATTTGTTTGTCAAAGTTATCATCGCCTTAAAAAAACAAATGCAACCTTGTCAGCTCATTCAATGACTGACAATCGTACATTAATGAGGTATGGTTATATTACAGATCAGAAGCCGCTTATAATGTATGGATTGAAGTATCAAGGTCAGTATAATCAGGTGAAAGTTAATCTGAACGCAAATTAATTATTAGTAGAGCAATTAAGTATTAGTCGAACTGATTATGTATCTTAGACGAAACTTCGAAATAACTTATTCGGCGGTCTTTATTATTAACTGATATAGTTTATCTTTAAAGTAGTAGGTACCTATAATAAGCTATTATATTATGTTCTATAAAATTTTACATATGAGTTTATTTATTAAGAAATAACCATTACAGTACAAATTCCAACGCGATATTATGACGACAAGTAAAAAACTAACAACTTATAAATATATTAAAAAAATAACCTAGGTATAACCTAGTATAAAAATAATTTATAAAATACTAGCAGACACGGCCACGAGTTGCTGTGGCAAGGTTTTTGTTATTGCGACTACAAATTGAGATGTAAGCTATCCTATCTTTTAAGTTAGACCAAACTAAAAGCGGTGGGCAAATTTGATTAAAATCGGTTAGGTAGTTTAGGGAGTTCATCGCGGACAAACAACGTGACGCGTAATATAGGGTAATTCCAGGATAGATGCCCGGCTCGGATAGATGCCTCAAATTCAAAAACTATGATTTCCCGGCTTGATTTTGCTGTCGTTGATATTGCCAAACGAAAGACATCCCCGCACCTACCCGGTACCCCCCGCGAGGTAACCCCTGACCCGTCGTGCATTCCATCTATACTCAATGAAAGATTTGGTGTGACGAAAAAATTGCTAATTCTTTTTCTACAGCCTTTTTGAGGTGCTGGAACTTTTTACATGGTGACTAAATCATTTATATTTTGTATCTAAATGTTACAGTGGACTGTATATTAGCACTAAAATCAGTTTTTTTAGAATTTTTATTGAATACACATTTCTGAATATAAAAGGCATCTATCCTCTACGAAAAGGATAGACGCCTCGATTTATTTCCGCCTAGATTTAACCATACAAAACAAATAATTCCCATTATTTTCAAACGATGTAACTAAATTAGGGTATAGATGCCTCAGGAAGGAAACTTATTTTGTGAGGCATCTATACCCTAATATGATTATAAAGAAAATACACTTTTTGCGAACATTTTAATTAACATCTGTGTTTAGATATTACTTCCCATCACGAATACCTAATTTCAAACTGAAAAAGTGTTTTTTTATCAATGAGGCATGTATCCCATAGCTGGTTTTTACGCATGGAGCAACTATCCGCTATAGGGCATCTATACTTCCAAAAATAGAGGTCTGGGAAAATCGATATAGATTAGTAAATATCAACACTGATGTTTTCTTTTTCCTTCAAAGTGGTAGTCGAAAGACCAATCTATTAACATGTGTGACAATCATTCAGATCCATTAATTAAAATGGGAAATATAAAGCGTTTTCAAAAAGTATGGCAACTATCCTGGACTTACCCTATACATTATTATTAAGATTAACAAAAAACATACGTGATGACGATGATGAAACTATTTTCCATTCCGTTCCACTTCTATCCACTGGCCATGGTAAAAATATTTCCGTTGAAAGTGCTGTATAATTAAAACAATATTTTAAACCATAATATGCCCGTGCGACGGCTTGGTGACACCTTGATTTATGAGTGAATCAATGACATATAGAATTAAAACCGAAAAGTATGCGTGGAGTAATTTAAATCTTTAAGCCTATTGGTCATCCCTGTAATATGGATTTTCTGAAAAGAGCACAATATGGTTCTACTTTCTTTCTTTAAAAAAAAACGTAGCTCTACACTAGCATTTCTCCTGTATCGTGGGTCGGTTTACAGACATATAATTTCACAGAAGCATCACACTCATACCGGAAACAAATATCTGTGGATCACACAAAATATATTTGTACCGGGCAGAATCGAACCCGCGACACCAAGCGCAGCAGTCCGAGAGCTCCGCCACTACGACAAACGCGTCGTCAAGAACTAACTAGAGAGAAACTTCAAACAAGAATTTAGACGGCTTACAGTATTATATGCCTTACAGAACATGATGAACGATGAAGTACACAATCTGTTAAAGTTTACGTAGGTATATTGCAGTTCTATGCCTCAACACTAATGAATTCAGAGATTGTCCACTTAGATGGAATCAACCTAATTTTTTGTAACAAATGCTAAATGTATGCAACTCGCATCAGTGTAGGAACGCCTTAAGTTTGTTTCAAAATAATTTCGATGGTATCGGCATAAATAATTTGTATAATTCTGAATAATGGATACCGTCCAGCATCCTTACATTGACATTAAGCGTCCTTAATTCGGGTTATTCTTCATTCGATTGGCCTTTCAGAAAGGAAATATCGTTGAATTAATAATTTCGACACCTTAACATAATATGGAGCTTTACCGATGACATCTTCAAGCGTAACATTGAGCTGCCTTAATAGCATTATATTTTTAATCCCTTGTTGCAATAAACACCCTACTATTTCCATTGGCATCGTAAGAAACGGGCATTATTGTTAAAGAGCCACAGTTCTTAAATGTAAAGGTATTTTATACGGTGTCCTTAATATTTGGAAAGAAGGCGTCTTAATTGCTTCATTTAAATCCAATGAAATCTTTTCTATTTTTGGTAGCAAGTAATTATTTTTGTAATCGAGCCCGAGGAGTTTCTCAACTGTTGAAATAATTTGTCCAAATTAAGCAACAGGAAAAATACAAATACGAGCTGTAACGATGACAAATATTTACAGTTCCGAGACATCTTTCGTATAAAAGTTACTAGGAGCAATAGATAAACACCTACATCCGCTCTTTTCCGTCCGCCCTACCTATTTGACCACACCACAACTATAATGCCAATGTTGGTCACTGACTTGCTATCTAGGCTGTCAGCACAATTTTCAGGGGTCACGTTACGATTCATAAAATTAGAAACAGTATTTCAAGACAAGCATCTACATTTCCATATCCATTTTAACTGCATCACCAGTGCCTTTGTAGTTCATTCATAACAATAAAATTATTTAAAATATTTTATTGAAAAGTTATTAAGTGAAAAAAAAAATCTTCACAATTCAGCCATACTTAACAATTAAAAAAAAACAAACGATAGCAACCCCAGTGGTAGGTGTGGGCGTGATTTAAGATTAGCCGCAATTAATTGAGGAAAAAGTCCGTTTATTCCGAAATAAATTACGTTTTCGAAGTCGGAGCCAAAATATTTCTATCACTGGTGATCCCTCGAGACTTGCGCTTGGCCCCGCTGGCTGTTATCTTCCACTGGACCCGAATGTTGCCACAGTTTAAACAGTGAGAAAAGTGCATACCAACTAACATAATGTCAGGACCAGATAAAAATGGGTGTGTGGTTGTTCTTTGCAAAAACAAAAAAATAACTAAGTGAAACCTCGTCTATGTGTGTATTTATGTGTTGTGTTATAATGATTGTTCATACTGAACTTATTTTTGTCTGTTGTATAATCAAAAGACCTACAGGGTGCCCGCGTAATCACAAAGATTTGAGTGAGTTTTGAGATATGAGAGAAAACCGTATTTTCGTATGGATTTACAGATAGTTAGTATATTAGTAATATAATTAGCCAACTGATTGACACAATGATACTTACTCATGATGTAAAAAAAATGAGAAAGGTCATGTTGTCCTACTGTATGATTATCATAATCGTTACACTGTGGGTAGCTAGGACAAATTGCGACTTATATTGCACAACATGCCTCCATTCGTTTGTTGTTCTTTACACTGTTTTACTAGCTTGCATTCATTTGTCAAGCTCAAGCTTATGTTGTACGTTGTTAATAAGCGACCGAGGGGCATTGACTTGAATGTGTTTGTAGATAATAATTATTATGAGTGGGTACTTATTTATATTATACTATCATCATCATAGCCCATTATCAGTCATATTAATCTACTGGAGCACGAGTCTCACGCCTTTTTTCTGGTCATAGTACACCACGGAGATCCGGTCTAGATTGTTGGGTCACAGAGCTCCGAAATAATTCTCGGAATTGCGGGTCTCTGCGCGATGTTTTTGTAAATTTTTATAAAATTTTATATTCAACGTCATATTACGAAACATTTTCTCTGCCTACTGGTACTATGTTAACAAGGAAAATTTATGTTTATCGAAACAAATCAGATCGATTTATTTTTCATATACTTATTTACTTTTTACCTCTTACATTGTGGTCATCGACGGTCGATCAAGATTTCATAAGTAGGTAAACAATCCCATTTAACAGTTACTTTTTACTGCCATATTATTAAAAATACCAGTCCAATCATATAAATCAAGTTGATTACACACCCTACAACAATTTAGCATCGTTTAAGGTGTTATACGATATCTCAAAACTGCATTTTTGGCGCTACAATCTGTCAATATGGCGCTACTTTCCTTCTGTCAAAACGACATTGGAATGAAATCGGTGCAGTTACGTCATAATTATGACAGTGACAATTGCAACAATGCTGATTTAATAAAAAGAGCAGACTCGTATGTTTATAAATGTAGAGTTGAAAGTTGTAGCAATTTATTTATATGAAGTGAAGCATTAAAATTGTAAATCAGTCGGTATTGGGACGTTATTTTCAGTGACTTGTGACCACATTCAACTAAACTGCCTTTGAGGTCAACCCGTGATGGCTTAAACGATAACTATTCCTTTTTATTACAAAACGTAATTGGGCGTAAACATTTATTTTGGAGAAAATGAAGTAATTTACTCCAAAACTCATGTTTGCCGATGTAATTATGATGAAAGAGATAATGAACATGTAGTGTTTTGACAAGTGAAACTAGTATAGCTTGTTAAAATAACTTGAGTTTTTGGTCACCTACTTCCATTATAAACGATAATTGAGCTGATTATGATTCATGCTTATTATTGCAAATATTCATTAAGGTCGTCTGACAATGACACCTACTTCGTATTTAACACTTTATTTGATCACATTACTTAAATTGACTTTAGAAGATGACTTACCTATATTAAGTATTGTTAATAAATTTAAGTTGTCACTTTAGTATTACCTTGGTTTAACTGGAATTAGCATGATCACTCGCAAACACTGGATCATTAACCGACCCTTATAAGCTTTGAAAACATCGATAGGAAACACCATATTTCTAGAAAATTATTTCGGAGGTTTAAATCCACTAATCTGGACAGGACCTCAGTTGTGGATTCCCGCCTCACAGAAGTAAGGTGACACTCGTATTCAACATTGGAAGGAAGTTGATGGACGGATGAAGATTGGAAGAACAGGTTCATTGATGATGATGGTGATGATGGACTTTGCAATTTGTGATGGATTTTGACTAACTATGACAATACCGATTCAATGAAATATACCAAAACAGATTTACACATCAGATTATAAGATTGCTTTGCAGCATAAAGCCTCGTTTTCGCAAAAAATATAACGCCATACATAGGTACAAAGGTTTTTAATATATCATAATGTAAAATAAGTGTGACCACGTCTTGGTACATCAAAAATCAATTTAAATATTTCCCATAAAAGGCCACACAGCTCGCCACTTACCATCATGACATTTCGACTCGATAACCATATATCACATTTTCTACAATTTCATAAAATTCAATGGGCTATCTTAAATCGCGGCCTTTTTAATTATTATGTGGCGGTAAGTGTTAAATTAATTATACTGCAACAATCTCATCGTAAACAGGTGAAATACAAATTTAACTGCCAACAATTTGAAGAAAAATTGACTCTTTTGCTCTACCTTTAAGAATCACATCAATGACAAGTTTAAGTTGGTTAACAAAACCATAAATATGATAGTTGCGTTCGATGCGGTAGGTAGAATATGGTATTAATATATATCTGACAGGCTTTTAACTTTTAATTTGATTGTCCGTCTTAAACAGTAGCAATGAAACAGTTTAACAGAATTTACTGGTCAAGTTTTTAATAACACCTATCATTATGTTTACAAGACATTGTGTAATTTTAAATGTTATTTATTTTAAATGAGACTGCATTATTATAACCCTTATCCCTTATTTGTGTAAACTACTGTAGATATTATTTTTATTATTAATTTGACACTGATGACAACATTGACAACTGACCTAATCCTATTCCTGCTGTCTATTTGTCCATCCAACAGTTGTCTGGTGGAAATAGCTAAAAGCCGCTCATTAAACCACTTTTCTGCTTCGTTTTATATATACACATCAAAAAAGTCTAAGCAACATGCATGCATAACATAGACCCAGGAACAATGGGATAAAATTATGCTTTCCGATGAGTCGCGATTCGGGCTTAGGCCTGATACAAGAAGGGTGCAAGTGTACCGTCGGCCCGGAAATACTGAAAGGCTCAGGTGCGTTCAGGAAGTTCATCCATACAGCGGCTCAACAGTTATGGTATGGGCGGGTATTATGAAGAACAGGCGAACTGAGCTCGTTTTTGTAAATGGAAAAAATGAACGCTAAAATTACGTTGAGGATATTCTCAGACCTTATGTCCATCCATTTGCACAAACCTTTAGCTCCGATTTTACGTTAATGCATGACAATGCGCGTCCACATACAGCTCGGCGAACCAGAAAAGAACCAGAAATTGGTACATGTTGCTTAGACTTTTTTGATGTGTGTATTTTGCGTGTCAATAAATAATTAAGTATCTGTCGGTCCATTATTAACGTTTCATCTTTATGAAGGATCGAGAAAAGCGGGATAGAGTTAATTACAAGATAATGTTACAAGATTAAAGTGCGCAAACTGTATCTCTTTGTACCCTCCGTCGCGGAAAGAAACAGAATCTGAGAATAGCTAACATCAGCTGAAGTTATATTACACTATAAATAGTTTTACCTAATTAGACTTAACATGAAATAATTAATATTACTTAATGTACGTAAAATAACGCTCTTATAGAGTAACCTCAAATACCCTACTAAACAAAATGAGAGCAACTTTTCACCTTTAAGAAGATGGGCTTCATCATCCCGTAACTCGTCTTTAAGAGAAAAACTTACAAAAATCACAAAAAAAAATCGAAATTAAGAATGTCCTCTCTTTGGAACTCGGTCTATATAATATAGGCACAATACGAGACATAAAAACGAAAGGGCACGCTAACAGCGCGAATGTGAAGGAAATGATTTATTGAACTCATATATAAAAAGAGATTTCAATTGAGAAACGCCATGACTCATACACCAAGTGTGAATAAGACGTAATTATTGGATTCAAAGAAAATATTCGGCGTTAAAAGCTTTGACCAGACGTTATGTCATGCCAGAGTTATGTCACAGATTATCTACCTACTTAATAGTTACTTTGATTGTGTGCGGAGTTCTATCTCATTATCTCATATTCATTAGGTCACGTCAGATGCTCCTGGGAGACCTGACAAACCCTGACACCAGAGGCTGACACTACTGTTAAACGGGGCCATTAGAATTCTACGGTCTTACCACAAAATATTAGACCAGAGTTAAACAGAGGTTTCTAAAATTACGTTCGACATAATCGACGTCTTTCACTCGCGTTCTTACTTTAATCCTGGTGCACCTAATTATTTGACTTGTACGAGTATATTTGTTATTGAGTTAGAAAAAGCGAAGGTTAGACGTCGATTTGTAGAGAAAATATTTAGACTCATCAGTTGATATGTGGTTTAAATCTTTAGTGGTAATTAAGACCGCTAAAGATTTGTAAAAGACTCCCAGTTACCACTTACCAGTGGCCCTCGTAACCTGACTACGGCAAAGCCATTGGAGGGTTCTGTGGTTTACCGGTATGTATGTATTTGACCCGCTGTCTATCATTGATGGGATTTGGTTTGAAAAATCGTAATTGCCCCTAAAATGGGGCGAGTGGGGACCTGGGTTCACCATTATAGTTTCACTTCACCCCGTGGATTCCTATTCGCCCCGTTTTACGACACCTCATTTAACAAACAAATGGTACGTCATGTTAATGAAAGCAAGTAGGTACTATGAAAGGTAATCGCCAGAAGGCACTTCAGCAGTTTGCCTCCATACACTCGTATATTTGCAATTAACATAGTCATTAATTAAAATGCACCTTTTAATTGAAATGAATTGATTAGAGACAGCAAATGTACATGTTAGTCTACCCAAATGATACTATTTTAGGCATAAATTACGCTTTTGATTTATGACCTGTAAAATTAAAAAGAGTTAAATAAAAATTATGCCTGTGGCGAAAATAAAGGTAATAAAACTGAAATTTTTCTCCAATCTCATACCACTTCTTAGGTGAGATATTATCGGTCGATAATCAAAATGCCGGCATTTTTTACACAATATTTAATTTCGGTACATTTTTTATTGAGTCGCGTACGTTATGAGCTTTACGGGTGTTTAGGTCTGAATGTCAGAATGTACTGATCTACATCACACCTAAGCTAACATCGCCAGGATAGAAGATAACTGTGATGTGATGAGCAGCAAATACAAAAAAAAACATAGTCTAATTTGACAGCCTCTTCCTTTCTCAAAGTCGGTTGAAAACATGACACAAAACATTACTACACGGCTCGGCGCATTTACCCGACTGCCGATAGAAGATTATGTGCTAGTTCAGTACGTAGTAGAATTAAAATCGATACATAAATCGACATGAAACACATTTCTAAATTAAATATTTCAACAGATATCACATTTCATAATAAGGCGCGGGTCGATCCTATGAAGCTATTGTATCCGATGTAGCAACGATTTTCTTATTAGCTTGATTGTGTTTTATCTCGAGCATTCATCAAACGGTTACAAAATGGTAGGTTAAGTAGTTAAGTTACTACTTGTCGGCAATTTTATAGAGTTATCTTTGATCATGGGTAGGTAGGTACTGTTTCATCAAGTTAGTTTTGTTTTTATATATACTTAGTTATTTATATGTATGTATACTTTGTTTTAGTTTGTGCAATGTGCATCCTGCACTTTATTATCGAGGCCTAAACGTTGTTCTTGCATTAATATCAGCAAGACGAAAAAGGCTCTTATTTGGAAAACTTGAAAAACTAGGCACACTAGGAGTGCTGCTAGTAAAAAAAAAAATATTATAATATTGCGTAAGTTCTCATAATGATAAAAATGCATGGATGATGATTATTTGTCACTGTTTTTAGTCAGAAGATCGTGAGCATTTAACATAATACAAAAGAAAGAGGAGATTCTCAGTTCGTCAGAATCTTTTATATCGTTACATAAAAATGAAGCTGACTTCGTTACCTACTGCCTACATACGAGTTGAAACGTCGACATTTGTAACAAGTTCATATTTTTTTTCCTGATTAGACTGGGATGATTTCCTGATTATCTTCCTAGAAAAAGAAGAACAAAAAGAAGGACAGATTCCGTCTTACAGACGTCGATTTTGTGGATCGAAATTTTAGAAACATTCAACGCTGATTTAAATCTTTTGTGGTAAGACGGTATAGTCCAAAATGACCTTGTGATGATTCACAAAATAACGTTATGTATTATGTCATATATTTTATTTCCAAACCCTCTGATACAAATAAGCGAAACAAATCGTAGGTATCTTGACCTACATTTCCAAGTTAAATAAAACTGGCAGGCATTTAAAAAAGCTAATTAAATAAATAGTGACAATCAATTAGCCAAATAAGCTACGACATTTGTGACATATGACATAGTCATCACATCAAACGTCACTTATGCAACCCATGTTTACATGCAAAAATTCAAGTTCACGCCGATGCGAAGTGACTACGTTTTATCAGTGACTCTGACAAATTAAAATAAATCTTTCTAGCGCCACTGTGCTCTTACAAACTGACTCTTAATCTGTGGCATTTACGTACGAATTTTATTAGTTCCAAAAATCGCCACGGTCAAGATAAAATTGCTGTTCTTGATGGCAAATATCTGGGGCGATAATTTACAACCCGCTTATAAAAAGTACAAGTCGAGCTTGCAACCCATCAGTCGGGACACAGCAGTCGGTGAAATATTTACAATGCAAAAAACCGTAAGTGCTTCATAAATCTTGGACAAAATGTGGTCAGATGACGAAATTGGGTCGTCAGTGGTTATGGGAATTTTTTTTCTTATCTGCAGAGTAATTTATGACAAAATACAACAAGGTTAAAAATGATGACATTTTCTTAAGACAAACGCAAACAATAAAATTGTTCCTACTTTAAATTTTCCTATTGTGAAAATATTAAATAGGTAGGTACTTAAATATTTCTTTATACTTGTTACTGGCTATTTGCACAAACCGTGCAAAGCCAAGATTAAAAGACAAAAAAAATGTCCTTCTCTTAATATTTCAACGCTTCATTTACATATATTTGAATAGACAGTTGATGCAGCGGCTAATTATGGTCATAAATATAAACTTTCATAACTTACTTTAGTCTTAATATAAATATGGATTCATGCAGATTGTATAAATTTAGTCAAGTTCTCCTTAGGTTATCAGTATTTTTTGTCAAACACCTTGAAACCATAATTCATTTTTTATCTGTGTTGTTAAAACCATAATATTATGAGAGGACTCTGGGCACACATGCTGAAAAATAACATACATGGAACTTGTAAATGTCTCTTGATGGTTAATTATGACAAAGCCTGTACCACCTACCCTACTACATACATCAATTGGAAAACACAGTTAGTTGTATAATCGTTTTAAATAATCCTAAGAGTTACTTCATAGCTTAGGTACCCAAAATGCTAACCGCATTTCACTTATTATTTGCAATTACAACTTATGTTTTTCACGTAAATTTTTAACTTTTCTTCCCAGATCTTTATCAGTGCCATCTTGGCCTACGCCGCTGCGTCACCGGCTTTTCTAGTCGAAGACCACGAGCTCCACTACCCCCTGGTCTCCAAGTCTACCATCACCCACAGCAACCAGCTGGTAGACCATGGCAACACCTACATCCACTCACCGGTCTACCCCGTCGTCCACGAGCTCTCTTCGAAGAAGTCCACCCTGACGAAGAGCAGCCAAGTGGTCAACCACGGCGGCACTGCCGTGCTGCATGCTCCAGTGTACCACGCGGAGTACCATCCAGTCATGTACAGTCATGTGGTTCCTTCTAAGACCACAGTGACCAAGAGCAACCAAGTCGTGAACCATGGAGGGACTGCGGTAGTCCATGCCCCGGTGGTACACGCTCCGGTGGTACACAGCCCCGTGTTCTACTCCTACCAGGCTTCTCCAGTGGTGTCAGTGAAGACTGGCGACTCCGCCACTTCCCACCACAGCTCGACGGTGCACGAGACGGTTCCAGTGGTCAGCCACGTGCCGCTGTATGCTCTTCATCATTGATTTAGTTATTGTTGTCAATAAACTTTGTTTTGTTTTTGAGAAAAGTTTAAGTGTAGTTTTATTTGGTCTCAGTTAGTTTACTATCGAATAGGGGCAATGTACGAGAATGGAGTTTAACAGACCTTATAAAGGCATGTAATATTTACACGTTAGAAAAAATTAATAAAAAATTATGAAAAGTGCTATTAAAATTGAGATAGGTTTTTATTCGATGAAAAAAACAAGTTAATTTAAGTAAAGTAAAAAAACACCTAAAACTAGCTAAATTTAAATCTTAAATATCTAACAAAGCGAGTGTCCATGTGGCTTGGTACCAACACTGGCTGCATTACCTCGCTGAATAGCAATGGCTATTATCTGTGCGAGATAGGTTCAATAAGCTTTAGTGTGTTAGTTTGTCTCAATATGTGTTGGCTTAAGTTTGCTATTTTCAAACAGCCAGTAATCACTGAATACACCCAGTACATAATACGTACCTACCTATAACACATTATAAAATCTTCTCCCTAACAGATTATATAAATGACATTCATTAAGAAAAGCAACAAATGACAACACTACAAAAACGACGAATGTACCAACGAAACTCGTGTTAAAATATTCTTCCAAAAATCCGACGCATTTTCGGCCCATTTTTGCCTCCTAAACTAATTACGAGACCCTACAGAAACCTACTAACCTAAAGAAAATGCCTTCTAGTTATTTGGCCAAAACTATATTTATGGCCGACCTTGCTGAAATATTAATGTAACGTTGATTCATCTCCTCGACTGAAATGTCAGTCTGCAAAAAAGATATGAATAGGTTACTAAAGCAGAGAACGTTTTGAAGATCAAAGTTAAGTTACAGTAAACGTATACGGTCAATTATGATAGCGACGGTAACTTCAAAATGAAAACAAGATTAGTCCATTTAAAGTATTAATATCAAAATTTACTAGGTTGTTGGCAAGTTCTCCGTTCCTTTCGTTCCAAAAGTCATGAATCCCATTGGAACCATTGGAACTGAACGGTGGTGGCAGTGGGTTGAAAGGGAAAGTCGAGCAAAGAAAGGCATAGCCACACTATCCTTTTCTAGAAGCCATCCAGGACATAAAGAGCTTACCTTAGAACATACCTTAGTCAATTTTACGCGCACTAATTACGTAATGTTTGAGTGATGACTTAGTAGTCATATACACTCCACGCACACTTAGCAGCAGTTAATTGTAGCTAAGTGTTCACTTAGCCTGAGAGGAGATCAGAAATTCACTAACTGTTAGAGCCGCTCTAAGATATTCTACGACAAGATGACTCTTGAGTAATTGGAATTACCGTAACTTCAAATAATTTTTAGTAAGTAGTACCTAGGTTAACAATCGACGTATGGGGCTCTAAATATTTTGGGACGTAAGTATGAGGCAAGTAAGTTGATGATTTTCTCTCCCCTGTATAAAAATACTATAATACAGATTTTTATCACTCGGTACTTCAGTCTCGGTTCCTTTATTAGGCAGCATGGCGTCTGCATTGATATAAACAAAGTCGTAGGTAAGAGCTAGTTCAAAATAAAATAAGGGCAGTATAATCAACAGCAGGAAGATGGAATTCGTTTTGCACAACAACAATGTTATTTGAAAAATTCTTTCCATTCTTTAATCCCGCTTCTGACAGAATTAAATTGTTGTGTTATGAATTTTAACCGACAGGCTTTTGGGAGACTCCAATAATTAAAAAGAGCATAGTTAATCTGCTTAAAACTTCTATTACGGTGGTTTTTAGGACTCGAATTTAAGTAGAACTAACTATGTCTATCGTCCCTCTAACTGGGTTACTATTAGGGGTAGATAAATGAATACGCCACCTTTTAGCTTTAGAGTAGACTGATCAAAGAACTTTGAAACCTAAACTGGGCCCTGAAAAAAGCACAAAACTAAATCAGACCCCCCTTGTGTCTCGTTATACGTGATCTATATTATTAACTGTAGGTACAGCTAATGGGCCGGCAAAATGTTCATGCTAGTTCAATAATTATGATGTATCGCTCTTGGCTCCGTTACAAAACACCATTTGGATGATTGTCTGCGCATTGCAGTCAAGGTAACTACGATTTGCCAAATTACTTGTCGAAATTGGCTTAGCAAAGAAATACAGCTACTGCTAGAGTCTAGAAAAATATGATATACCTAGTACATAGTCAAAGACAGTTTCAATGGAGGAAGATTAGTGATGATCTAACCTGCAGATACTTACTTCAGTAATCTGTACTTTTGCTTCGGTTGAAACGGGCCGCCTAAAGTACAAGCACAGAATACGATACCTATTGATACCTTAGAAGAAGGGATACTCTCAATTAAAGCGTGATAGCATTATATATTATCTCTTCCATGGCTTTTAAGTATATAGGTATCCACCCTCAAGTACAGGTATAACATACATGTTACTCCTTTGAGACTGGCATATTGTACAAAGTCGCTTTTACTCTAGGTACCTACCTAACGTCCTATATAGGATTTAAGGACCTGTAGGCAGCGAGCTTCCGTAAAATGGGCGGTTTTTTGTCAAAAAGTTAAGCTGTAATTACAAATATTTATAAGCCAGAAAAAATACAGTGTATAGCCAAGTGTTTCAGTTAGCTAATAAATCAATAATATTGGACTAAAGTTGTCTAGTATCTTGAGAAAAAAATTCACGAGAAAGGACCCGAAAAAAATCTTTCGTCACATAATGCTCAACATTTTCAGCGACAACTATCATATTTTTTGGAACCATAAAAAAGGCAATTTTATTTTCCAATGAAATTTGAATTTTCCAATGAGCTGAATCGATTCCGTTCTTCTAAATTAATAAAAACGACCAGAATATGATCAGTTTGAGCGCGTACTAGGCGACTCAGTACCCGCTACGGCGTTTCAGAGAGAGGACGTATGTCGCTGTTCCTCAAAATTTTCTCGTCGAATTTACTGTTTGTTCTCCAAAAAAATAAAGCAAACAGAATCTCTACATGGTATACAACTGGTTTATTTACTTAGTTGCCGTAAATGACTTCCTTCGACGATTACTAAACTTTTATTATAACCTTTATTACTTTGTATTTATTCTCCATTGTGTGTAAAGAATAATGGCTAATATGACTATTCTTGCACCACCTGTAACTGAAATTAGCAGCAAAAACGCGTTTTTAGATTGTTCACTTAAATAAAACTGGGATTTCTTATGATAGTTTGGAGTTAATCAAAGGAGCAGATTATGATTGTATATTAAAATGAAGATGTAGTGAACTTCCGTTTTCCATAATGGCGGATCTGGCGGATGCATATTCTGACGTTTTATTTTTAACACACTTCCAGTAATCTTTCTGCTCAGCTATGAGCCAGTTTTTTCAATGTTTTTGCTTCGCACGATTTGTGCATTTAGTCACTGTCAAATATTATACTGTAAATTCGAAAGTAACACTGTTTCTCTGTTTGTCTGTTTATTTGTATGTTTGTTACTTTTTATGGCTAAACGGCTGGACCGATTTCGATGAAATTAGGTATAGAGAGACAACAAAAATGAAAATGAAATTTGGTAGGTATATGGGAGAAGGAAAGATGAGGACCTGGGGAGATGGGGAGATGGAGAGCAGCAGCTGGAGAGATGAGGAGATGGGAGATCGGAGATGGATGAGGGATGGGAGATGAGATATTGGGAGTTGGGGAAAAAAGCGATGAGGAAATAGGAAGATAGAGATATTGACAGAGACGTGACGTGCCCGATTGATTTACAATAGCATACAAAGTTCACGCATATTGTGTTCTTACTATAGCTGGATTCGATTTAAATGCAGACGAAGTCGCGGGAAACAGCTAGTATTCCATATTTTTACAACCTCGTGGTAAAGTAAATTTACAGTCATAGCTACGATTCAGTAAACTTTACTAAAACTAGCTTTTACGCGCGACTTCATCCGTATATGAAAAAGCAACTGTTTAGAAAATAAATATTGAAGTCTTTGTATCTCTATCCCTGTCCCTGTCCCTTTCCTTTTCCCTATCCTTAGTCTTAACCTTTATATTTTATCAAGAGCCTAAAATAATGAAGTGTCAGATCACCTACTTGAGAAATTATGAATTGCCCATATAAATTTTCAACTCCTATTTATTTAGATTCTAAGATCCCTATTTTTTCTGACGAAAAATAGCCAATCTTGGTCAAGATTGATTCAGCCGTTTAGACGTGAAAGGATGGCAAAAACTAAAAAAAAACCCAACAAACACTCACACACAGTTTCGCATTTATATGATCTTAGTACGGATGCCTGACACTGGCTAAATGCACAAATCTTTTACTCCGTCATTGTCATTGTCAAAATATACTTTATATCAAAAAGAAAATTATGGAAGTGGACTAAAGAGGATGTCTTGTATCAAATGGACTTGACAAACGCGCATACCAGAAGGGACCAACACTAAATAAATTTAATACAACTTATTTAGGTGTGACTCCAATAATTCGTGCGGCATTCTAAATTTGATAGGATTATAGTCAAGGAGGTAATAATTTATGTAATGCTGGCGGTAATAATTCTTTAGGAACGGAACGTAGCATCTCAGACCGCTCGGCCAATCTGACATGTCATTACAGTGTCGAAATAATTGAATGCTTCAGACTAAAGCCTACGTAGTAACTATCT